>CM053586.1:73916255-73936064 GCA_028646515.1 Pseudochirops corinnae | reverse complement strand
GAGGGGGGACACACTGGGATGGCTGTTTTGGGGCGGTGGGTGGGGCAAAGAGGGGGAGAAAATATGTAACTCAAAATCTTGTGGAAATGAATGATGCAAACTATAATAAAATTTAAAAAAAAAAAAAAAGAAGGGCTAGGTCAAGTCCATTTGAAATAGATCACCCTTTCATTTTAGTGCAATATACTCTAAGTCTCACAGAGAATGGTTGGATTGAAAAAAAGAAGAAAGCAGCAAAGAAATGAATGAAATGTCTAGATCCTTCTTCCTGTAGGCTGCTGTTTTTGAAAGGGGCAGAAAAACTTTTTGAACTTTAATTAACTTGGCCTAACACTATCCATCAAGTAAATCAGGCCTGCATGCAATCTGAACAGGAAAAAGAGCTTAGAAAAATGGATGTCATTCTGATAAGTAGTAGGCATATGACTACATACTAAACAGATGCCCAGGTATTAAACCCAGGACACTGCATTTCAAACTGATTTGATCCCTCTCTCTTGAAGAGAGAGATAGAAAGTGATACTTTATATGGAAGAGGATGAGAGTGGTGGTGGGGGGGGGGGGCAAATGCAGGGGCAAGAAGAAAAGGAAAGACTGAGAAAGGAATTCTAGATGCATTTGAAGAGTTCATCTATTGCTATGGCAACAGCCTCTTCCTAGCAACAACTTGGTACCATGCTGACATGCAGAGTTTAGGCCTTCAGACAAGAGGAAACAAACCATAATGAAATCTTCCATTTTCATGTAATTTATATTTTTTTGAGTCTGAAACAGGTGACGGGGAATTCACATTAAGATGTCAAGAGAATAAAAAGTTACTGTGTTTACTCATTACTCACAAAATAGATCATCAACTGTGAATACACAATTTGAATAACTGATGAAAACCAGCTGCAGATTTTTTAAAAATGCTACTGAGATGTTCAACTTTTTTGAACATTGCTATTGATTCAAAACCCTCATGTCTTTTCAATTATTTTACTCTTATCAGTACTTAAAATAACATTAATATATTATTCATAACATCTATCTGCAAGGACAATCTATGATTTCTATCTATTTACACGTGGAAAATGGAGTGAGGATTTGGGGTAACCATTTGGGTATCTTGCAAGTTTTATCTGGACTTTTTAGGCAATAGTGAGTTTCATAACTACCTCAGTTTTTACATGTATGATGAAACACACCTAAAATGAAATTAACCACAAAATCATGAAACTCCTAGTTAACTTTAAAATGTGTAAAGACAAGAGTTGGCGTTTATAGAATATTTTAAAGTACTCTCTGAATAGCATCTCATTTGATCCTCACAACTCTATGACTTAAAATATTATTATCTCAAATCTTCAGATGAGAAAAAAAAGTTCAGAAATGTTATGTGAGTTACCTAAAGTTTCTGAGATAGGAAGCAATTGAACCAGGATTTAGACTTTTAACTGGCTATTTCCCCTCTATCATGTTGCCTTGGTAGGCAGAATTATTTTCACGTGGGAACAAGAATGGTAAGAGCATGTAGACTATTAAAAAAGATTTGAGGAAATGGAAATTAAAATCAAGGAATCAAAGCTGGAGTGCTCTCCATCCCCCACCCCTTCACCTCTTAGGTTCCCTAGTGCCACTTAATATTAGCCATATGAGAACCTTCATAGTCATCCTAACTGTTCATAGTCTGCTGTCCCTCCCCACTACTTTCTATATAGTTTGCATCAACCCATTTGGGTTCATATTGTTCCCTCTTCCATCTCCATAGAATATAAGCTCTTCGAGGTAAATGACTGTTTTTTAAAATCCCTTATACCTGGCAATGTCTTGCAGAATTCAATAAATTATTACTGAATACAATTTAATTGAATTATATTCCCAGTGACTATTTCTTGATTCAAATGGAAAGTTCTTTACTACCCTGAATGAGTATGCACTGAAAAGGACACACCTTTTGAAGTTCTCAACTCTAAGATAAACTCAATATATTTCATTTTTAAAGTCATTTTTCAGTTGTGTTTAACTCTCATTGACCCCATTTTTGGGGTTTTCTTGACAAAGATACTGGGGTGGTTTGTCATTTCCTTCTCCTGTTCATTTTACAGATGAGGAAAGTGAGGCAAACAGGGTGAAGTGACTTGCCCAGGATTACACAGATAGTAAATATCTGAGGCTAGATTTTAATTCAGATCTTCCTGACTCCAGGCCCAGCACTCTATCCGCTGTAGGACCTAGCTGCCTCAATATATTTCTTACAGTTCAAATAAGCCATTAATTCTCTTAAAAATACCCAAACTCTATTTTCATGAAAATAGAATATCCTATCTGTAGGATAGCCTATTAATATTATTTTGTTTTTAAAAATCACCATAAATAAACTGCTTTTGATTCCAGTAGTGCTCTTATCTATCAAGACACAAGACTGCAAGCTTGAAAAAGTTGATCTTGGAGTTTCATTAAAATTTTAATCATAGAGCAAAGAATCCCACTGGGGTTAATCAGTTGGTAAAACAGACACATCATGAAAAGAGGAAGGAAAGATACTTTCAGCCTAGAAAGTGACAAGATAGATAAATCTTTGAGAGCTTGCATTAAATTAGATGCATAGTTTAAAAACTGTTTTTAAGTCTGGAAAAACTGAAGCCATGAACTATTTATAATATTTGGGTCTTAGGGCAACAGGGTACCAATATTTTTGAATTGTATTGCATTGTCAGCTTATGCTATATTTTTTCTCCTTTGTTTTTGGCCATTTAAAGTATTTGGAGGGAATGATAAAGAAAAGGGGAATTTTGTTTAAGAAAAAATAATCTAATATGAAATAGTGTTGGAAACAAAACAAACTACAGAACACTAAATACTTTCATGTACACCTAAGAACATGGAGAAGTAAGTGGTTTTTGATCATTTAGTTTAGCTCCATTATCTTACTGGAAGAAATTGAGGTCCAGAGAAGTCATATAGCTTGTCACAGTGGATGAGCTAGGAGTAGACAAAAGGTTTTCTAACTCCTGATCTAGTGCTCTTTCCACTCTTGTAATGGTAATGGGAATTTGAAGACCTTCCCTGCTTTGAAAATAAATTCTGCCCCCTAATACATTGAATATAATCACATAGAGCCTGTGCTGGGAGGAGCTTGCTGAAGGGTATAACAGAGCCCACAGGAAGCTGGGAGTCAGAGTAGTTAGAGATGGAGGGAGGAGAGGACACAACCGAGGGAGACAGTTAGGCTTGTGAGTGTTTGCCACCTGCTATGACAACTGTGCTCTTGTTGGTTTGCGGGAAGGCCAAAGGATGTTGTGGCTCTCTGCTATGTTGTGTTATATTAACTTCTATGTTGTTATGATAGATTTGGTTTCCTGGTGTTGGGATTGGATTTTTGGTGTCTGAATAAATGTTTTGTTCTATCTTCTATATGGAGAGTCTGTTATATTTTGCAATTGAGCACTGTGCTGGTATATTCATAGTCGCCATCAGTGCTATGAATATTGTGTTGGTGCTACAACTCTAGATTGTAGTTTGTAGCATACTGGATACCACAGGTTTCAAGAGAAGTACTTTACAATTGGGTTCTTTATTTTTGTGTACCAACATGCACCAGCTTTAGTTAAATGTTTCACGTGAGCTCACCTTAGAAGTCTAGTTCCACCTTAGAGTTAGTTGTTAAGGTAAGATGCTATCACCCAGAAGCATACGTAGAATTCATTCCCTGGCAAAATATACAATCATATTTTTATTGTCTTATAGACAATCAAGCAATCAGATAGCATTTATTACACATTTCATATATTCTGGACATTGTGCTAAGATTTATGCATTCTAAGAAAGGCAGAAACTGTTTTCCATGAACTTTTATTTTAATATAATTTTATTATTTTATTTAAATATATAATTTTATAATTAAAATTAATTTTTTAATAGGGAACACAGTTTTTGAGAGGCAAAACTGCATAATGGATAGACCTTGGTGTCAGGAAGATCTGGGTTCGAATCATCTAACATATACTGTCTTTGTGATCCTGGACAAATCATGTAACTTGTCAGGGTACTAGAAAACCTTTTGTAAGCATGTGCTGATCCGCATTGTTAGAAGGAGATGCCTCACTGAATTCTCTCTATCAGTGAAATCACAGATTCGTTAAAAAGAAAGTCAGACTAGGAAAAGTAAATAAACACAAATCTAGAACTTCAGGAGAGTTTCTTATTATATTAACTCATTCTGAAGCCCCCAGGAAAGAGGCTTATTGACTTGTTGCTATGGTAGAAGGTTCTGGTAGGAAAGCTGTTATAAAAGAATTCACACATGAGTTTCAAGTTTCCTTCAAGTTTCTGTGAATGGATTATGTCATCTCTTATGCTATTTCCATGTTGTCATATGCAGGATAAAAGTCAAGGAATTGTAGATATGATCAAGACGTTGTTGTTGTTGTTGATGACGATGATTGATTTTTATTTTTAAATTTCTTTCCACATAACATAGCATAATAAAAAAGATGATTGCATATGAAACTGCAACTCTCCTATGTACAACTTGCTATTCCTTTCAAATATACAATAAAATTATCATGTGAGTTTTTTTCTCCTTTTTTTCTTCCCTCTCCCCCACCCCCCCCAAGCATTCTTAGAAAGAGGAGAAGGAAAGAATTATTCATTCTTTGGTGGGGTGGGGTGTTTGACCTCTGTAAATAGCCATCCCCTATTGCTCAGGATTTTCATTGCTGAGAATTCTTTTTTTCTACATAGTTCACATAATATTAAATAGTGTAGACCTCAGAGACTCAGTTTCAGAGATTATATAAAATGAAATTCCAACATGGGCACAGTCACAAAGGAAGAATTAGCCTTTTAGGTGAATTAGGATTCCCTTTCCCACAAATTTCCTAGTCTACTTGTAAAAGCATCAGAGATTTCAATAATCCTTTGATTTAAGACATTTACTGTTTTGTTACAATCTAAACATTATCTTGAATGAGTAGCATATTAAGAAATTAGTAGTCACTAAGACCCGATCTCACATATTAGATTATCTGGCTAGGTACTTATAAGAGCTTTAGGGAAATAAGGTATAAGGCAGGTAAAGTTTGTAGGAGGAAAGGAAAGAAGATAAGATTTGGAGTCCTATTGCTTTTTGCATATCTAATTTATAATTGAATAACTTTTATGATATTTAAGTAAATTTAAAAAATCATTAATCATGTAATGAAAGACACACCAACCCTCATTCCTCAAACTCCCTGGTTCTTAGTGTTCTCTGTCATTGAGTTACTATAGGAACCTGGTATCTTGGTGCAGCTAGAAGGTGGTGGAGGCCAGAACCAAGAGAAAAAATGAGATTGCAGCAAAATGGGATATACTAAGGTAAGATCAAATCAAAATGCAGTCCTGTAACCCACACCTCCCTTGTCTTGTTTTTCTACCATTGATTTTTTGAACCGGAGTACAAGTTCATATTTATCACTATTAAGTATTATGTTAATAATAGAACTTTAATGTATTTTTTCCTCAAAACAACTTTGTGTTTGAATAGTTTCTGAAGAAAGAGAGTTGAGCTAGATGGTTTCTAAAATCACTTTCAGATTTAAATCCATGATCCTAAATGTTCTTTGTTAATCTCACTTATGTTGGATTCAATTCCATCTTAACTATTTTCATCTATACATTTTAATTTACATGTTAATGACTTTGAGAGAACTCAAAAAGGGCAATAATGGATTTGAGTAATGACACATTTACATCAGACTTTGTGCTCTCTCAAGTGCTTTCCTGAGATCAACCTGAGGAGGTAGGTAGTAAATTGTTATAGACATTTTATAGATTAAGAAATTGAGGCTCAGAAAGGTTAAATGATTTGTCTTTGATTCACATAGCCAGCAAGTTTTATTATTGTCTCTTTTAGTTCAAGCACTGGCTTTGTCCTTTATTCATTTTTGTCTTTCTCTCAAAATAGCTGTAAACAAATAAAAACTTTTCTGATTTTTTCCCTTTATTTTGGTCATTAACCTTTGTTGAAAGGCTCAACTTGTTCTGAGCTTTCGTATTCCTCATAGTAGTCTTATAGGTCTAGCCATTATTTTGTAAGTAGGCTGCATTGTCTATTATCTTTATCTTCTGCACATTTATTTCAAAAATCTGAGCTGGCTTACGAGTTTGCTGGACTTGAAATTTTCTTTAAATTTTCTTCCTTTATGAAATCATGTATTTTTTTGGATCACTAACATTCGTTTTTGAAAGTATTCCACTGACTTTTGGTCAAGATAAGTATGTTAATGTAATAGAGAGGGAAGAGAAAGGGGAGGCAGAATGCCCACCTTTTACATACCTATTCTAATAAAAACATGAGATTGGTGCCAGATGAAATAACACTCAAGTAATCCAATGAGAAAACACAAGTGATTTCTTCCATTCCAGAACAGTACAGGAAGCCAAAAAGAAGCCCACAGATAGCAGAAAAGACAACCTCCAGCAAAACCAACATTGACATAGACCAATAAGTCCACAATCTTTCAGTGCCTTGGATCAGAGATATGTAGTCTCCAAGGCTTTCTGAGTAAAAAGATCCTATAAGAAAGCCCCAGGGAAATTGAAAATCCACACAGTAGAGACCTAGGAAGCATCAGAAAGTAACAGCTCACTCTAAGAGGACCTAAGTCTTAGAGTTAGACTTCAGTACAAGAAATCAGATAACCCAGGGTAAGACCAAGCAGGGCTGAGTCCTCTATCCAAACCTGCAGCAGGAAAGAGAGGCACAAAATCCCAATTCAGGAACTAAAGTTGAAGAGATGAGTGAATAAAAAAAGACTAACTAATAACAATGCTTCTGATAAATTACTATAGATATGAATACTACCCCCAAATAAGGAGTGAGTAGCTACATGAACAACTGAAAACACTCAAAGGAAAAAAATGAATTTTCCTCTAGGGTTACAAGAATACTTGGAAGAAATGAAGCAATAGAGAAAAAAGGTTGTGGAGGAAAGACATGAAAGGAGAATAAATCATTTATAAGAAAAAGCGATAACCTTTATGTAAATAACAAACTCCCAACCAGAATAGACCAAACAGAAATTAGGGACTCCATGACGTAGCAAAAAATATTAGAACAAAATCAAAAGATTGAAACAATAGAAGAAAATGTAAAATACCTGAAACCAAAAACAATTAACCTGGAAAACAGATGAAAAACAAATTCTGTAAGCATTTTTAGACTCTCTAAAAACCATGATTTCAAAAAAAAAAAATAGGGCATTATATTTCAAGATATCAGAAGTGAAACCTGTCCAGGTGGCAAAGTGAAAAATAGAACAAATCTATCAACATTTCCCAAAGAAACTTCAAAAGGAAAACACTCAGGAATATCATAGCCAAAATCCAGAATAAGTACTAGGAAGGATGAGTTAAAGTATGAAGTTGAAGTATGAGTAATCAGATTGCATTGGAACTACTTCTACTATGAATGAGTAGAGATTTTGCAAAATAATAATCACAAACATAAAAGAGATAGATTTAAAGCCTAGAATAATTTATACTGAAAAGCTAAGTATAAACTTATCAGTAAAAAGTGGCCCTTTATAACCAGAGGTACAAATTTATTTGTATAAGACTTTTCTCATTGGTAGATGATTGATCAGTGCTCTACAATTTTTTGAGGCTTAGAGTTGGTGAGATCTTGGGATAAAAGAGACCTTGTCTTCAGGTTTCTGCCTTTGAGAGGAAAACACATAGTTATAGATTGTCTTCAGGGAAAGGCTCCAGAAAATAAAGAAAGTCTCTGGGAAGAAGCTGACGTGTAGAAGAAGTAGCCCTTTGATCATGGTGATTTCTTCCCAGTCTTCTCTTCAGAGACCTCTCCCTGAAGACAATCTCTAACATGTGCCTTCTCTCTTAAAGCTGGAAGCCAGAATATAGAATTTCTCTTCTCCCAAAATCTCATCAGCTCTCTCTCATTCTTATACAAACATGGAGCTCTGAGCAAGCAATCTCCACAAACGAAGAGAGTCTCATGCAATTGGGGCTAAGCCTCTGGCTACAAATAAAATAGAAGACTTATGCATTTCTGATGAAAATTTGAGTAGGAATTTTATAAAACAAACACAAAAGAGAATAAACAATATCTTCCAAAGGTATTGAGGGAATTAAATATGAAAAATATTAAATATGGGGGAGTGGAATTATTTTTTCTGAGGGTTTTGGGAAATCAAAGAGAAGGAATTGTGAAAGGAAGAATAAAACAATTAGGAATGAAGGAATGGATGAAATTTTCTTTTCCTTATCAAGTATGGTGGAAGTGTTAGGGGAAATGGACTTCAGATGAATCTCACTTTCTCTAATATGATATAGACAAATGAGAATTGAAGAGACACATATAGAATTTGGTGTAGAAATACATCAAATTCAACAGGGAGACAAATGGGAATGGAGAGAAGAGAGATTAAGAGAGAGGATAATAATGGAATGAGCTAGTACCAAAAACAGAACAAACAACTTCCTGATCCCAAAGAGGAAATTAAAAGAGAGAAAAAAAGAAAAACAACCAGAATCCAAGGAAGTGGCTAAGATGGCTTCTTAGACAACTAAAGGATGGCTCAACAAATTGTGGTGTTTGAATGTAATAATAACATTAGGCAGTTAGAAATATGAAAGAGATAATTGCAGAGAAAACTGAGTGGTATGTTGAGTGAAGTGAACAAAAGCAGGAGATCAAACAAACCTTAAGAGGTAGGTGCTATTATAATCCCATTTTAGAATTGAATAAACAGAGCCTCTAAAAGGTTAAGTGCTTTGCCATGGCATCACTGAATGACAATATTGTGTATTTGGGGGGCTATCAGCAACTATAAAGTCTAGCAAATATAAAGTGAGGAAGACTCATTACAATATTTTAATATTTCTGGTAAATTGTCATTCATTTAGCTTTTACTTGAAAACTTCTAAAAAGGGAAAACATTTAAAAAAAAAATCTAGCAGTGTGACCTTGGGCAAGTCACTTTACCCCAATTGCCCTACGTTCCCCCCTCCAAAAAGCAAAAAAAAAAAAATGTTAAAAAAATTTAAAAAGGGAAAACATTGCTTTTTAAGACAGTCAGTTATACTTTTCTGTCTGAGAACAAGCATTTATTAAGTGCTTACCATGTACTGGACATTGTACTAAGTGCTGGGAATATAAAGGAAAAAAAAATGATCCAGCAAAGGAGACGAAGGAGCAGTCAGACGGGTAGGAGGAGAACAAGGAGAGAGGAGTGCCATGAAAACCTAGAGAAGAGAGACTAATTAGGAGAGGAGGGGGTCAAGGGTTGTGTAGAGGTCAAGAAGGATGAAGACTAAGAAAAGAGCATTAAGTTTGGCAATTAAAAGGTCATTAGTAACTTCGAAGTTTCAGTTTCAGTTGAATGGTTAAGTAGAAGTCAGATTGCAGAATATTTAGAAGAAAGGGAGAGGGAGTGGAGACACTAATTGTAAATGGATTTCTCAAGGAATTTAGTCATAAAAGGGAGGAAGATATAGGACAACAGTTAGTGGGGATGTTCTGGACCACATGAAAATGTCTTTGTTGTTGCTATTGTTGGCTTTGCCTTTTTTTAAGGATGGAGGGGACATGAACGTGTTTACAGGAAACAAACAGCTAGTAGGTATGGAGAGAATGTAGATGAATGATGTGTTAATAATTGTGAGAGAATCTGCTGGAGAAGACTGGATAGAATAGGATCAGGGATAAATAGAGAGATTTACCTTGACAAGAAAAAGGAACATATATTCATGTGAGACAGCAGTGAAAGAGAAGATGGTGCAGAAGATCCCTGAATGATGTGAGATGAGGGAGCTATCAGGGAATAGCCTTGATTTTTTTTTTAGGTGAAGCATGTGGCAAGGTTCTTATCTGAGAAGGTTGGGGGAGGGGAGCTATGGGAAGCCTGAGTAAGGATAAAAAGTGTCAGCAAAGGCACTGTAGTGAATAGTAACTCATTGATTAGGAAGGTATGAAATGATTGTCTCATTGTGGCAAAGGCCCAGTTGAAATTATGTGAAATAAATTTCTAGTGGACCTGTTTTAAAAAAAATAGTTTTGATTGTTAAGAAGCTTTTCCAGATATGAAACCTACATATTCCTCTTTCCAATGTTCAGTCATTGCCCCTGGTTCTGCTCTCTGGGGCCAAATAGAACAAGTCTAATTCCTCTGCCACAGAAGAGTCCTTCAAGTATTTGAATATTGCTGTATCTCCCCTGATGCTTCTCTTATTTAGGCTAACCATCTTCATTTCCTTAAACTGATGGTCATATGTTAAAGACTCAGGACACCTGGCCATTTTGATTGGTAACTTTGAGTCACTTTCCAGTTATAAAGATCATTACTGAACTCTGGTGCCCAGATCTACATATAATACTCTATGAAGGACCTGATAGTCATTCATGATGAGTTTATTAAGTACCTAAGTAAAATACCATCTCTGCTCTAGGGATTTCATAGTCTAATGGGAGAGATGCAAAAAACCAACTATGTATAAATGGGTTCTATAGAATGAATCAGAGATAAACACTAGAAAGAAGGCCTTAAGAAAGATTAAAAAAAAAACTCTTATAGAAGGTAAAATTTGACTAGGACTTGGAATAATTTAGGGAATCCATGAGGTAGAAATGAGGAGGAAGAGTATTTCAAATATAGTGAATAGTCAGTGAAGATGCCTAGAATCTGGAAATGGAGTGTTTTGTGCGTGAAAGAGAAAGGAATTTCATTGAATCATAGAGTACATATAGAGGGAGTGGGGATTAGGGGTGGTGGAAAAAAGCATGGAGTAAGAAGACTGGAAGGGTAAGATGGGGCCAGGTTGTGAGACTTTGAATGCCAAAGAGAGGAGTTTCTATTTGATCCTGGAGTTGATGGGGAACTACTGGAGTTTATTGCATTTGGAGAGGGGTACATGTGACACGGTCAGATTTTTCACTTTAGCATCCTTTAGTTCGACAGCTCAGTGGAGGACAGTCTGAAGAGGGAAAAGATTTGATGTAGGAAGATCAACCAAAAGACTGTTGAAGTAATCCAGATATGAGGTGATGAGGGCCTGTCCATGCAGAGTAGAGGGACAATAAACTGGAAAGCTAGCCGTCTCTCAATGCAGGCTGAGTTTGCATTAGCTCTTTTGGCTGCCACATAATACTATTACTTCTTAATGAACTAGGACTATACCCAAATCTCCAGATCTATTTTGGATAAACTAAGGTCTGATTATGTCTGCTATAATTTGTACATGTGAAATTTATTTTTTAATTCAATTGTAAGACTTAAATTTATTATTAATTAATTTTATATTACTGGACTCAACCTAATGCTAGAGTTTTTCAAAGTGTTTTTGTGTCCTAAGTCTGCCATCCTATGTATCTATCTCTCTGAATTTTGTGTTAGCAGCAGATTTGATCATTGTATCCACTTACTCTTCAATCCTAGTCATGCATAAAGCTTATAAAAAGTATAGTTCGATAGGACACTCCACTTAGACCTCCTGCCAAGTCAAAATGAAACTAGTATTGATTATTCTGAGTCTGATCATCTAACCAACTCTGAATCCATTTAATTGTATTATCAACTAGTTTAAATCTCTCCAACCTTTTCATCAGAATCAGGTTATATTTTATCAAATGCTTTTCTAAAATTTCAGTTAAACTATCTATATAGATATAGATAGATATAGATATAGCACAAATATCCAATCTACCAGGTTGTTAATCTCATCAAAAGAAAATATAAGCTTAGTCTGGAACTTTATTTTCTAGATATTTATTTATCATCTCATGATACATTCTCAAATTTTCCCCTTTATCTTTTTCAAAGCCAAGCTTACTGTCTTAAAGTTTGCAGAATCTATTCTTTCTCCTTTCTTTAAAATACAGGACATGTGACTTTCTCTAGTCCTATGGCACTTCTTTCCTTGATTTTTTTTTTGAAACACAGCACTGATAGTGACTCAGAAATCACATCTTTCAGTTATTTCTCTACTGGGGATCTTTATCTAGAGTGATCTGAATTCTTTTTTTTTTTCTTTTCTATCGCATCATTTATTTTAAGTATCAGCTCCCATTGTTCATTTTTTTTTTTGTTTTGTCATTTCTAGTGCAATAGCTATTTCCTTTACCAGCAAAAATAGAAGCAAAGTCAGAATTTAAAAGCTTAGCCTTCTTTATGTTGTCAGTTACTATCATCATACCCAATTTATACCCAATAGGTGGCTATATCTTTAGTCCTGTCTTCCCCAAATAGAGTTTTTTTTCTTAAATCCAATATGATTGCCCTCTGTTTCCTGATAGTTTCAGGTCATTCTAAGCTTTAGCACTATTGGTAACATTTTAATAGCCCTATGTCATGCTCTTTCATTCACCTTCTCTTATCCTGCCCTAGAATCCATTATAAATTTGATAAAGAGATATAGACGTATAGATATATGTTAGTTGCTACAGTCCTTGTTCACCCATATTGATTTGAATTTTCATGTTTCTTCATTGATATTCTTCCATTATTATATAGAGATATTCATATAATCCCTATTTCAAACAATCAATTTTATCTTCCCATATTCCTTTTAATTCTAAAACTCTCTAACAAAATTACATTTTTTAAGATACCAGGGAAATAGATTCTTTCTGACCCTTGTCAAGGTTACTCCATCCCTATCTAGGAGTCTGTTACTCCTATATTTTAAGCCAAGACTTCTTAAACTTTTTCCACTTGAGACCCTTTTTCTTGTTTCATCAGAGTTGGCATTGTATGGCCTGAGGGCATGCACAGTACAAAGTGTGCATGCTTTGGGTTCAGAACCAAGGCTGCAATGAAGTTGCTCAATGCAGCATGGGCAAGTATTGCCAGAAACACCTCAGATTCATTACATGTTTGATTTTTAAATCATTTTTGGTCTTTATGCATTCAGAAACCTTATACTGCTACCAATTTTTTCATGAGCCCATATCGTATCATGACCCACAGTTTAAGTTTTTGTTTAGACTATTGTCTAGAAATGCAAATCTTATGCTTAGCCATCTTTGTAGGCAATTGACATTTCCCAAATATATATATTTTTTCAACATCCCTTCCCTTTGTGGCTATCAATGAATAAAACAGAATCAGTACCCATATGGTCTTTAGCTTCTTGTCCAAGAGTTTATAATCTTGGACAAGCTTTTGAGGTTCCTTTTGGTAGTATCATTTGTGCCTGTGTTACTCACTGGAAGTAGATTTTAGTTTTGCAAAATCTCAGAATAATCTCTCCTAAATCTTGCATACAACCTCTCAATTGTTTTCATGTTAATGAGCAGCTGTGTCAGCACACCTAAGCACTAAATTACAAAACACCATTACTTTCTCTTCTTCCTTGATACTTAACTGCATGATCTCACACTCCACAGTTATAGCAGTTCTACATTATCATCATTTAGAGTAAGAGCAGTTGATTCTTCCACAGAGCCCCTAGCTTCCTCTTCTTCAAGAAGAACCTCTTTAAAAAAAAGGTTTTTTTTAAAGATCCAAGTATGCAATTATACGCTGATACACGCACAAGCAAACCCCCTTAGTGAAAACTTGTATCCTCAAGCTGGGTGAGTGCACAGCAGACACAGTGAGTGGGCCCATCCATTATGGGGTCTCTCACTGGTCCACTACCCCCTTTTCCCTCCTCCCCCTCCCTTGCCTTCCCTTTTTTTTTTTTTATGTGACTGTCTTCCACTTTCCAATTTCTTATCTAGGCTTACTTTTCCCCACTATCACTTCAGATACTTTTTTAAAAAATCCCATTGAAGATTTTTTTTAAAGGAACATTCCATTGTTCTTCAAAATTTGGAGCATGATTCCCTTGAGTGTCCTCACTTCTTTTTGGAAGAAGGACCAGTCTACATTTAGAAAATAGACATCAATCACCTGACTTTGGGAGAAATACACACATCGCCTAATGCAAGTTGCTTTAAAAGTCAATATGCCTTCAACACTGATTGGGATTTTCAGGCTTGGTTTTTGATCTGCTTGTGAGTGTTTTCACCTTTCCTCCCAAGCATTTTCTCAACAAGATCTTATCTGGACAATCACACTCAACTTTCCTTTGTCTTAGCAACTATATATAATTGTACCCCCATTTTGCCTTTCCTAACTAACATTTTATTTGCTTCACATTTTTTTTTTGGTGGGGGGGAAGGCAGAGCAATTGGGGTTAAGTGACTTGCCAAAGGTCACATAGCTAGTGTGTCAAGTGTCTGAGGTTGGATTTGACCTCAGGTCCTCCTGACTCCAGAGCTGGTGCTCTACTCACTGTTGCCCCCCTGTTTTTAACCTCCTGATGTACTTTACCAGATGAAGTTACTTACCAATGTATTTTACTTATCTTTTGTTCCTTAAACAGCCTCCCCAAAAACCTTTGCCACTTACTTCTCCTAAATACTTTCTTTTAAGTCCTTATGGAAGCCATTCTTCCTTTCAGATTAACCTCACCTCCCTTTACCTAGATTTATTCTTCAGTTTATCCTTCAATTCTTTCCAATTTTTCTTCCCCCAAATTAATTTTCTTGTCCTCTTCATTAGCACAATTCCCTCAAAAATCCCCTTCACAAATTCTTTCTCATTGTTCAGTTTATATCCTTGTCTCCTGTCCTACTCCTTCATCTGAAACATTTTCTCACAGAAGTTGAAAACATAATCTAGAGTTGGAGATTTTCCTCTTTAAATCTTCCTCAATTGCTTGCATTCCCCCCCCTAAATTTGATCCTTTGACCTTTTTCAAAAGTCCAAATCCCCTTCAAATCACCTTCTTCTTATTCAACTGAAATTCTTCTCTCATGGAAATCTTATTACACAGATATTAGTCATCAGAGGTGGGCCTTGAGTATAGTTCTTCTTGACTCTAAGGCCAGAATTCTATTCACTATACCACACTATTAGAATGTTGAAGTTGGAACAGACCTTAAAGGAAGTATAGTCCAAATCCCTTATTTTATAGATGAGGAACCTGAAGTCCATGGAGACTCAAGGGAAACTCATGATTTTGTCTACAGTCACTTGGGATAGGAATCCAGATTTCCTGAATTCTAATACAATAATATTTTCCATGACATCAGGCCATTCAAAATATCATCATGGGTGGGAAACCTGTAGCCTCAAGGCCACATGTGGCCTTCTAGGTCCTTGGGTACAATTTTTGGACTGAGCCCAAGTTTTACTTAACAAATCCTTTTATTAAGGGGGTTTGTTCTGTGAAGTTTGGATTCAGTAAAGGGCTGCACTTGAGGTCCTAGAAGACCACATGTGGTCTGGAGGCCACAGTTTCCCCATCCCTGTAATAATTACCAAGGTAAAGATGTTATTAAAATATTGACTTATGACTTATGATGAACTAGAGATAATTGTGATATTATATGATATGTGTAAACAACTTCAGAAATAACAATGTGTCCTTCACTTGGAGTTTGGATAAAATTCTGTCTAATGAAACTCCCAGTAATTCTGATACTTGCCATCTGAAAATTCATAGAATCACATATTTTTAAGCTGTGGAAGGGAAGACCGGGGTCATCTTTTCCAGTTCTCTTACATCACAGCTAAGAGGACAAAAGGCCAGAGAATAGCAATGAACTGCTTTTGATAACACTCCTCATAAGCAATGCAGCTGATAATTGAGCCCAGATTTTCGGACTCCACATTCTATACTGTTTACTCTACATCTTTGCTTTGAATCTACACACCTACCAGTAGGTTTATCTCTAGATATTTTTTTTTAGTAAAGAATGGTATCCTTATAGAAGAAATTTTTGTTTTCTTTGCTCAGATTCTTATTTCTCACTTGTGAAACTAACAATCCAGCCCATGACGCTGAATACTGCAAACCTTTGGGGAAAAAAAGCTAGACTTTGTGTTGGATCTGCAGTTCTAGCTAAAGACCAGAGGTGGTGCTGAGTGCTCAGGGAACTTATTGACAGCTCTGAATTTAAACTTGAAAAGAATTTAGGACTAAAATCTGAGAGCGTGAATCATGAACTAACTTACTGCCGTAGCAAATAAAAACCTGAAAAAAGATGAAATTAAAAAATGTAAAAGTAAAACTGAAAAGTTTCACGATGGCAAAAACTATTCAGAAAAGCAATACAAACTAGAATCCACAAATAAAAGAAAAAATAAAACAGAATCCTTTCTCTAACCAGAATATAAATTCAAGTATTGCCTGGAGACTGGAAGGTATTTTCTTTAGTTACATCGTTCTTCAGGGAAATATTTCTAATAGATATTCACTTGGCAAAAAAACCACAGTTTAATCTCTTGTGGTTTTGTATATGGGTAAGTCCTGTTTGTTGCTTCAATGATTATAATTCCAGGAAATCTAAATAATCATGGCAGACATTGTATAATACAGAGCAATGCTTCATTGTTGTTGTTGCCATTTTGATGTTGCAGTTTTTAAGAGATACAGGATCAATGGAATGTATATGTTGATAAAGAGAAAGGGTTAACTAACTTTGGGTGTAAGTAGTTTTGAATTAAATAAATCCTACAAATAACTTCCATTATTTGTTGGGGTTTATGGCTCTAAAGTCATTTCCAGGCAGTATTTCCTCTGATCTCACAATAATCCTGTGAGGTGCTTTATTCAGAAATTTAGCTCCCCTTTACTGATGAGGAGACAGATAATCTGAAGGATTGAAGGATTTACCCCAAACCAGAATCTAGCAGGTGAAAAAGTTAAGACTTAAAAACAAGTCTTGATTAGAAGGTCAGTACTTCTCCTCTCAACACCACTACCACCTCCACTAATACCAGTACCATAAATGAATAGGATAAACTACTTTTTTAGTGATGGCTTGAATCATGTTAGCTACCATAAAATATCTGCTAGAATAGCATATATTACAAGATGCAATAAATATTGTTTCTTTTCTTCCTTTCTTCCCCCCTCTTTAATTTTCAGCTTCCATATATCTCCTCTTTAAAATTAATGCTTACCATCCATGTAACCTTGGATAAATTACTAACCTCTTTGGGTCTCAGTTTTTTTTTCATTGATAAAATGAGGAGGTCAGAGTAAATGGCCTCCAAATTCCTTTCCCAGATCAAAATCTATGACATTATTATGATCAATAGTCTTGCTTGCAATTGCATGTTGAATATAGTAAAGGAAGGAAGGGGTTAAATCTCATTTGAATCATCACCCCTACCCCACTCCACTAGCCACTGGCAGTTAGTCTGGAGGAATAAGATACTATTTAATTGTATTTACTTGGTCAAGAAGAATCATTTACCTTTGTTTTCTAGGAGTCAGGCTTCAAGTGTTTCCAAATTTTCTTCCTAGCAGAATATGGGGAAAAATGTATAGTACAATGTACATAGTGCATAGTTGTTGTATCAATGGTTGTTAGATCTTGCATTAATAGGCCATGACTGCAAAAATCAGAAGACCTCATCCTGGCCCTGACTCTGAATATCTGACAGCCTTTTTTTTCTGTCTTTCAAAGCAGAAGTTATGAGGCATGAAAGCAAGCTGACAAATTGAAGCTGGTATGCTGAAAAAGACATAGAGATGGCAGAAGCACTTTGGAAAATAATGCCGTAGTTACCATTAAACACCCACAGGTCTTAATTATATAGGGGTTTATTGTCCAATTTGAGTATTATTCAGTCTTTAAAAATATCTTCTTTTCTTGCTTACAATCAATTCTTTGATCCACGGCAACCTTCATGAGTATCTTTTATTGAAGGCAGGAAGGGGAAATGGATGTATACCTCAAACCAAATCCTTTGCTATTTGTTAGCAGGCAGCTATTGGCTAGAATGAGGTTTTTAGATTATCTGTACTTATCTCATTCTCACTATTAGGGACTGATCAACATGGCTATACTTCAGGGAATTTTAAAAAACAATGAAAATACATTAGACTTCTTATCACAAATTCTAAAAGAACCTAAAAACACACTATATAGTCTTTTCCTCTTTCTTTCCTATTTTCCTTCTTTTCTTTTTCCCTCCCTATTTACCTTTATATTTGCAATGAGAGCGGAGCAGTTTGAAGAACCAGTGGCTAAACTCTCACTATTTTTATTCTTATTCAATCATTTTTGACCACCTTCTGTGTAAAAAAACACCTTGCATTCCATCTTGCAAGGATACTGTGTTTGCCCCAGGTCTTTAAATCTCTTAAGAGACTCCATGGAAAAACAAAACATGAATGCAATACATAATCAGAATATAAATTAAAAGAACCATCTTTTGGATTAGGTTAGCCAGAAAAAAAACATTTTTTTTGATAAGTACAACCTGGTTGACTTAGTCCTCATGACTTTGCATCAGAGCACTTGTTCCCACAAAGCCCAGGGGAAGCATGTTCAACTTCTCTTTAGAGAGAACTATTGAGTATTCATTTATTTGCTGTATAAAAACTTATTGTTCTCATACTATATACAAGTATGTACATATGGAGGGCATGGAAGGGAGAGAGGATAATGGGCTGTTGGGCATTAATCTCCTATATATACATATATGCATGTGTATATATATATGTATATATATATATAAATGTTTATTATATGTTTGTGTATACATATATTGGAACTGTGTTAATCATATATACATATATATGTATATATATACACATATACATACATATGTATATATGTACATACATGCATACACACACACACACATACAAGAGTTTATTTCACTGGTGTAAAGAACTCACATAAAAACTGCTTCTGCTTGAGCAACTATGCAGCATTTATTCTTAGAGAGTTAGTTTGAGTACTAAGAGGTCAAATATCATTCCTAGGTTCAGAAAGCCACAACATACCAGATATGTGACTTGAACCCAAGTTTTCTTTACAACTGGCTTTTTGTTTACTGTATCACATTGCCTCACCACTTTTATATAGCCCTTTATAATGCCATATAACAAACCTCTAGTACAGACAATACAAGTACTCAGTATCCCATTTGGTAGTTGGGCTAATTGATACTAAAAGTGATTAGCCTACTTATTCCTAGTCACACAGCTAATAAGATCTTTGACTCCCTGTCCATTTCTCTTTCTTCTATACTACATAGTTTCTATTCACCACTACATTACACATGGAATCCAGGAGCCCATAGTTTAAGATGTGATTCATTTCATGGACACTTTGTCAAAGAATGAGTCTTAGTTCTTGCTTAGTCTGTTTTTCTGTCTCTGTCTCTGACTGTGTTTCCTCTATACACTTAATATATCATATATGTTATATTACATTAATCATTATATATCATATATTATATCATGTTATGTTATAGTATGCTGTCATGTCATATATTGTCATATTACATTATGTTATATTATGTTGCATTGCATTGTATTGTGTTATATTGTATTGTATTATATTATTATTATTATATTATACCACACCACACCACATCACACCACACCATACCATACTATACTATATTATTACTATACTATACTTGAAGCAAGCCATAATATTTGATCATGGTGGTCAGTTCACATACAGATGCACTGGCAGATGCGATTTTGGCATGAATTTGTGTTATATAAACCTAAACGCTTTGAAACCTGCTCTCATTTGCATCATACTGTATAATGTTAATTGCCTTCCAAAGACCTGTTGGATTTCCAAAGACTTTTGGTGCCTAGTTTTCTCAAAGCTTCTTCTAAGACAAGTCTTTCCTGTTTAGGTCCCAAGGTATAGCAGATTCAAGACAATGATTTACAAAAGACCTAGATGTTTGGATGTCTGCTCTGATTTACATTCTGTTTGATAATGTTTATTGACTTCCTATGGACTGTCCCAGACTCTTGGAGCCTAGAAATCAGAAAGTTTGATTGTATCTGATG
>CM053586.1:73869781-73909806 GCA_028646515.1 Pseudochirops corinnae | reverse complement strand
AAAGAGGGGGAGAAAATATGTAACTCAAAATCTTGTGGAAATGAATGATGCAAACTATAATAAAATTAAAAAAAAAAAAGAAATCTTAATGAACAACCAGCTGTGGAAATTGAAGCTGGTGGACCACTTGAATTCAGGAATGCTGAGCCATAATAGGGCTAATGCTGACTGGGTATCTGTACAAAGTCTAACACCAGTGTGATCCTGTAGGAGTAAAGGAGCCATCAGGCTACCTAAGGAGGAGGTGAATCAGCCTGACCAGGCTGCTAACCCCACCCTCGCTCCTCACCCTTTCTAGCTTTACACATCTGCCTAATTTCCAAGACAGGGGTGGGGATCTTGTAGCCTTGAGGCCACATTAGACCTCTAGGTCCTCAAGTTCGGCCTTGGAATGAATGAATCCAAATTTCACAGAACAAATTCCTTAAATAAAAGGATTTGTTTGGGAAAACTTGGATTCAGTCAAAAGGCTGTACCCAAGGACCTAGTAGGCCACACACAGCCTTGAGGCTGTAGGTTCCTCATCCCTGCCCTAGGACAGATCCACCCCAAGGTTGATCCAGCCCAAAGTAAAAAAAAAAAAAAAAAAGAAAAAAGCAAAAGGGGGTGGGAAAGCAAGTGACAATTTCTGTGCCAATCAGTATTGTGATTAGGCCTGTGAGTGGCCAGTATATTTCCAGCCTTGCAAAAAGAGGGAAATCCAATTTCAACAACAACAACAACAACACCCAGAACAATGACTAATAAATCTCATTTCTCATTAAGATTAGTTCGGTCTGCTGGGTAGTGTTAGCCAGTGGTTATTATTCATAAGCTGTTTGCATCATCTCTTGCCAATAGGGTTCTTTAGTTTAGTTTCTCACTATATTGTCAGTGAAGCTGGTCCTGGTCATGAATTTAGTATGTGGCCACCTACTGTTTTTGTGTCTGAACAAAAACAAATCTCCTAGAATAATAGAAGTAGAAGGAGTTTCAGATACCAAAGATGAACTTTACAGATGAGGACACTTCAGGGAGGGAGGTTAGGTAGCTTCCTCAATGCCACGTAGATAGTAAGTGTCAGGAGGGGATTTGAAGACAGATTCCTTGACTCATATATAGTGATTTCTTCACTATAATACATTGATGCCTCAGATTGCTATGACCAAAAATACCTGTCATTCTAGTGGACAAAGGGATTACCTTAATCTCCAGAAGCCCAGAATTAAAAGGCATATATGTTGCCTAGAAATGCCTCCTTTCCCCCCATCCCCCTCAATCTTTTATAATTCATTGTGGTTAGTTAATTAGATGAACCAGTTGACAACATGGCCTAGAAAGGTGTTGGGTTGGGAAAGAACAAAAAAGATGAGAAGACAAACTCTGGTTTATTATCTGTCCTAGTAGTAAGGGGAATAAGAAGTTATTTGAGATAAAGTGAATGGGTTGGGTTGAAATTGAACTGTAAGTTTAGTCAGAATTCAGGCTGGAACTTGTCTTGAGAAGACTGAGTAGACTGAGAAATCTCAAGGATCCCCCACAAGTCTGTGTAGCTCTTACTATCTACTCTTTGCTTTGCTTCTTGAGATTTTATACATTTCTTGAAAAGCATGTTTTGACTTTTGTATAGTGCAATAATATCATATCTTCATATATTTGTATACACACCCACACACACATACACACACACACACACACACACACACACACACACACACACACACACCCCTTCTGGCTAGATTTTGAGAACAAGCCAGTCCTCTATGAGATAGCTGTCTAACCTTGTTGGTGATGGTCCTTTGTCAGTTGCCTTTAGAGATGTAGGGGAAAAAATTTAATTCATGAACTGTAACAAATTTCCCTGGATATTTTCCCATTTGAGGTAAGTCCACTCCATCCCCTAGACTGCTCTCAAAACTGATTTAAGAAGTCTTTGATTTATTAGTGATTAATTACTTTTTATCAGTGGAGCCATATGAAACCATAGTCATAAATAATCCCATTTATTCTTTTGCTCATGGAAGTTGGAAATGACACAGTTATTAATTGAATAACAAATCAACAAATATTGAACTATGACATTGACATTATTGAAAAGGATAATTATTCAATTAGAATTTTCTTATCTGAGTATTCTAGAGTTACAAATTACACTGAGGACCTTTTGTGTTTAGCTTCTCAAAATTGGAATATTAACATTTGTGACCAGAAACATTTTATGCCACATGTTAATAATAGCTAAAATCTAATTAATTTCTTAAATTTTTGCAAAGAATTTTATATATGTGTATATACATATATATATAAATATATATATTTATATAATTTAGTTGAACTTCATAAAAACCCTATGAAGTAGTTACTATTTTTTGTCTCCATTTTGCAGATATGGAAACTGAGACTGAGACAGGTGAAGTAACTACCTCTGGTCACATAGCTATTGAATGTCTGGAGTGACATTTGAACTCATATCTTACTGATTTCCAATTCAGCACTCTGTCCACTACTTCAAGCTGCCTCTATTATAGTCAAAATGCCAGTAACGTTTGTTAACTGCTCTTACACTCACAATCCTCATTTTAATCAGTTTTAGGCTAAACCTTATAGAGTTACCTTACTCTGGAAAGCTCTCTTAATATTTTATCCATTTCTTCACTAAGTCTTTGATTTCCTGTTCTTTGTACATTTTACTTTGTTCTGGTCTATCTTTACTTCTCTCTCTCCAGTTTCTTTCTTCAAGGTCCATAACTAATTGTGTGTGTGTGTTTTAGGAAGGATGTGCTAAAGCTGGTTCAAAATGACTGACCAGATAAATTTCCAGTGTGAAATTTATTGCTACACACCAGGACTTGATTTATTGTTTCTTTGATTCTTTTGTCTAGACGTAAGAAAATGAAGGGGATAATGTTCATAATGCAAATTATGCTTAAAAATTTATTTTTTCAGACACCCACTTGTTAAATATTTGCCACCATACCCCCTCTTTTTTAACTGACATCACTTAATAGATTCTTTCTTCTTTGTTCATATATGCTGTAAGAGGCACCATGGATAGTAGATAGAAGTCTGACTTTGGAGTAAAAAAAGATCTGAATTCAAACACTGCCTTTGATGCTTTTGAGTTTATCTTCATGGACAAAAACACTTAAACTTTCAGTGTTTCAGGTAGCTCTGTAAGACTTAGTTACAGATGAGTTGTTGATCGATGTGTGGGTAGAGGGAGTTTCCCTTCCCACCCAGTAACAAAAAAAGTGTTCATTTATGACTGTAAAATACTTGTATAACATATAATAAAATCTCTACATGGATATTTGGCTGCATTTGCTGTGTAATTTATCTATTGCTTGTCTCTCTTCCTGCTTAGTCTTTATGACTTTTATGGCAAGACGTCTTAGATAAAAGGGCAAATATATATCCCATCATACCCCAAACCCTTCTCTGTCCAATTAGACCTGGAGATGGTATCAGTGGGAAAAAAGAAAGCCTTGAATTTAGCTATCTTGTGGAAAGCATGACATGTTTGTTTGTTTTACTTATTTGCTCTAGGTATTAAGTAGAATTTTAGTACCAATCAAAATAAAATGACATCACTGGCTTATTCTGTTAATCTGCTACCTAGGCTGCTTTGGTGATGTACTACCCTTTGGTAGTGGTTCTCAGCTGCTTTTCTCCTGCTTCAGTCAATCAAGGATGTCTTTGGAATCCATTATTGTCTCTCAAACTCTTCCCCTGCCACCACAACTCTGCCACTATTCCCCCACCAACAAAATATTTGCCAGATGTGGTCAAATTAATTAAATAGCTACTCTCAGTTTTGGAGCCACACCTCTGTGTCCTTGCCAGAGAGCTAAATATCTGTGATAGTTTTCTAATCCATCCATTCAACCATCCAATGATCCATCATCCATTCAGGTCTACAGTGAACAGAGAACTCTGTTAAGCTATAGGAGAGATAAAGAGTTTAGGTAAAACCTAATCCCTACCTTCATTGACAGGGTTTAATACAATATTTTTCTCTCTCTCTCTCTCTCTCTCTCTCTCTCTCAGACTCATACATATATAGATATGGTTATTATGATACAAAGTAATAAACATTTTAAATGGAGAACTAGGGGAAGTTTTTCTTGCTAAATCAAAAGTATCTTTTACTGAGGAGAATGCATTTAAGCTGGGTTTTAAAGGATGGGTAAGGAATTCAACAGCCTTAGAGGGAGGTGGACATTCTTATCACAGGGAAATACATGAACAAAGACAGAGTTTCTGGAGAATTCTAGGTGATTTTGGGCATGGGGAAATGGGGTGAAGGGAAGAACAGCTGGACTGGAACATAAAGTGCTCAAACAGAACTGGGTAGGTAAGGTGACACCAGAATGTGAAGGCCTTGAATGCTAAGCAAATGAGTTTCACCTTTACTTGGTAGGCAATGGGGAGTTGATGAAGACTTTAGAGAAGAGAGGTGACATAGTCAGAAATATGTATAAGAAAGATTATTTTGGAATGGAGGGATTTGGAGTGGGAAGAGGATGGAATTTGAGAACTTTGTTAGGAAACTCATAATACTTCAAGTAGATGACAAACTGGTCTTACTAACAAAAGAGCAATGGGAACAGAGTGGATGAGAGATATTAGAGCTATGATGGAAGTAGAATTGATAAGACTTGATAACTTATAGGATTCATTTCTAATATCCTGGAAAGTGTTGAAGTTAGGCATATATACATTTTAAAGGCAAGAATATGTCTAGCACTGAGGAAGACAAAGATCTTGCTCTTTGGGCTTTTCTTTTGTGCTTTTCAGATTCATTTGAATACTGATATCAAAGCATTTTATGTCCATTTAAAAATTTCAAAGGGTCAGATTCAAACAAATCTGTGGGGTCTCTTGGCTGAGCCCCTCTACGATGGACTTTAGAAGCAGAAGACCCACATGGGGATTCCAAGTATGGCTGTTTGTGGATCTTCTGATCTTATTATCAGAGTGATATTTATGACAGGAAGCTCTAATTGAGCTAAAAGTCAAGGATAAAACAAGTTTTAAACCAGAAAGTCTCTTTCAGATGAAGTTCCACTTTTCTCCAAAGAGCTTGGCACTTGTGTTGAGGAATTGCCTTCTGGTAAGGCAATGCTCCTTCTAGTTAAGGCTTTAAAATAGACAGTTTGCTCTTTATGGGAGGAAAACCACTGAGCATCATTCCCCATCTCTTTACACTCCCCCACTCCTGCCAAGTCTTATGAGTATGTTAGTTTTTGTTTTCTTTTTCTTTTTTCTTTTTGGAGGGGGGGAAGGCAGGACAATTGGAGTTAAGTGACTTGCCCAAGGTCACACAGCTAGTAAGCGTTAAGTATCTGAGGCCGGATTTGAACTCAGGTCCTCCTGACTCCAGGGCCGGTGCTCCATTCACTGCACCATCTAGCTGTCCTCAAGTTGTACTTTTTAAAAGAACTGTGGTCAGAAACCCCTCTGGATTTTAAGCTAAACAAACAAACAAAAAAGCAATGGCAAAGCCCATTCTTACTCAGATGAGAAGAAAGCAGAACCTCAGTTGAGGACTCGAGGTGAAGTCAGAAGGAGGTAGAAATTCCAAAATTTCTTGCCCCATGGGGGTGCTTTGCCATGAACAACACTTAGTACAACACCTAGCATGCTTTTGTTGTTGTTGTTGAGTCATTGCTGTTTCGTCTGACTCTTCATGACTCCCTCCCCTTCTTCCCTCCCTCCTTTCCCCTCCTCACCCCTTCCCTCTGGAACAGTTTGCCATGTCCTCCTCCAGCTCCTTTTACAGATGAGTAAAGGGAGGCAAACAGCGGTAGGTGACTTGCCCAGGGTCACACAGCCAGTAAGTGTCTGAGGCTGGATTTGAATTCTGGTCTTCCTAACTCTAGGTCTGATACTTTATCCACTGTAAAACCTAGCTGTCCTCATCTAGAATGAAGCAGGTGCTTACTAAATACTTACTGACTCACCAGAAGGGGTTATCTGGAATCGGTGCCTGGTAGAGACTTTATATCATGTCCATAGGCCCAGCAATGATTGTATGCCACAGTAGACCAGAGGAGAACAGTCCTGGCAGGGTGACATCATCAGAAAACATCAGTGGTCTTATAGTGTCAAAAGTGGGAGTTTGCAATAGAATAGAACTGTAATCTATTGTGTAAGACATGAGTGATTTATTACTGATCTTATTATCAAGCAGAATCAATAGATATGCAGCATCAAGAAGAAGTAACAGAGTAGTCTACTTTACATATTTGTGAGCAAATTTTTGTACCTTTTAATGGAAAACTATCTGGGGAGCTCTGATCCCATGTTGTGGGACTTTATCCTGACTGAGGCCTTCTTGATGAATCAAATGGAGATTTTTATGAAGAATAAAGTAGCAATTTAATTGTTTGCCTAATTAGACAAATTTGACATATAAAATACAGAAAAATATAATTATCATCATATAATATTTATATACCCATTGTTAACAGCAAAATGATAATAAACCTGAACTAGCCAACATTGCTATTAGGGGTTGTAAAGAAAAAAATACCCCTTGAATTTAGGCAGCTGAAATTTAATGTCCAGAGACTGTAGATTGTACATATAATGGACAGTTAAACATTGAATAGTGTTTATCCACTTCAGTAAATCTGGATCTGAGGCTTTATTTGTGCATGAGAAAAAAATGAGTTACAGTTTCTATGGGAACCTCTGCTTTGATTACTGATGCAATTCCTGTGTTTCATTTCAATTCCCACAAATACAACTTGAATAAAAAATAGAAAATTCCATTCATCTAGCAGTTACCACACAGAAATACAAGTATAAGACAGAGGGCAAAGAAAAAAACTTCAAAATTATTTAGGAATATTCAGCAAATTCCAGTAGAATATGAGGACCTTAGGGGCAGGGACTTCTTTGTCATTGTCTTTATATCACTAGGGTCTCACAGAGTTCCTGGAACATAATAGGTATTTAATACTTATGAATATCTACTTTTCCATTCACAAGTTGAATACTTCTGGTAGAATATAAACTCCTTGAGGTCAAAACTGTTATATTTACTGAGGACCTAGCACAGTGCTTTGAATGCAGTAGGTGCTTAATAATTCTATGTTGAATTGAATCCTGGTCTTTTTAGACATTATAGAGAGGAAAAAATTTCTGTAAGGCATTACAATCTAAGAAAACATTTTAGAAAAGTCTTCAGAAAGACATTATAGAATATTTCACCTATGATAGATCCCAATTAATGTAACTTACAAGATGCTCTGTACCCCAATATCTTTATTAGGTGACGTACCTCTTGATTGAACTATGGAATCAACCAAAAACACAAGCCAGATGTGATCAAATTCTTAATCCATTCGCAAGGAGTGAAATGTTTTTGATGTATTTGGTGAAACAACATAAATAACCATGGGGAAATTAATTTGAAAGAATACTGAAGGAAATTCGGTAAGGAAATTTCAGAAGGGACATTCTAGTTTTGCTTTGGGAAACAAGGTTAGGAAGCACCTTTGAGAAGGTTGACTTTTTGTATCTGTTCCAAAGAAGGCAATAAGGGGAAGGAAATAAGCCTTCAGTCCTCCTAGCACAACTGACTGTAAACAAACAATGAATCTAGTGGGAACTGAGAGAAGAGAGACTAGACACAGGAAGGAAAGACAGCTTCAGGAAGCATGGCTTTTTGTCTGCGAAAGAAGTGCAGCTATAAAATCTACAAAGACTCCAACCTTCATAGCCCAGTAGAGAGTTACATCTCAGGGGAACTTCATGAGAACTCTACAAGGGAAGGAAAAGCATTCTATTAAACAGGAGCTATGAATTACCCTTTGGTCATATATACTCTCTGGGTTTGTACTACCTTTAATAGACACTGGGTGTAATTGTGAATGATTGTACCCTAGACTTCTGGAAGGATATTTCTGGAAGAATGATCCATCTCAATTGTCCTTAGTAAATACCCATTTTTAAAAGTGGAGCAATTGAAACTTACAAGAACGATCCAAAGAGAAAACCATGGTAACTCTCCGAGTTAGTCCTAGAACTCTGAGGAAAGAAATGGTTGGCCATCCTATTGCAACATAACCTAGCTATGAGAGTTGGGAGTGTGAGCTCAGAGGGGATTTTACAAAAGTTTTTAATTTTATTCAGGCATTTGAGTTTTAGAGGTCTTTGAAATTTACCCTCTTTCTTGTATACAGACATCATTTTTGTTTTTAAAATAATATTCTTTGTGGGGGAGAGGGAAACGTACCCCCATCCCATAATATCATTAACCTCTGGTCAAGAGAGTTCACAAAATATGATCTATTCCCTGTTGCCAAGTTTTGAGATTTTTTTAAAATTTAGACCAGATTTAGAGGTGGTGCCACAGAGTTTAATGTGTTTTCATTACAGTTCATTACAGAGTAACATAAGTTATTTTCCAAAGTTCTGTTTATACTTGCTTCATTTCTAAATAAAATCAGAGTTTTCAAATTTTAGTGAGTTAATAACAAATATTAAAAGAAAAACTGCTGATTAACAAAATAGATTGAAGTTCTATACATGAATTATATGGAAATGTGTTATTATACTTCAAATCCGAATGTGGTTTTCACAGTCAAGTGAAAAAGTAAAATCTGCTTCATTTATCTGAAAGGCATGAAGCAGGGAACACCAGGTATCCAGACTAGATGTGAATTATAGGACTTAGATTATAAGATACTTTTTTGGATGTGCTATTAAGGACAAGATATCACATGGTTTCCCTCCCTACTTAAAAAAAATATTAATAATTAATTTTTAGTTTTCAACATTCACTTCCATAAGATTTTGAGTTCCAAATTTTCTCCCCTTCTTTACCCTCCCCGCACCCCCAACATGCAATCTGATATAGGCTCTACATATACATTCATATTAAACATATTTTCACATTAGTCATGTTGTAAAGAAGAATTAGAACCAATGGTCCTCCCTACTTTCTTTTTTTAAATTTAATTTAATTTAATTTTTTTTGTTTTAGTTTACATCATTCATTTCCATGAAATTTTGAGTTACAAATTTTCTCCCCATCTTTCCCCTACCCCCCACCCCACAACAGCTACCCCATTGTATAAGCCCTCTCCCAATCTATTCTCTCCTATGTCTTCCCCCTTCACCCCTCTGACTTTCCGATAGGGCAGTATGGATCTCCCAACCACAGTACCTGTGTATCTCAAGTTACAGTTGGATATAGTTAATAATAATAATAATAAATACATAAAAAGCAAGAATGTCTGTTATGTAGAATTTGCTTAGAATTATAGAAGTTACAGTTGGAATGACTTTAGAAATAATTTAGCCCAGTTTCCTCATTTTAGGCAGTACAAGGCTGAATAAAGGATTGATGGACAAATGGATAAAAATTGTTAATAAATCAATAAGCAGGAATTAAGTGTTTGCCATGTGCTAGACATGACACCAAGTACTGGAGACAAAGGGATAAACAGAACTTAGTCTCTACCCCCAGGGAACTTACATTCCAATGAGTTTACATATCAATGACATAACAGTGTAATGTGCTTCACAAAACTTGAAGTGCCAGGCATTGTGGCATAGAGGGTGATTTGCCCAAGCTCACATATGTAACAGAGCCAGGATTTGAACCCATGCCCTCAAATCCAATAATTTTACTGCTTTCTGAAGGAAATTCCAAAATAGCAATTTAAAAAATGTTTTGACCACCGGCAAAATTGTTGGAATCAGGTGAAGCCTGTTCTCAGAACAATGTTTGCTAATGCATAAAATAAAACACAAGGTTACAAAAGAAACCCATCTAATCACAGTTATCTATATCTATCTATGTATCTATGCATCCATCATCTATGTACCATCTAATCTAATTGTATCTGTCATCTAATATATCAAGTTATTATTTAGTTAATTATCTAATTTAACCTATCATCTATCCATCCAGCTATCCCTATCTCTCTCTCAGTTTGCAGACTCTGAATTAATCACCTCTAACCTAAATTGTCAGCTTCGAAGGTAGTGACACATTTAGATATAAAAGTCCTGGCATATTTGTTTAAAAATCCAAGTCTATAGTCATATCTGAAACAGTGCCATGAAAGCTGTTTCCCTGACCTTTTGGAATCTCCAGACTGCACACTGGATAATTACATTCCTCCCTCCAAGGCACTTTAGCCTTTCAGTTTTTATAAGTCCTACGCTTAAGCCCAGACAACACAGCTTTCCATAGGGGAGCATAAATCCTCTTGCAAGATATTAGTAACTTCTGGCTGCCAGCCCCATTGCTTTTTTTGAATAGCTTGATAATGGTAGAAGAAAAGTCCACATCTATATCAGACTGAAGGAAAACCCAGGCATTGAGGAAGGAGACAAATGACATAAACTTGTGTGTCAAGGAATTAGGCCCATATTGCTCTAGGAAAATAGACATGTTGAATGGATGTAAGAGTGATTGACAGAACATTACAGGTGGAAGGCAACTTTAGATTGTCTCATACAATTCCTTCATTTTCCAGATTTGGAAACCAAAGCTCCATGAGGAAAAGTGACTTACTCAAAGACTCATAAAGTCTCACTTTCTCCCTACTATTTCAGTTAAAACATGTTGCCACCTTTTTCTGATCAACCTTTTCAGTTCAGGCTTCCAAAACAGAGCAATATATTAATGATTAAAAATTGTTGTTTTCAATAACAGTAGAGGCCAACAACTACTGGCCAGAGAGATGAATAAATAGAAAATACCATTTACTTGTCATCACAGTAAAGAAAAAATGGAAGATGGTACAACCTGGGTATCTGAGAGTATTTAATTTGATTCATTAAATAGACTGCTAAGTAATGAAGTAGATAGAGTGCTAGGTCTGGAGTCAGGAAGACCTGAGTTTAAATCTCACCCCTTGTACTTACTAGATGTGTAATCCTGGGCAAGTCACTTAACCTCTGTCTGATTTCAGTTTTCCTCAACTGTAAAATTGGGATAATACTAGAACCTACCTCCCAGGGTTGAGGATCAGTTGAAGAAATACTTGTAAAGCACTTGGTACTATCCCTGGCACATAACAGGTATTTATTAAGTGTATGCTTCTTCCTTTCTTCCTTCTTTCCTTCCTTCCTTCCTTCCTTCCTTCCTTCTTTCCTTCCTTCCTTCCTTCCTTCCTTCCTTCCTTCCTTCCTTCCTTCCTTCCTTCCTTCCCTCCTTTCTCCCTTCCTTCCTTCCTTCCTTCCTTCCCTGTTCTTACACAGTAAGATGGAGTCAAATTCAGACAAAATAAGTGAATAACATTACAAAAAAATTTATTAGTTCAGAAATCATTTAGGCACTCACAGTAAATATAAAAGGAACTAGATGTTTGTTTTCATAAGCATCAGTTACCAAAACGTCAGTATGTTAACAATATTCATTGAACTTTTAGGAACACTGTAATGGGCTTTGCTGAATTCCTGTTTCATTTGTATTTCTGATCATATGCTCTCTTTCCTATAATCACTTGCTATTCCTGTTTTTTTTGTCTACCTATGACTTCACTGGGTTAAAGAGACCTTGGTGTGGAACCTCCATCTACCAATGTAGATTAGCCACTGTTTAACAAATTGTAGTTTAGAGATTTGCCAGGGTCATTGAGAAGTTAAATCAGTCAGTTACTGTATTTATTAAATGCCTAATGTGTTCCAGGAACTGTATTAATTTCTAGAGATACAAAGAAAGACAGAAAGTTATAATCTCTGTCCTCAATGAATTTACAATCTAATAGGGGAGATGACATGAAAAATGATTATGAACCAACTATATATGTATATATATGTATATACACAATGCATATATACATACATGCAAACATACATATATGCAAACATATACACAGCACATACATATACATCAAGGTAACATATTGTCATTATTAACTTCAAGTTATCATGTATATATATATATGAAATATGTGATAATTTGAAGACAATCAGCAGAAGGAAAGCACTAGCATTGAGGGGGCTTGCGAAAGCCTTATTGTTAGAAAGTAGGATTTTGATTGAGAATAAAGGAATCCCCAGCCTCTACCCTTACAATTCTGTAGCAGAATAATATGGATGTATTGAAATGAAAGACAGGGAGTGAGGTCCTTGCAACATTCAGAAGCAATCATTGTGTGTGTTATTTTCTCCTAGCTTGGTGTCCTTCCCTAGGAGATACAAGATCATAAATTCATAGATATAGAGATGGAAGGGACCTCAGAGTAATAGTACATCTAGTACAACACCTTCATTTTACATATAACAGCTAGTGATCAAGGCAGGATGATTAGTCAATTTCTGGAAGTCTTAAAAAATATCTCTGCATGTCAGAGGACCTGATTTCGCCATCCCTCCATTTGGGCAGAGCTTCCCTAGAAACTCACAGCTCTCTTGGGTCATGGAATCTCTTTCAAACTCTATACATTCATGCTTTCAGAGAATGAAGATGAAACTGACTGCCATTTTAACTCACTTGTTTCTGGGGCTGTACCATTTGTACTCATCAGGGGCATTTTTCTGGAGATGACAGTCTCTCTTTCAGGGCACTCGTTGTAATTACATAATGAACTTTCCTTTCTATTGAATATGTAACTTCAAACCCCTAGGTTCAGCCCATTCCCACCTGCAATTTCAATCAAAACATAAAATAAGGAATTTCCTTTCTCTTCCTAAGTCTATATACATAACACTTAAGTAAAAATAAAACACACAGTTGGGTATCAGCTGATTCTCACTTTTATCTCACTTAACAGCTAAGAAGTAAAAGTGCACATTTGGAACAAAAGCAAACACTTCCTGAGCCTCAAGGGAGGCAAGGAACCTGTAGTGGGTAAATAGCCCACAATAATTCTACTTTCACCTTGAGGAGGGCGAAGGGGATTTCTTTCCTGTTTCTTTTCAGATTGCTTCCAATCAGCAATACAGATTTCATACAAGTCATAGTTTATACTTGGATTACCCTCTGCCCTGGATCAGTAATTTTTCAGCATTTCATTCTGTTTCAACCTCTGTTTTCTATACTTTATGACTCTCTATCAAATCTACCTGTGAGAGCTTCTTTCTTCTTCTAGCCACCGTTCCATTTCCTAAAACTCAGTGTCAGGGGTGGACCTTGGAAGCTGGGCTACAGTACAGTTTCCATTCACCAAATTTCTCTGCCTCAGATAGGAATAAAAAACAAACAACCATGGAATATGAATAAGGAAATTGAGGCCCAGGGAGGTTATAACATAACATCTAAGTAGTAAATACAGCACCATCTTTTGATCTTAGGGTTCCTTATCCCAATGCCTACTCACATTGATGATCTGAATCCACTCATAATAAGGCTGGTTAGTTATTTCTCCCTTTTAGGGTCCTTAGCATACCCCTGAAGGATTGAGGTATCCTCCTTATGCTATCAGCTCAAGCCCCCACTCTTGTGTGTCTTCCTCCAAATATCAATTTATCAATCTCTTCAATAGCATCTATCTAGTGTAATTTACTTTCTCCTCAATATTGATACCATTAATTTGAGCCTCAGTATCATTTAACTAATTGACATCAATTAGTTTTTACAAAAGGTATATTTGCTGAGAAAATATAGTAAAAAACAGAAGTATAAACATATCCATGTGTGATGGAAAGATGTTGTTTGTTCTTCGTTCTCACAGAGGACCAATGACTCTAGGAGGGTGATATCTTGACTTGCAGCTGAACTGGATTGGAGCGAGGCAGAGCTGTGCAAAGTCATCAGCCTCACTCTGTCCTCTAGAGTCATTGAAGTCTAGTGGCAAGATGACTGGTGAGGGCCCTGGATGCTGTGGGAGACGCTGGCCTTTTTAAGTTAAGTTCTTTCCAAGGTTTCAGTTTCTCTGAGGCAATGCCCATTCATTAACTAAAGGCTAGGTAAGACTTGAGGCAAAAGGTGGCCTAGTTTGCCTTCATAAAAGAATCAGTCTGGGAGAGGAAGACACTCAGAGTTTCTGGCCAGGACAGAAACAATTTACACTCACTCTGAGCCATCAAAACCTAAACAGTGATCAGATTTGATCACTCAGAAGCAAAAAATGCATCCAGAAATGCCAAATCGGAGAGGGCCCATGGTACAGGGAGTAGGGCAGTAGAGCTGGGAGTCAAGAAGACCAAGTTTCAATTCCATCTCAGACATTTACTACTTTATTGATGTCTTTTGATTTGCATTTAACTTATTACTTGTGATTTGGGGTATATTTCATTTGGTTGTTAAGAGTTTGTATTTTTTCTTTTGAGAAATCTTTTGACCCTTATCTATTGGGGAATGGCTTTTGGTTTTATGTTTATGTACGCATATATTTTTGTTCATTGATTTTGAAAATGGGTGACACAATAGATAGATCACTGGGCTTGGAATCAAGGAGAACTGAGATCAAATCTGGCCTCAGATATTTAACTTAATAGCTGTTTGACTATAGGCAATTCACTTAATCTCTGTCTACTTCAGTTTCCTCATCTATAAAATAGAGATAATGATAATACCTGCATCCCAGGCTTGCTGTGGGAATCCAATAAGATATTTGTAATATGCTTAGCATAGGGCCTGTCACATATTTAGCACTTAATAGATTCTTTTTTCCTTGTCTTCCTTAAATTCTTGCTGAACGAATGAATGAACTAGAATTGGACTGTACTCAGGAGGTTAGAAAAAGGCATCTAAATTTGCTTAAGAAGTAAGATAAGAAGTGAAACTTGCTGCTTGTATTTAACTTAACTCATTTTGCTAGTTCTTCTAGGTACTTGTAATTGTCATGTTGTACAGTGTTTCATTTCCCCCACCATTTGAAGTAAAGTAATTTTACCACACAAAAGAAGATGGGCCTAAAAGGGTACTTTATTTATGAATGTGAAGACAAGGGAAATGGGAGGAGGAGATGTTGGTGCAAGAATGAGATGAAGGCCTCCATCCCTAAGGTGATAGATACAAGTGCCCCAATTCCTCAGGTGATTGTCTTGAAGGCAGGGACTTCATTTAGATGTCATGCAGATTTTGTGAGTGTTACACAGGACATAAGAAAGTATGGTCCCTGACTTGAAGGTAATTAAAGTCTAATGATAATAAACAAGGACAAAAATATATGTATAAAAATGGACACAACCAACTACAGTTCCACAGAAATATACACTTGAATGCTAGCTATTCAGGTGCTTGGGAAATTATATTTTCATAGTGAATAAATGAATGCAGATAGAATTCTGTCATTTTTAACAGATTGCAGTTGAATGATGCAAATCATACATTGACCTCACATATTTTTTTAACCAGAACTGTTCTTCTTTGCATCCTTCTTTCCTTCCTCCCTCCCTCCCTACTTCCCTCCCTACCTTCCTCCCTCCCTCCCTCCCTTCCTCTCTTCTTCCCTCCATTCCTTCCTTCCTTCCTCCCTCCCTCCTTCCTTTCCTTCCTTCCTCCTCTCTTCCTTCCTTCTTTCCTCCCTTCCTCCCTCCCTTCCTTCCCTCCCTCCCTTCCTCCCTCCCTCCCTTCTTTCCTTCCTCCCTTCCTTCCTTCCTTCCTTCCTTCCTTCCTTCCTTCCTTCCTTCTTCTTATTTACATTTTATTATGCTCCAATATTCACTTCTCCTCAAAAATAAAACCTTCCTTCGTAAACAAGTATAACTAAACAAAACTGACACAATGACCATGCCTGATAGCAGCTTTGCCATTTTATACTTGTACTATAACTTTCTCCACGGAGAGGAGAGAGGTATGCTTTATCAAAAGCCTCTGGAATGAAAATTCAAGACCCTTATATAGATATAAGCTATTAAAAACCTTAAAACTGCACTAAGACTTTTGAGACATCCGATATCCTCTTTTCCATACAGGAATTAGTTTAATGACATGGTAGATAACACTCTACTGGGAGTTTAAAGAGTGGGACTTTCATTTTGAGAGGATAGCAAAATGTGACTAGAAATTTGGAGTTGGAGTTGGGAAATTTGAGTTTGAAACCTGCCTCAGATCACTTACTAGTTCTGTGACTCTTGGATAAGTCATATAACCTTTCAGAGTTTCAATTTCCTTATCTGTCAGATGGGAATAATGCTTGTATCTCACAGAGTGCTTCAAAAATTTTAGAGTGCTATGGAACTGAGAATTATTATTATTGGCTCTGACACAATTTATATGTGTGACCGTGAACAAATTTACTAAAGCTTGATAATTCTCAGTTTCCTCATCAATGTATAAATTGATGTGATTTGACTAAATAATCTCGTGTCCCTTCCAAGTCTTTGATTTTATATTTTATGATTTTCTTCATTATTCCCTAAATCACTAGACTCAGAAAACACATGCAAGTATCTGTAACAAACATACTCATTTTTCTCTCAGATACATTCCCATCAAATTCAGACAGAGGGATTAGGAAGAGGAGCTGGCATCTGGTCTATTTCTCATTAAGCAAACCCTGGCTTCTTAGACATGTAACTGGTACTTGTTTTCATTTATGAAAAGTAACACATTTCTCAGAAAGCATCATTTCCCATTATGGTGATGTATGTGTGACTATGGTGTCTTAAGACTTTGGTGTCTTATAATCATTGCTAGAATAGCTGAAACTCTTAATAAAATTTCTGGGAAGCCCAGTTGACTTCTGGTCAACAAATGAATTAAAGGTCAAACCCCTTAGGATAAGAAAGCTGTCAGTGTAGGGACTTTCTGGTAATTTCAATACCTCTGTGCTCATTGCTCATTCTAGATTTCATGAAGGTCAGGATATACTTGTCATTCAGTCAATCAATGGGCATTTATTAAGCACGCAAGATCTCAGACTTATCTTGTGGCTGTAGTGAATAATTTTTTGTCCAGTGCTGTACAGAGAAGGAAGTATATGAGGATTAGAACAAACTGCCCTTGCTGTAGGATTAGGTTTGATTTAAGTCCCCAGGTGATCTTGTCATTTTCTTGAGTTACCTACCCCATGGTACCATGGGGAACTTGCCCAATTCAACCTTGGAGCTTGCCTACCTAACTCAAGACTTACCTATTTCCTCCATCCTTTTTGACCCCTAGGACTCAACCCATAGTCTGTGCTGACCTTTGGCTCTTACTTGATATGTTGTAACTATGCAGACACAATTGCTTCTTATAAAGAAAAAGGCTAATGGTTGATATCCTTGGATAAATATTAAGAACAGTAAGGGGATTAGAGTTAGTACTACATGCCAGAGCCCAAAAGGATCATGTATTTTTATCTAGAAGTGACTTTTGCCATCATCCAGTCCAACTCCTTTATTTTATAGATTAGGAAACAGAGACACAGCAAGGTTAAGACAAAGTAATATACTAAATAGCAGAGGTGGGTATATGGAGTTTTCAAGGGGAATTGGTGTGAGGACTTGCAGAGCCCTTCTCAAGGTTGCTCATCAACCTTTGGTGTCCACCTGGCACTTAAATCTCACCTGTAGCTCCAAGAAGCTGTAGCATGTGAAGCAGCCATACTCTGTTAAGCCATCTTAGAAGATGGGTTAAGCAAGCCCGAGGGTAACCAATAGGCCTCAGACCCATTGGTGACTTAGGAGAGTGCGGAATTTGCAAGAAAGCAAACTTAGGTCCGATGTCAGGAAAAAAAATTCTAACAGAACAGTAGTAAGAATTGGAAGCTGAGATGATGCCCATCAAGTAAGGAATAGTTGAACAAGTTTTAGCAGATGAATATGGTGGAATATCATTATGCTGTAAGAAATGATGAAGGAGATACTTTCAGAGAAACTTGAGAAAACTAGTGTGAACTGATACATAGTGAAAGGATCAGTGTCAGGAGAACGCATCATACAATAACAACAATATTGTAAATACAGGCAACTTTGAAGACTTATTTACACAAATGCAATGTCCTATTATAACTCTAGAAGATTTATGATGAAATATTCTACTTCTATCCCCTTTCTGAGAGAGAGAGAGGTGATATACTCAGAGTACAAACTGAGACTTTTTTTGGACATGGCCAATTTAGAAAATTGCTTTGTTCATCTATATGTGTTTGTAATAAGTTTCTTATTATGTAATGACTCATAATGACTTATGTAATAGACTCAACTTCCTCAGGTACAAAATAGGAATAATAACATTTGTCTTGTACATCTTTCATGTTTGCTATGAGGATCAAATGAGATAAATGTATGTGGAAGTACTTTATGGACTTAAAATAATTCATAAATATAAGTTGCTATTGTGGTTGTGAGTGATATCATGACTTTAATGAGGTTCTAACTTGAATTTTGCAATGAAGAGATATGAGAAACAGAACTATAACTGACATAACCTCCCCCCCTTTTTTAAAGAGAGGACTGCAGGGCAATTGGGGTTAAGTGACTTGCCCAAGGTCACACAGCTAGTAAGTGTTAAGTGTCTGACACCGATTTGAACTCAGGTCCTCCTGACTCCAGGGCCAGTGCTCTATTCACTGTACCACCTAGCCACCCTCTGGCATAATCTTTTAAAATATTAGTTTTAAAAATCCTGGAGATTGACTTACCTTATTGGAATTAGGTTGCCTCCTGCCCTAGAATGTGCCTGATTTCTTAAGCATTCCTCAAAACTCAGCTCAAACCCTCTATGAAGCCTTTTTTAATAATCCCAGAGGGTGACAGCCTCTTACCTTATTTGCAAGTCTTCATATAACACTTTGTGCCTTTTTTAGAGAAAGGATTGTGTAGTGGAAAGGGCTTTGTGGCTTGGAGATAGAAGATACTGTAATACAGTAGAAAGCATATGGGAACTAGATCAGAAGTGGATTTAAATCCTAACAGCCAGTCATTTGCAACCTCACTTCCTTATCTGTGTGAGGGATTGTAATAGAAGACATCTCAAGTCCTCTGTCAGCTCTAAATCCTAATATCTTATTTCCATTATGTTCATAGCAAGAAGTCAGCTGGAAGCATAGATTCGACTGAGATTGTCTAAGTTATCTTTGAATGATTATTTCTTTTTTCAACTTTGCTGCCTACATTGGCCATTTAGACATGCCAAAAAAAATGCAAACAACAACAACAATTACCCCAAATAGACATATGAATCAGTGAATAAACATCCAACTTCCATTTCCCTTTGTGAAAATAACATGTTTTTGTAAGTAGGGAAAAAATAAAAAAGACAAAAAAATAACATTTTTTCAAAGACAGGGCTTTGATAAGCAAGGCACTCTCTCTTTAAATTGTAATTGCTCTCTGCTCCTACTTTCCTAGCAGCTTAATTTTGCTGTTGTTTATCTAGAGATGTTCATTAAGTCACATCACATCCTTCTGTGTGCTTCCGTTTGACATTCACAAGCCAACGTTTCTAGCCATTCCGGCTGTGTCCGTGTGTTTGAAGGCTTGACAAACCCAGATGCTGATACTGACTCTAGCAGGATCATTTGTGCCTCTGTACCTTAATCCTTCACGACGAAGGGTCTATATGAATTGCTGCTGGGGGTCACTGCTTCAGATTGTTGCTGATATATACTCAAGGCAGAACCTTTAATGCTGTACCATGTTTTACTTAAAATTGAGGAAAATTTCCCACCCATGCTTAAATCTGAGAACAATGAATTCGCAAAAGTTAACGATATCTTGGTTTTAAAGTCTTGCTATTCTTTACGATCCAAGACTGAAAAACAATTTCTCAACATCCCATTGTTTATTCCTAAAAGATCTGCTAATACAAAGACATAGTTATGGATTACCAATTATTTCTAAAAGTTTTGACTCCATGTCTAACCTTATGGATCCTTCTGTCTGGGAGCCTTTCCTATGTGTCTATAAAGAACTTATTTTATATCTTTATTGAAAAGCATGGTTGTGCTCCATTCAAATAGTTTCTAAAATTATGTTTTGATGTAGCTTGGATTTGTAAATTGAGACCTTTAAAATAAAGCAGATGACTGAAAAATGAATGAAAAAAGCATCTTTAAACACTTATGTACCACGCTTTGTGCCAAGAACTGAGGATATAAAAATAAACAAGGTAGTTATTTCCCTTAAGGAGCTTACATTATAATGAAGAAAGACAAAACAGAATGAAATGCTGTGTTGACCTGGTTCTGGTCAAGAAACAGGGAAAGCCCACCTTTCTAAGCACTTTTCAGGACTTGTGGGCCTGAGTTCTGTTAGAGAGTCTGAGTTCTAGTAGGATGGAATGTGAAGAATGTAGGTGTATGTGTTCTAAGTATAGAAATGATGGGAAAATAACATAGAAGTCAAGTATTAGGCAAATTATAGTCTAGTGCTATAGAGGTTTCGTAAGAAACACATAAAGTCCAGAAGGTGGGAAATAATCATAGTTCCACTATACTTTAAACCAGTCTGGACAAATTTGGAGTACTGTGTTCAATTCTGGGTAATACATTTTAGAATAAAAATAGTCCTTAGGGTAAGGTACATGGCAGCTAGGTGTCACAGTGTACAGAGTGCCAGACCTGGAATCAGGAAGACTCATCTTCCTGAGTTCAAATCTGTCCTCAGACACTTACTAGCTGTGTGACCCTGAGCAAGTCACTTAAGCCTGTTTACCCCACTTTCCTCATGTGTAAAAGGAACTGAGGAAGGAAATGGAAAACTACTCCAGTATCTTTGCCAAGAAAGTTCCAAATGGGGATCACAAAGAGTTGGATACATCTGAAAAACCACTGAACAACAACAAAAGGGTTCTGGTGGGAGTGCAAATATCCTTTGACTCACTGATACCATTAATATAGTATATTCCAAACAAGCCAAAGACAGATGGAGTAACCCATGTGTGCACAGACATTTATGGAAGCACTTTTTTATTATAGCAAAGAACTGGAAGTGAAGTGAGTAGTGATCCATTAGTTGGGGAATTATTGAACAAATTATAGTTTTTGAATGTAAGAGAATATTATCTCATCTTAAGAAATGACTACAGAGATACCTTCAGAGAAACCTAGATGGACTCATATGAACTGATGGAGAATGCAACAGGCAGAATTAGGAGAACAATTTATATAATAACTACAATAATGTGAAGGAAATCTACTTTGGAAGATTTAAAAATCCTGATAAATGTAATGATGAATCATAACTCCAGTGTACTGGTGATGAAACATGCTTCCACTTGAAAGCAGGGGTGATTAACTAAAAGTAAAGAAAAAGACATCCATTTTCAGACCTTGAAAAATATGTGAATTTGTTTTGTTCGACTATAATTACTGTTGCAAGGTCTGGAAGATTCCATCTAGACCTAAGCTGTGTCTTCTCTGATCTTTAAGCTGTAGAAGAGATGGTTGTTCAGGTCTAGGTTCTTCTAGATAAGAGGTTCTAAATGTTTTGGTCTCAGGACCTCCTTACACTTTTGAAAACTATTGAGGACTTTAAAGAGCTTTAGTTTATATGGATTATATCTCTAATTAGAGACACACTGTTAGAAATAAAAATTCATTAGCATTATAATGAAAACAATTTTGACCTCAGACACTCCTTGAAAAGTTCTTCAGGAACTGAGGGGTCCCTGAACCATACTTTCAAAACCATTGCTCAAGATGATTTCTGAAGCCACTTCTAGGTTGAAGATTAGGAGGGAGGGGGGAGAGGGACAGGGAGAGAGAGCCAGGAAGGTACAGGCAGTGTTTAGGAAATAGTGAGTTTGCAGTGTGGTGTTTGTGGACGATAGGAGTGGAAGATAAAGCTGGAAATATAGGTTAGGATCCAAAAAAATTTGAATACCATTTTGAGGAGTTTACATTTTATTCTATAAGCAATAGAGAGCCATGGTCAGACCTAAGCTAATGGATCTTTCTGCTTAAATGAGAAATATCATAACTCTCTTTTTCCTTTTCTTTTTAATTTATGGAATAAAACAAGCATTTCCATAACATATACCCCAATAATAAGATGATTGTATGTGAAATTGCAAATCTACCATGCACAACTTACTTTTCCTATCAAATATACACAAAATTATCATGTAAATTTCTTTTTTCCCTTTTTTTCACCCCTTCCTCCCACTCTAGAGATGGTTACCATCAGACACAAATAGGTATATATGTATGTGTATATATACACATATATACATATATATGTGTATAAAATTATTCTACACATACTTCTAATTATCAGTTCTTTCTCTGGATGCAGATAACATCTTCCTTCATACGTCCTTTGCAGTTAATTTGTCCTTTAAGTTAATTAATATCACAACTTGTTGCTTCAAAGGAAAAGAACTCAAACCCACAGAAGGGGAAAAACATAATCTTTCTGATTAGAAAGTAGGGTTTTGTATAAACAAACGTTCCATTACATTACATGCTTTTACCCTTTCTTTTCGATTTATGTTTATGGGTAAAGAATCTAGAAAAAGCTAAAAGCAGGGGCATTATTCAGAATATAGTAGAAACATTCTAATTAATCTTTTATTTTTTTTTCTATTATAAAGAATAAATAAGGCCATCTCATTAGTTTTACTGTTGGGCAATAAATGGCTAAGAAACCATTATAGGATGAGAAAAAGATTGGAAATAATCAGAGTTCTTTAGAATAAGACACCATAGAGACCACACAAGCTTACTAGAATTGTACAAGTCCTATAACTCTTGTTTTGGGAAAACTTTTCCTGAGCAAATTTTGCCCCCATTAGAATGGGAGCTCCTTGAGGAGAGTTTTTGCTTTTGCATCCTTAGACTTAGCACAGTGTTAATAGTAAGTGCTTAATAAATTCTTATTGACCTGATTATCTGTATTTAGGGGAAAAGAGAAGAGAACATTCACGTCCTTTTACTGTCCTTCTGGATTTCTTGGGTAGTGCAATAGTCCTAGTCAGGCAACAGGAGGTAAATGATCCCAGGAAAGACTTAGGTATAAAAGTGGAAATTTCTTACCTTAGAGAACATGACTGTTAGTGAGAATGTGCAAGCACGGCCTAGCACAAAATTGATAAATGCACCAGATCACAGGCACTTGAATTGAAACCTCCATGAAATGTCAGCAGTACTTGGTATATCCTATTAGTATCCTTTCAGGTCAGGGACAACAATCCAATGATAAACCCTTCAGCAAATGTTATTGCTTCTGGAAGAGAACAAAGGTTACTTTCTCAGTCAGGATCACATCAGTGATGTGCTTTGTCCCCAGTGAAACACTCTAGGATTTAGATAAAAAGATTACCGCTGATGACCAGTGTTAACCAGGTCAATTGGCTATGCATGCTGAAAAAATTTGTGATGGGAGTCCATAGTGCCAGGAATATGATAGCACTTAAAAAAACCAACTATAACGTGCTTAAGAATCAGAAATTTAATACAATTCAAGATTTTTGTCCCTTAATGTGAGCATAAATTTATAGATCATAATAAAATAAAGTTAGCATGTAGATTTCTTTTTTTCTTTTTTTTTCCCTTCCTCCAACCCCACCTAGAGATGGCTAACATTAGACACAAATATGTATGTATGTATGTATATGTGTATGTGTATATATACATATATATATACATATATATAAAATATATATGCACATATTTAATGTAAATGTGTATATATGTAATATACCTAAATATATAGTAAATATGTATATTTATATATGTAAAATCATTCTATCCATACTTATCTTTATCAGTTCTTTCTCTGTATGCAGATAGTGTCTTCTTTCATATGTCCTTTGCACTTAATTTGGGTATTTCTAATATTCGAAAGGAATAGCAAATTGTACATAATAGATTTGCAGTTTCATGTGCAATCATCTTTTAAAAATTATACTGTGTTATAGAAAGGATTGTTTTATTCCATAAATAATAAAGTTGGTAAAAACAAACAAACAAACAAGACTTTACATGGTTCTAGAATGATCCGGAGGCTCAGGTTTTTGTATCGTCTCTCCAGTTATTAGCCCATTCTTGACTTTCCATTCTCCTTCCACCTTATTCCACATACTCGATGATCCAGCAACACTGGATCATTGTTCTTTGAATAAAATTCTCCATTTGTGGACTCTCTGCATCTTAATTGTCTCTCTCCTATGCCTGGAAGTCACCCCTTCTTTATTTCTATCTCCTGGCTTGCCTGGCTACCTTCCTATCTCAGTAAAGTTCCACTTTCTTACAAGAAACCATTCCCTTTCTACCTTAATCTTAGTGCCTTCTTTCCTTCTGATACTCTCCCTTGGTTTACCTTGTTTGTACATAGTTGTTAGCATATTGACTGTGTGCACCATGACAGCCCCTTAAAACTGTGAGCTTCCTGAGAGCAGGGACTATTTCTTGCATTTGATTCACAATATTTAGCATTGTTCTTGACATTTAATAAATGCTTCTTGACTTTACCTCTGTGGGCCTCGCTTTTCTTATCTTTAAAAATGAGGAGATTGGAATAGATGATTTCTGTGGTCCCTTCCAGTTCAAAGAATTCTACGTTCTGACTTTAAACAGGTAGGTTTTATGCTTTGATGAGTCATCTAAGATAATAATTTAATATTTTAACATACTGTTATAAGACATCACGATATCACTTTTATGTATGTTTGAGGGAGTGAGCACATAATATAGCCATGGTCACACCTTTGAAGAAGACCCCCAGTTCAGAGAATAAAGAATTCTGGGGGAAAAAAACCACCTTGATTGGCAAAGGAATTGTGAATATCGGGGTTAGGTGGATTTAGCAGTGTCGGGAAAAAGTAGTGCCAGGTGAAACCCTGATTATAAATTCTTATTCACAGAATCACAGATTTTCATAGTTGGAAATGACCTTGGAGGACTTTTCCTGTACTTAGTTAACTTATTCCTGGATAGGAAACTCTACTTTGTGGCATAAGTAAAAACAAATCAATAGAAAAAATTAGTATTTGACAAGGATATTCAGTTAGCTGCCAGTAATCTTTAAGGAGCTACGTGATTTGTTTTTTAGAGTTTGGTATAAAAAAAATGGACTCAGTTTGCTGCTTTACTGTTCCTCTGACAGCTAGATTTCTTTGAAGGATGAGGACAGAGATGAAAACTGTTGCTACTGGAACTTTTCTCCCAGCTTAATAATGTTATCATTTGCTTCATGCTTTTATGAATTATTGTATATTGAAATGCTCTGAAAAATCTAGTGTACATTTCACATTAATCCTGACTTTACTTGCTTCTGTAAAGCATTCTAAGAGTAGTGATCATACTCTCCACCCCCAACATACAAGGTTCCTACTTTTTCTTCTCAAAATGCAGTACCTAATATTTTTTTATTAGAATCAATTCTAGAAGAGCTTATCCTCTCCCATTTATCACCTTTTGGAGTGTAACATGGGTGATCGCTGCCATGGTCCATATGCTCTGGCTCTGCTGAATGCCAAGCCCCTTATGCAGATGACACAGCACTTCCTTATTGGTCCATGTGACTGAAGAGTATGTCAATGAGGACTGACTCCTGAAAATGATATGGATGAGCCTCTTAAAGAAGAACCTCCCCAACCCGCCATAAGAAGAGCACTATTTATATTAGGTAACCCATAGAACCCATTTATTATAATTTTTACGTTTAAGTATAGCCATATAAGACAGAATTTTATTTCTGAATCTTTTCTTGGATTATACCTCTTGAGTGTCTCTACTGGTACTTGTGTTCCTACCTTGTAATATCACATAGTTTCTTGCTAGTCATATATATGTAGACAGTTTTCTCTCTTCTCCTTCCATTTCATTTTAAAGCAAAGGTCAGATAAATGAGATCTCCTTGGAATCAAGCCACTATTTAAATAGGGACAAGCATCCTGGCAATGCTGGAAAAAAGACCATGAGAAAATGAAGTATGAAAGTTGGATACTCTTAACTATTTCCATATCTCTGACATATAGACACCTGTGTGACATAGACACAGAAGATAATTGATCAGCCAGAAATAGTTTCTACATGCAAACACATACATACATATATATGCGTCATGTTCCTCTCAGAGAAAATTGTAACTCCAAAGACCATTATATCTAGGGTCCCTATGTGATATATCATCTAGTCCACTGGGTTAGAACAAATGATGTTAGAGTTGGAGAATACATTCAAGTCTAATCCTTGGTGAAGGTCAAACTGAAAATATGTAGTCAATTAAAAAAAAAAATTGCTGAGAGGTAGGATTTCAGGTGGTGATAAATCTTTCAAACAGTAAAGATATTTGACAAAATCAACCTATTTCTGAATTGTGTGTACACCCTGGTATATTCATGGGCTCTGAATGAGAGGTGGAATTGAATTCCCTTAGGTAATCAGTTGCATGGGTAGCTAGGTGGTACAGAGAAGCAGGACTAGTCAGGAAAACCTGAGTTCAAATCTAGCTTCAGACACTTACTAGCTATGTGATCCTAGGCAAGCCACTTACCCCTGTTTGCCTATGAGGCAGCTAAGTGATTCAGTGGATAGAGCATAGGGCCTTGAGTCAGGAAAACTCATCTTCCTGAGCTCAAATCTGACATCAGGCACTTGTTAACTGAGGGACCCTGGGCAAATTACTTTACCTTTTTTGCCTGAACTTCCTTATCTGTAAAAATGATCTGGAGATGGAAATGGCAAACTATTCCAGTATTTTTGCCAAGAAAATTTCAAATGGGGTCACAAAGAGTCAGGCATGAGTGAAAACAACAACAACAAAAAAACACGCATACAGTTTTTCCTTCAGTTCTTATTACTTGTAATGAATGTTCAACCAGTTTTCTTAGGAAAAGCTTAAAATCATCTTAACATGACCCTTTAATTCTGTTACATAGGATTAAACATTATGTCAAAGCAGTAGTTAGACTAAGTTCTACATGAAAGATTTTCTCTCTAGTTCACTTTTAAATTTTCCTTCATATTTACCATTTCTCTCTTAAAAATTCTCCCTGTTCTTCACGTCCCAGTCTTTCCACGAAAATTTCCCTAATAGAAGTGATCTGTTCCTCTTCAAATCTTTCATATTGTCTTGTTTGGAAACTCCTTCACACCCCTTCCCCCTTTTTTGGTTGCAATTATTACACAATTTTTATTTCAGTTGTTGGTTTTCCCATCTTATACTAGTTTCTAAGCATTGTGAGGACAGGAATCCTGTTGTTTCATCATTGTTTCCACAGCTTTGCATCTAGTAAGTATTTAACTGTTTTTTTGTTTAATTGAATTCTTTTGGTTTTGGAATTTACCAGTTTCCAAAGTGCAATTGCTGATATTTATTCTATTCCTGCTGAAATTTATTGGATTAAACATCTAATGTGTTCCCTACTGTTCTAACAAGGAACACATGTGCTGCATTAGGCCTTATAGTGGGTAAGTAGAAGAAAAGTCTCTCTCCCTCTCTCTTTCCTCTCTTTCTCCATCTCTCTTCTTTCCTCTCTCCTCTCCTCTTTCTTAACCTCTCTGTGATCCTTTCTCTTTCCCCTCTACTTTGGCTTTATGGAAGAGGAAAAAAAAGGTGGGAAGGGGAAGAAAAAGATGAAGCAAGAAAGAAAATCCGATATTTGCTCTTTAACAGCTTGTGGAGTGGAATTTGTTAGATGTTTTATGTGACTCAAAGTTTGGGTTTGTTAGCTAGGAATTAAAAGGTCAATAAGCTTTACTTTTATGTGGAATGAAATGATGCTGCCCAGTTACCAGAAGGTGGTTTTTATGCAATGATATTGATGAAAGCTTAGGGTTTCTTTTACATGTAGTTGTTGTAAACACAGCTACAAAAATATATTTTCTTAGAAATCCTCCATCAGATGACTCATAAGGAGTCAGGCAAGTGGTTGGATCTCATAGGCAAGATTGAAGAAATGTATACAGTCTAGTCAGAGAATCAACATTAACTTTAAGGAAATGTTGCTATTCAGTTGTTTTTCAGTCATGTCTGACTCTTTGTGATCCCATTTGGGGTTTTCTTGACAAAGATACTGAAGTGGTTTTCCATTTCCTTCTCTGGCTCATTTTACAGATGTGGAAACTGAGGCAAAGAGGGTTAAGTGACTTCCCAGGATCACATAGCTAGTAAGTGTCTGAGGCTAGATTTGAACTCAGGAAGAAGAGTCTTCCTGCTAGCTGCCCCATTTAAGAACATAATTAAATGCTTACTTTGTGCCAGGTATTGTGTGAAACACTGGGGATACAAAAAATGAGCAAAATAGTTCTAGTTTTCAAGAACACATTCTAATGGGGGTATACGACATATAGATTTGATGTTGTTTAGTTTTGCCAGTTGTTATCTGACTCTTTGTGACCCCATTTGGGTTTTTCTTTGCAAAGATAATGGGTTTGCCATTTCCTTCTCCAGCTCATTTTACAAATGAGGAACTGAAGCAAGCAGATTTAAGTAACTGGCTCAGGATCACACAGCCAGTAAGTGTCTGAGGCTGGATTTGAACTCATCTTCCCGACTCCAGACCTAGAGCTCTATCTACTACATCACCTAGCTGCTCCTATACAAATAGATACATACAGAGTAAATGAAAGTAATCTGAAAGGGGAAAGAATTAACAGCAATGTGTGGATTCCGTATAGAAGGTGAGCATTGAGATATCTTGAAGAAAGTCAGGAAATCTAAGGCTGAGATGAGGGGACAAAGCACTCCAGGAATGGGGATAGCCAGTCCAAAGTCATGGAGAGGGGAGATAGATTGTCAGGTTGGAGAAATTACAATTTTGTCCACTGTAGCTGTGGATTATAGAATGTGTGGACTGGGATAAAGTGTAAAAACAGGAAGGGTAGGAAGGAGATGGGTTATGAGGAGCATTTAAATGCCAAAAAGAGGACTTCCAATTTGATCCTAGAGGTAATAGGGAGCCAGTGAAGCTCATTAAACATTGAGGGGTGACACAATCATCAGAGCCATGCTTTAGAAAAATCATTTTGGCAGCCAAGCAGAAGATGACAGTGGGAAGTGACCTAAAGCAACGAGACTAGTCATAAGGACACAAAGGATAAAAAAGGTGCCCATATTCAGAGAGGGAAGTTCACAAGAAATGCTATGAGTATGATATTGAGGCCATGACTGCACAGGTTCTTATGCATGGGGCCACAGAATGTCATGCTTCTGTGGATTGGTTGGTTGGTTGTCCTTCATTCTCGAAGATGACCAAAGTGACATCACTGTGCTAGAGTTGAGTTTTGATGTATCTGACTGTAGCTGATCAGACCAATATGAGCACGGGATGCTCCACCATAGGTCAGACACAAATAGTTTGCTTGAACATTTGGGGTGGAGTCTCCCAGTTTGCACATCCTCCATTTCCTTTGAGCTATTTCAATTCTGCTTTGCTCATAGAGCACAGCACCTTCTCTGATGTGGGCACACCATGCTGAGTGGTCCTGTGCCATTGTCTCCCATGTCACACAATCAATTCCAAAGTTCTTGAGAGACACCTTGAGGGAGTCCTCGTATTGCTTCTTCTGACCACCATGTGAAAATTTACCCTGTGTGAGCTCTCCATAAAACAGTTTTTTTGGCAAGCATACATTTTGCATTTGAACAATATGGTCAGCCTATCCAAGTAGCTCTCTCTGAAGCAGAGCTTGAATGCTTGACAGTTTAGTTTGAGTAAGGACTTTAATGTCAGGTACCTTATCCTGCCAGATGATCTTCAGAATCTTCCTAAGACAATTCAAATGGAAGCAATTTGATTTCCTGGCATGATGTGCCGGTAGACTGTCCAGGTTTTGCAGGCATATAACAATGAGGTCAGCACAACGGCTCTGTAGACCTTCAGTTTGGTAGTCAGTCTAATACCTTTTCTCTCCCATTCTTTCCTTCAGAGCCTCCCAAACACAGCTAGTTCTGGCAATGCATGTATCAACTTCATGATCAATGTATATATCCCTGGCAAATACATTACCAAGGTAAGTCAACTTATCCACAGCATTCAAAACTTCTCCATTTGCTGGAACCAATAAGAGTTGGTTTACCAATTCATCTAAGAAGACTTTCCAGTGTCTTCTTCTGCCTGAATATTTCCTATTCATTGAATGTTCTACAGTAGGGGAATGACATAGTCAGACTTATACTTTAGGAAGATTATCTTGGAAACTGTGTGGAGAACAAATAGAACCAAGGAGAGACTGGAAGCAGAGAGAACATGTAGCCCATGTGCTCACAATCTACATAAGAAAAAAAGCACCAGGGCCCTTCCTCTTCCATTGGGGGGAGAGGAGAAAGATCTGTAAGTGGAAGAGAAGAGAGGCCAAGAAAAAATCCAAGAGGCCCACTGAGCTAATGGATCTTCCTGCTCGGTCCTCAAGTACCACCTTTTGACTGAATCCAAGCTTCACAGAACAAATCCTCTTAACAAAAAGATTTGTTCTGTAAAGCTTGGACTCAATGAAAAGACCACATCCAAGGACCTAGAAGGCCACCTGTAGCCTCCAGGCTGCGGGCTCCCTGTTGCTGGTCTAGTATTTACTATTCCCTTTCTTAATAAATATTTGTTGACTTGAATGCCATAGGGTAAAAATATAAGTAGTTCTTTTTAGAGTTAATATATTTGAAAATATTTTGAAAGCTTTGAAGTACTATATAATTATTAAGTATAATTATTATAATAATATAGACCCTGCACTAATGTACTTCTCCCATGGCTCATTATGGCATGGAAATGACCATGAAATCTCAAAGACTATGCTAAGAGAGCACAAACCCCAGTAGGTTCCACCAAATTGAAAATGTTCTTTTCTGATCTGGGGATTGACATTTGGTCTGATGTCCAAAGATGAGCCTAGTTAAATTTAAAAGGGCTTATCACCAGGTTGGCCAGAAGTTATTGAATTATTTAGTCACAGCTCACAAAGACCATCTAGTAGGGCATAAAGAAATTGTGTTTGCTATCGAGAGAGAAAGAACCCACAGCAATAAAATCACGCATCCTTGAAGCTGAAGTTGGAATTTTAGGCAAGTCCTAGAGATATACTAGGTATACTAGCTTTTGCTTTAGGAAAGGTATTAAAATAACAACAACACAATTACATAGAACTTCGCATTGTGTTTTCCTCACAAGAGGATCAGAGATTGAAATATGTCATACTATTGTCTGAATTGACAGAAGACAACAGTTTGAATGTCTTAAACATCAATGAACTAAATGAGAAACTGAAGCTGTGACTCCCAGCTTTAGCATAAGACAATTCTTTGGACAGTGAAGGCCCTCTTACAATAAAAATTCACTGAAAATATTGAAATTATTAAAACATTGCGATTATCTCTCTACTTATGATATTCCTTCCTTTGGACTGTCCTGTGATACAACAGAAGGAGCACTTACCCGAGAGTCAGAAGACCTATGTTCAAGACCTGGTTCTCTTGCTTCCTAGCTATTTGTACTTGTGTTGTATGGTAAAGAAAGCTTCTGATTTTTAGTTAGAGAGCCTGTGTTCAAATACTGGCTCTTCTACTTATGTGACATAGCATCTGGATCATGACCTCAGTTTCTATATCTATAAAATGAAAGACTGGACTAAATACTATTTAAGATCCCTTTTAGATCTAAAAGTCTATGATTCTCTATGCCTATCAGATTGATTTTTACACTGCCCCTACATTGTCTAGCAGTCCAACACATTCTTCTTATTATTATTCAGTCATGTTCAACTTGTTGTGACCCCATTTGGGGTTTACTTGGCAAAGATCCTGGAGTGGTTTGCCATTTTCTTTTCCAGCTCTTTTTCCAGATGAGGAAACAGACAAACAGAGTTAAATGATTAGCCCACGGTTACACAGTTAGTAAGTCTGAGGCCAGAATTGAACTCAGGAAGATGATCCTTCCTGATTTCAGGTCCTGGGCTCTATCCAGTGCACCACCTGGCTGCCTTTCTAATAATTCTGGTTTCTGATAAATATTTGGTGAATTTATTGAACAAATGATTTTAAGCACTATATTTCAAATTATCAGTATCTTAGATTGAAATGAGCCTTTTAAGATAAACTACCTCTTTGACATCACCTCAGAGATGAAAGTAACTTACATTATAAGCTTCAGAATGTGAGATTATACAATTTAACTCAAAACAACATTGGTGCATACAAAGTACAAGACATTGGGTTAACTATTGATGGCATTTCAAAGACAAATAAAACACCTTCCTTGCACTCAAGAAGCTTACAATATGGTAGTCAAGATAAAATTGGTATAGAAATAACTACCATAGAAACTAGACCATGATACAGGCATAAAAGAGATGTAAACAAAAGCGGGAAAGATAGACACAAACAATTATGATGTTCAGAGTATGGAGAAATCACTTGTGGCTTCAGAAACCTATGGAATAAGTAGCATTTGAGTTAAGACTTCAAGGACAAGCAGGATTTGATAGGCAGAGATGACAAAAAGTGCCTTACAGATGAAAGCAAAGACACAAAGGTAGGAAACTTCAGACTATGTTCAGTGAATGAAAATACTCTGAAGAAAACTGTTAGAAGAAATTGGCCAAAGTGGCTTTGCTGGTTTCTTATTGATGAATGTGTTATTCTGTGAGTCATAAAAGAGGTGTGTTCAATAACATTTGTTCAGTGAGTCTTACTGAATTTCAAGTGGGTCATCGTCTCAAGTTGTGCTTTAAATATCTCCATCAAGAATTACTGACAATTTATTAGATGAAAAAGTACCCTTGCTCATTTTCCCACCACAATGGTTATTCTTTGTTAGGAATGATAGAGCTAGCCTAGATGGACTTCTGTAACTATAAGACACAATACAATCTATGCTATATAAAATCCATGATGTGGAAAGACCTGTGCAGGACCATTCTGCTGTCAGGTTTCTTTTGTTTTTCTTCCAGAACAATTTGAAAACCCAGTTTTAGAAGTGAATAAGGAATCCTTTGTAGTGTACTGAGGGATTAGTATGGTAAAAGCTATGGTAAAAATAATATTGGTTATAACTTTTGATTTTGTTTTCATTTTGTCCCTTTTGAGATATATGGTATATCTTAGGGTAAGAATTGTTAATAATTTTACATCCTGTAATGCTCTCTATCTCTGGTCACAAATTCTTCTCTTATCCATAGATCTGACAGTTAAAACTTTTTGTGTTCTGCTAACTTGCTTATCACATCACCCTTTATGTCTAAATCATGTATCCATTTTGACCTTATCTTGGTATATGGTGTGAGATGTTCTGCAACTAGTTTCTCCAAAGTTGCTTTCCATTTTTCCCAGAAATTGTTGTCAAATTATGAGTTCTTACTCCCAAAGCCTGGATCTTTGGGTTTATCCAACATTAGATCACTATTGTCATTTCTTACTGTGTATTGTATACTTGAAGGCAGTTGGGTAACATAGAGGATAGAGTACTGGGTTACATTGAGGAAGCCTCAGCTTCCTGAGTTCAAGATCTCACCTCAGATATTTACTAGCTTTATGACCCTGGGGAAGTCACTTAACCCTATTTGCCTCAGTTCCTCATCTATAAAATGAGCTGGAGGAGGAAATGACAAACCCCTCTAGGATCTTTACCAAGAAAACCCCAAATGTGGTCACAAAGAATCAGACACAACTAAAACAAATGAACAATAGTATTGTGTACCTAATCTATTCTACTGATCCACCACTTTGTTTTTTTTTGTAGTACCATATTGTTTTGATGATTGCCATTTATAATACAGTTTGAGAGCTCATACTGCTAGGACACCTTCCTTCAAATTTCTTTCATTGAATGCCTTGATATTTTTATGTGAACTTAAATACTACTTAATGTCCCCTCTATATCTAAAAGTCTATGCTTCCCTGTGGCTGTCAGATTGATTTTTGCATTGCCCCTACATTGCTTAGTAGTCCAACACATTCTTATTGTGGTTCAGTCAGGTTCAACTTGTTGTGACCCCATTTGAGGTTTTGTTCTTCCAGATGAATTTTGTCAAATTTTTTTCTAGCTCTATAATTTTTTTGGTACTTTGATTGCTATGGCACTGAATAAGTAAATTGATTTAGATAGAATTACCATTTTTATTATATTGGGTTGGCCTACCCATGACTAATTGACCCTGAGCTTCACTTATCACCACGCTGCCTCTGAAGCTGGTGATACAGGTATTATTTTTCTTATTTTACACATGAGAACTCACTAATTTACTGGGCTCAAAACTTTTTAAATGAACTCTATGAATACTTGGCAGAACATAAAGGACTGAATTTGCCTTCAGGCTAAGTGAAACCTTTGCTGATTCATCTCTCCACAAGACTCTAAAGTCATTTCTTCATCCAACAGGCAAAAGTCTACCATGGTACTAGGCTCTAAGTTATCTCAACAGAACTCTACATCATAATCCTACCTAAACTCTTTTCTACAGTGACAATGTGTATAGTAAATACAGTGAGAAAATGCCAAGGAGGACTCAGTCAGAACACTGCTGAGTCCAAGCCAGGATCCTTTCTCAGGCTTTAGTTCACAACTGGGTAAGGCAAATCTGGGTGAACTCTACTAAGAAAGATGGAAGAGAAAAATCAATGGATCTGCCAGGCTAGGATCAAGAACCCACAGTAGATATAAGAGAGTTGAAGGAGAGTCTATAAAAAAATGGGAAGAGAGAATCCATCTGGTGGACTAGATGGCCCCCATGATTGCTTCTAGCTCTGAATCTATGATCCTAGGAGTGGAAGTAATGAAGAAGATGCTTACTTGCCAGAGTTACTGGTATAATCTGCCTGTTTCTCAACCTCATAGAGGGAATGAAATTTTGCTAAAGTTAATGGAAATGTGGAATGGTATGTAAGATAAAAGGGCTGATGGTATCAACCATCATTCAAAATACTGGTTCCCATTCTGTATGTAGCACTTAGGACTCACTTCAACACATAACCTAAAAAGCTACACCAGGTATGAGACATCATATGGGTTAGCATTTACTTAAAACCTTAGTTGATGAACCCCAATTATTTGATTTTACCAGCCAAGCAGAGGACTTTGATACAGAAAGATCTTTATGACCCTACATTGAATGACGCAAAATATTTAATCTAGGGTTTTCCTCACATGTGTGTCCATAGTAAAATTCTTTGATTCTGAGACAGCCTACAGTCCAGCTCATACTCAAAACTAATAATCAATCAAACAAATATTTATTAGTACTATGTTCCAAACACTATGCTACGATTGTGGAGACAAATACAAAGAATCAAACTATTCCCATTCACAATAAGGTTATTGAAGAAAGGAGATAACAAGTACATGAATACATGTAATATACTTGTTATATGTACTATATATACACACAGAGTACATGTATTTGTTATATATCCCCATGTGCATGCACACATTACAAATATTTGTTTTATATGTGTATATGTATAGTAATACATATATGCACATATATCACATGAACTTATATGGACACACACAGACATATCTATATTCTAATATAGATGTATATATACACATACACATATATATTAAATGTACTTGTTTTGCACTTTGCTGGCTTCACGTTTTTGATATATATGTGATGTAATAAGTACATATAATGTCTCAAATAAGAGTATACATATTGAATGTACTTCTTACATAACATATATCATAAATATAAATCTAACAAGTACAGATCTATATAGTTTAGTTTGGAAGTGAAGGCAGTAGCAGTTGTCAGATTAGGGAAGGCTTTATGCAGAAGATGGTGCCTCAACTGAAAGGAAGAGGGAGATGCTTTGAGATGAAAGTGTCTTCTAAGATGGAGTGTCTTCTAGGCATAATAAATGACTAGAAAATATATACATACAAAGAAGAAATAATGTCTTTTGTGATGTTTAGTTTTATCAGAAAACCATAGGATGCATATTCAAAATAAGAACTTCTTTAAATAATATAGAAAATTAAATGACAAGAAAAAAAAATCTCTTTCATACATGTAGTACAATATCCAACAGGTTATCATAGCATTAGTGATTGAAGGCAATGCTTACTGGTTAATTAGTTAGCAGGGAATATTTAGAGAATACAATTCAAATCACAATTTTCCATGTAGCATGCATAGAAGGCCATGCATGACTAGTGACCACATATGAAGACCTCAAATGTTGGGAGAATATGTGGCTAGGGGAGAGATATGAAGTGGAATATACCAAGAATGCATGCTGCCTAGGCATTTATATAGCAGGTCTACATATAAGGATATATGTGGCCAATAGTACTTATTCTTCTAGTACTACAGATGATATTGTACTATTCTTTGTGGGGTGCTGCTTTGGGCACTACATTTTCCTTCTCTGTCATGTTATTTTGTCTAGGTGTTGAAACATCTTTGGGAATCTTTTCTGGTTTCATATTCACTTAACTGTTCTCTGTTACTAACTATTCAGCTTTTGTCTCTTTAGGATCACCTACTGCTTTTATCTACCCTGTGCTGGATTGTATCCACTAATAAGCTGCTCCTAGATAGAACTTCAGTTTTCTTACTTCATAGCTAAATACTAGGAACCAGCCTATCTATCCAGGAAGGTTAGAAAATGAAGTAGAAAGCCCCAGGGTAAGGTCAAGTCTATTCTGTAGGCCAGCGATATTCTTCTCCTGCTTCGAATTCTTCCAGTGAAACTCTTTAGACTAATGGACAGAAATCCCTTTTCATTTTTATCATATCCCTAGTCCTAACAAGTATTTCAGAGGTTCCTGCTTTGGAAAACTGCAAAGACACTGGGTGAAACTGGTGAGTTGATTGCTATCAAGTCTTTCAAAGGTCCCTGGATATCACAAACCTGGGAATGGGGAAAATGATGAAAAACGGATGAATTTGTTCCCATGTTCCTTAGAAACATGTTTTGTTGTTGAGTTGTTTCAGTTGTGTCCTACTCTCTGTGACTCCATTTGGGGCTCTCTTGGCAAAGATAGTGGAATGGTTTACCATATCCTTCCCCAGCTCATTTTACAGATGAGGAACTGAGGCAAACAAGGTTAAATGACCTGCCCAGGGCCTGAATTCAAATCTAAGGATTTGAATTCAAGCCCTCCTGGCTTCAAGCCCAGAACTCTACCTACCATCTGCCTAGCTGCCTTAGAAATACAATCATTGCTTTTTGCTATTGGCTGGTTTAGATGCTTTATTCTTTCCAAATATTGGAACAAAACCACCGAAAGACTTAACAATTCTGATCACTTGCATTTATCATCCATGATTCCATAGAAATGATGCTGGAACATACTACACATCTCCTGAGAGAGGTATAGTACCTCATAAGCAAAATGAGACATATTTTTTGGACTAGACAATATGAGGAGTTTTTGTTCGATTAAGATTATTTCTTATAAGGATAAGAAAGGAGTAAAACTTGTAAGGGTAGATTTTTGCTTTCTTTTTCTGAATGGGAAGGGGAGATGAGAAGTCAAGAAAACAGATCTTTGTTAATGTAAAAAAGAAATGAAAAATCAAGTCTGTGTCTCATAATTTGGCATAACTAGGTTGAGGAAATCAGATGTGCCAAGTCCAGTTGGCCATGTACCTTCTCCATCCAAATGGACCAGTAGCTACTCCCAATTGGACAATTGGGAACCTTACAACCGGCAATGTTCAGATTTATCCTAACCAAGTTCGAGCAGATCATTGCCATCAAGGTAACTAAAACAGGGGAGAGAATCACTCATTAGGATGTATGAGATAATGCACTCACAACATTTGATCTTTTTTTTTTTTTAACAGTTTTATGTGAAGACATATGATTCAACAAGCAGGACAAAGTGTTATGCCCCATTACAAATGAAACAACATAAATCATTTTGCATCTGAGCTACAAATTATGCAGTGTGAAAGAAAAGAATGTTGCATTATTTATCCACTGACAGTGTTTGTAAGTAAACAACTCTGGCATCCAGTCTCTGGAGAATGGAGAGTTGCTTCTGATGTAGCATAGGCCACTCAGTAACTAACTCAATATGGTTTGCAGCTGCTTTTCAAGCAGAAAAGGTCTCTGCGAGTTCAAAGATATTTGATAATTCAGATTCTGAATCTTGAACAAAGAATATCAGAAAACAGACTAAAACCATTCTTGGGCATGTCTATGGATGAACAGGAAACAATTAAGAATTCTATTAAACTTAGCTTTGCTGGACCATAATAGCTAAAGAATTTGGAATATTGTACTTTTATCTGAATAATGTATCCTGATGTATTTCAGTCATTTCCACAGAAAATAATCAAATAATAATAATATATAATAAAGTAAGAAAAACTATCCTCCTTCAGTCTGTGTTGACAATCTGCTTTTGTCTAGATTAAATCAATCTATCTATCTATCTATCTATCTATCTATCTATCTATCTATCTATAACCAACTATGCTCAGTACGCTGTGTTTCTGTTGAGAATACAAAAATAAAAATTGACATAGTTCTTATACTATTGATCTTAAAGGTACCTTAGAGATCTTCAATCAAAGAACAAGTATATTTTAAATGCCTCCTATAAGCCAGACACTGGCCTAGGTATTGAGGATACAAATACAAAGACTGAAATAATGTCCATTCACAAAGAGCTTACCCAAACTCCCTCAATTTACACATGAATATTTTAAAGACCAGAGAAGTTTAATGACTTAGTCAAAGTTTGAATTTGTCTACTTATACTAAATACCAGAGCTTTACCTTGCTCATTTCTGTAGAAATGAAAATCATATATTTTTGCCCCAATTTTGAAGGTGTATATGTCATACTATAATTAAAAGAGCGATTAAAGGTATAATACAATTTATCAAATATATAAAAGCTCCTAGCAAGGACAAGTATCCATAATTGTTAAATGTCAAACTTGAATGTTTTCTACCATGTCCTGAAATTAAGCAGATCGGAAAATTTGCTTAACCTGGAAGCCTAGCAATGTAAAAATTTGCATATTTGTAGATTCATAATGAACATTAACCCCCTTCTAACTTTACAGGTCATATTTTCCAAGCTGAACTGGACATTGGAGGTGATCTAATGCAACCTTCCCATGAGCAAGAAGAGGAAACTGAGATGTAACATAACTTGCTCGGGTACTGTCTGTGGTGGGCTTTGAACATGTTTTCTGACTCTAAATTCACCTATTTTCCACTCTTTCTCATTCTAAAACCTACTTAAGCATAGATGAATAAATGGTTTTTAACATAGAAATTTGTGGTAGAGACACATTGCTAGGGGATAATCAATGGTATTAAATAATTACCCCCTACAATTCTGAGGGGGAGATAAAGTCAACCTACCTTTGGAGACCCAACTTATCAGGGTTCATTGGGACAAGTATGCCCCAAAACTCACATTGCTATACTTTCTACCTCATTATACTTTACTTACTTCCTATGACTTGTGGTGTAGGAAGTTTTTCCTCATATAATACTCCATTTCCAATCTCCCTGACTTTGAAATGACTATCTTCTATGGTGGAATATATGCCTTCCTGATCTCCAACTCATAGATTCAATCTCTTGTTTCCTTCAAAACTCCTCTCAAACACCACCTATGTGAAGACTTCCCAGTCCTGAATCCCACTCTCTGACTGTTAAAACAAGCTGAATATATTTCTTCATCCTCACCCATCAACTCACTTCCAGTTCTCTACTACTAACAATAATCTACTCCCTTCCATACAAGGGATGGTCTTGACAAGAATCACACTTCACTACACAAGAGCAATCTGTTTCCTTCATTGAACTCTTGAATACTTCTTTGGGACTGTAAGCAGCTTCTTCCACAATGGTAAGAGTTGTGGAAGAAATTTTCCCATTTTGCACAGTGGCACTTAAGTATACCTTTTCAACCTAGCACCACAGAAAGAAAATATGGGGATAGGAGTTAAGCATGATTAGGATACAAACCAGCAGTTGAGAAATAAGTAGCTAGTCCAAGTACTAAATTAAAAACACTGGAGGCAAAAAAAGATGACACAGTGAATAATAGTAAGGATGGAGCGAGACAAGAAAAAGATGATGGCAGTAAAAACAAGAATATAACAATGATGGAAGAAAATTGCATGGCGTTGTAGCTTCCATTGAAGCTGATGTCTTTTGATCTCTGAGCTGTCCCAGTGACTATAATGCCTTTAGGTTTCCTATAGGGTGTAACGATACTAGGATTTGAAGATCTTCCACGCCCCTTGAGCTTGCTGATGTAGCAGGAAGGGGTGGAGCAAGAGAACGCCGGAGCCAAGCTAGTCTCTGTGCGGTGCGGACTGGAAGCGGCGTCAGAGGCAGTGGCTGCAG
>CM053586.1:73808743-73869281 GCA_028646515.1 Pseudochirops corinnae | reverse complement strand
ATTTGTTTTGACATGTAATTGGGAAAAATAAAATAATATATACTTTTATAGAATGTTAAAGAAAATTGTTATTTCCAATTAAAGTCTTTGGCAATCAAGGATAGTAATAATAATGCATTTTGTCACTCTGAAGTTTACAAAGTGCTTTGCAATATCTTTTTTGATCCTCATAATAACCCTGGGAGGTAGTTGCCATTGCTGTATTTCACCCCATAAATCATTGTATCCTGCTTTTTTCAGGCCAAAAATTGTTTTATAACCTTTCATCATGTAATTATCACATGGTGTAATTCTGCTCATCATGTCACTTGCAAGGTCAACAGAGCAGGAATGCATTTGCCAGTGGTATGTGGATAAGCATTTATCTCTCACACATTGCTAGCCATCAGCCTAGAATTCTCATCAAATGTGCATTGTCAGTATATATCCAAAAGCCAACTTAGATGGTTTGTTTAGAACACTGCAGTACTAATGGTATTATCACTCAACCCAAGGAAGAGCTATGGGCACAAGGGGAGCTGAGAGCAGGCAAAGCTATCATGGGCAAGTCCCATGATATGGTAAGACTTGCATCTCCCACACTAGCTAAACTGTACAGTATTATTTTTAAGTAATGCTAGCTCAATTTTTTTTAATTAAAAAAGCTTCACATAATGGTCTCACATCACTTTTTGCAAATAAAAAAGCTGTCATAAAATCTGTGTCAATTATGCAGTGAAATACTAGTAATCCCATTTTACAAAAGAGAACACTGAGTCAGTGAGCAGTTAAGTGACTTGCTTAGAGTCATAATATAAAAGACAGTCTCTGAAACCAGATCTTCCTGACATTCAGCTCAACAACTTATCTATTATCAATGAAGAAGGTTTGTACAGTAGCATTTACTTTTCTTCATTTCTTAAACACTTTATTAAGAAATGATACTCTGTGTCTAATCAAAAGAAAATGATATGTGACATATAGGTTACATTATCTGGCTCTAAGTAGTTTAGATGCTGTATTTCCTGACTTTTGAGATATGATTTCTTGAAGATGTGTCCTAAACACTTCAGGGGAATGTGAAATCACTGCACTAACTTTATTTTTGTATATTTCCTTTCTGGTTTTGTCATGTACCATTAAGTACTCTGCAGTCTAAGTTCTGCCTTTTTTGCTAACTTAGCAGTAAGGCTAAGAAAAACTGTTATCACATACTTTAACTTGTCATGAAAGTGTAAACAGCTCCCAAAGGAAGAAAAGTAAAATGGAAAAAGATAAGTCACTTACCAACAGCCTACACTTTTACCCACTTCCACTTAAACAACTTCTTTTGAAATGGCATTTAAAAGTTGCCTCACCTCCACCTGTCAGTCAGTCAGTCAACTATTATTTAAGCATATACTGTATACCAAACATCGTGCTAAGTATTGAGGATACAAAGACTGGCAGGAGGGGTGGGGGATGGGGGCGGAGAGGAAGAGATGCCCCTGTCCTTAGGGAGCTTACATTTGAATGGGGATATAAACATACTTTCAAGGACCCCTTCTCTTACTAGCACTTAGATGTCTACCTGAATTCTCTGGTAGCTTTATGTTTGTTTCTTGTCTCCTCAATTAAATAATCAGATGGTAAGCTGGAGAACAAGCAGGTAATCCATCTTACATTTTTCTTGTTTCCCTCTAGGTACTTACCAGGAGCAAGGAAGTCACCATCAGCAGTCTGAGAATTCAGTAATGTCTGCCTGTGCTTTGGCATTTTAGGACTTTACATCCTCTGTCTGCTGCCAAGGGACCTTCTTCCTGTGTCTAACAAGCAGAGGGGAAAAGGAAGAAAGGACAGCAGGATTTGGATAGCATCCTTCAGCATTCCTCTGTCCCATGTCAATGATTGGCTGAACTGTCAGAAAGAATCACATTCGCTAGTTGGATATAACCACCAATTTAAACTGTCTCTGGCTAGCCCAATGCAATTGACAATTCAGTCAGCCAGTGACATTGCAGGAAAGAAAGGGTATGGTGTCATCCCCTTACAGATTTATGAGCCTCTTTAAAATGCATAGGGCCATATTAGGGAAACATCCCTGCATACACAAGGTTGCTCTGACTCCAGGTCATCCAAAGGGGTAAAGGGGTCTGGAGGTGGGGAGAGAAATTACCTACCAAAGAGAGAAAAAAAAGTTCACAAAGTGCCTCATTTAAAGGCCTGATGCTTCCCTCCCTGCTATATCAATATATGCATATACTTTCTTTGCTCCTTGGGGACAACTTCTATTTTCACTATTGTCTTTCCATGCCGGTGTCTAGCACTATGCCTGGAACAAAAGGAGGTTTGTTGATTGACTCACTGATTCATAATCCCTTCTTGTTGCCATGATATGGGCTATCAAAAATATAAAAAAACCCATCCTGCTTTATGTAAACTCAAATCCCACATTCTTAAGTGAGTTTGTGTTTTCCTTTCCTTTTCTGAAATTCTAGACTTATAGAAAAGTTGAATTGGAATGCAATCTTTTTCAGTTTGCAAAAAAAAGATGAAAAACAGGACCTCTGTTTTTTTAATTCCCAAGTGCATTCAAAATAATAATTTACAAATATTTGTTTCACATATAACTTTTCAGAAATGCAAGATGCAACTATATTTAATGTTATTATTATCACTGCTCTGTAACTTAAATACCAACATAAGAGCAGACATTATAAGTATATTGTACTGGAAAAAAAATGTGGAAAATTATCTGTGGCAGGAGGAAAAGGAAAAAAAAAATTTTCTCACAGTACCTAAATACATCTCATGCTTTCCCACATCTGTGTTTTTACTCATGCTGTTACGCTCACCAAAAATGTGCTCCTCCCCCCACCATCCACCTTGTACACAACCTTCAATATTTAATTCAAGGTTCTGCGAAACTTTCCCTGACCACTTTAATCCAAGTCACTAATTTAGTTAAAGGAAATGGAATAACTGAATTCCTTCCTCAAAAACAGAATTCTATTTCAGTGTTTACTGTTGAACTCTAATCTAAGATGCTAAAATTCTGTAACTTTCCATATTGGCATTTCAGTGTGGCATGCCTCCATGGCAAGACTAAGTCTGGAAGGTGCTAGACCTACAGTAAGAAAATGACAGCAATGAGATTGAATAGGTAATTTCAAATTTCTGTTGAATCCCACTTTTTTTTTAAGTGAGTCTGTGTTTACCTTTCATAATTAAAGTATCCCTTTACTAATACATATCTTGGACTAAAGAATTCTAATAACAGTTTTTAGGAACAAAAGGATGTAGGAAGTTGCTCATCTTTTTTCCAGTGATATAGTTATCACAAAATCAGTGTTGTTATGTTGATGGAGTAAATGGGAGTTGAAGAATATCACAAATATCTTAAAATACTTTATGAACAATGTCAAAATAAGAACAATTGTTTTCCTTGTGCCAATATCTAGATCCTATGGATGAATAAATTCACTCTGAGGCAGTATGGTGCAGTAGAAAGACAATGGAACTGTCAAGAGAAATGAAGTCCAATCTCAGCTCTGCCACTAACTTCCAGCATGACCGAGGACAAGACATGTTTTTCTCTCCTAGTGGCAGTTTTTACATATCCAAAATGAGATCATTAAATTAGATCGCATTAAGGGGGAATTTTCAATTCTAACAATCCATTAGATTGTGGTTTTAGCTCTTTATCAATGTTAGGAATATGTTGATTCTTTTAGGCCATGATGAGACTTCTAAAAAGTCCTGTTCAAGTGCACTAAATGATACAATTTGTTCTGAAAGAGTTCAGAGAATCTTGAAATGAAAGGAACATCAGAGACCAACTATCCCAAACTGTACCTGATCAAGAATTATTGCTACAATGTTAGTGACAAGTAACCATCCCAATCTATTGTTGAAGGTCTTCAATGAGGAGAAATCCATAACTTTATTTCACTTCAGGAGAGCAGTGGATAGAGTGCTACCCCTGGAGTCAGAAAGACTCATCTTCCTGAGTTTCAGTCTGGCCTCAGACGCGTACTATCTGCATGACCCTGGGCAAGTCACTTAACCCTGTTTGCCTCGGTTTCCTCATCTGTAAAATGAGCTGGTGAAGGAAATAACAAATCACTGTAGTATCTTTGCTAAGAAAATCCCAAAATGGGATCACAAAGAGTTGGACACAATTGAAACAACTCAACAATAACAAATAAATTATTACTAAGTTTGTCCTTATGTCAAGGTTAAACGTGCCTCTCTGTAATCATCAAAAGACAACTAGTTGCTCCTATTTCTCAAACCTAGAATCAAACAGAGCACATTTAACTCTTCTATTACATGACAATTATCCAAATACTTGAGACTACAATTGTGTGGCCCTTAAGTCTTTTCTTCTTCAGATTGGACATCCTCAGTTTTTTTAAACTTGTTTTTATATGACATGTTCTACAATACTCTTAACATCTTGGTCACCCTGTCCTTCGTATGATACAAATTGAATTCATTCATAATGAAATGAAAAAGGATTTAGGCACTTACTATATACTAAGTGCTATTTTAATTTATGTTCTAGGAAATACTGGGAATACAAGTTCAGAAAGTGAGACAGCCCTTGGTCCCAAGGAGCCTACATTGTAAGATGGGAGACAATACATACAGGGAGGGGGAACTAAAGAGACACTTCATCAAGGGAATCAGATGGTCAATTCATCCACAACTCAGTCAATTGACAATCTCCTTTCCTGAAATAATGATAAAATTGATTTGGTTACCATGCCCAAGTCAAGAGGTAAAAAAGTAGGGAGTGAGAAGGAGTGGGATATGTGTGTAGCAACATGTCCTAGGGAAATGCTCAAACAGGATGTTAGATATGGTCTGGTAGCCACCTACATATGGGTAAGTAAGTTTAGAGTTTCTCTGTCCTAAAGCAAGATTGTTTACTTCTAGGGTGAGAGTTCAAGAGTTTCATGGATTAATAACCACAGGAACTAGGACATGTCTAAAGTCCACAAATAGGACTGTTAGTGCAAAATACAGAGTGCTGGTCCAGGTAGGGAGATTTGGGGCAGTGGCAACAGGACAATTGGCAAAATGACCCAGGTCAATGGCTAAATGAAATGTTCTTCTTAAAATATATGGTCCATATTTGAACACATTACTCAGGTAGTAATCTGACCAGGGAAGAATGCAATGGAAGTATTACCTCTCTTCTTCTAGGTACTATTATGTTTTTCTTAATGCAAGCTATTGCATTAACTTTTTTTGCCTACCAAATCATACTGTTGACTCATAATGAACCTACAGACCATCAGTACCTCAAGATCTTTAAAAGCACCTGATTCCTTATCAGAGATATTTGTTGCAAAATTTCCCCCCATTTTTCTGCTTTCCTTTTAATTTTGGTTACATTGGTTTTGTTTGTGCAAAAATGTTTTCATTGTATATAATCAAAATTATCCATTTTACATTTTGTAAAGCCCTCCAAATTTTCTTTGGTCCCAAATTCTTCCTGTTTCCATAGATCTGACAAACAAACTATTCTATGCTCTCCTAATTTGTTTGTGGTATCACCCTTCATGCATAAATCATGTACCCATTTTGACTTTATTTTGGTATATGGTATGAGGTGTTAGTCTATACCTAGTTTCTACCATACTCTTTTCTAGTTTTCCCAGCAGTTTTTGTCAAATAATGAGTTTTTGTTCCAAAAGGCTGGCTCTTTGGTTTTATCATATACTAGATTACTATGGTCATTTACCATAATGTAATATTACCTGATCTATTCCATGGATTCACCACTCTATTTCTTATCCAGTAGCAGATTATTTTGATAACTACCATTTTATAATACAGTTTGAGATCTGGTGTGGCTAGACCACCTTCCTTCACTTTTTTCCATTGATTCCCTTGAAATCCTTGATCTTTTGTTCTTCCAGATGAATTTTGTTATTATTTTCTATTGTTTGAATACAGACTAAAGCTATTTTTGACTTTCTTTTTCTTTTTATTCAAGTGTTCTCATACAAAATGACTAATACAGAAATATTTTACATGATTGCATATGTATAACCTTATATCTGATTTTTTATCATCTCAGAGAGGGGGAAAGGGAGGGATAAAATTTGGAACTCAATTTTTTGTAAATGCTGTTTTAATATATAATTGGGGAAAAAATAAAATATATGTATTTTAAAGGCACCTGGTTTCACATATAGTTTTGGTCTTTGAAAGACTCTGCAAGCTACTTTGATGTAGAAAACAAAGCAGATAAAATGATAAACTTGTATTCAGACCCAAAATAATGTGACATCAGGATCCCAACTGCATAGTTTTATACGTGTAGATTTGGGTTTCATTAGCATTGTTAACCATGGCAAATTAAATGAACAAGACAGGATCATGAGAAATAAAATTCTAGGTATAATCAGTCTACTAAAATGAAAGTTTTAAAATCCAAAGCTTTATTAACCAGAACGCAGATCTGATTCCTGAACTGTATGGAGGACAGAAGACAGTAGAAAATTCCAAAAACCTTGTAAATTATTTCTCAAAAATTAATTGCTGGAAGGCAGAGAGAGAAGAAATACAGGAGAACAAAGTAAGTATAGCACAAACAACAGTTGCTGAGGGAAATAGCAACAGAGGTCAGAGTTAGGATGATTTGCTCTGGCCTAGAACATTCATAAGATGAAAAGTGACAGCTCTCCACTCTACAAGAATGAGCAACTGATGGATAGATAATATATTTGCTCAGTGGGAAAAGAAAGAAGATCATGTGTCACAATTGGAAGATCCCTGCATTAGGAGTCAAAAAATCCAGGTTCTAGTCCCACTCAATTTGATGATAGTGATGAGGATGATGATGGTGATGATGGTGATGATGGTGGTGGTGGTGGTGGTGGTGGTGGTAGAGGAGGAAGAGGACAAGGAGAAGTGGAAAGAGAAGGAGAAGAAGAAAAGAAGAGGATGATGACGATGATGATGATGATGATGAAGGTGTCACTTTGTCCTTGCCACAACAGGTACTACTATTATTCCTATATTAGAGGTGAAGAATCTATGGGAGATAGAGATTGAGTTTCCCAGGGTTACACAGCTAGTAAGTTACACTCAGATCTTCCTGACTCCAAGTCCAAAGCTCTATCTACCTTGCTGCTTCTAATAATTTTAAGAATTCACCTCTACTAATCCTATGTGATTTCAATTATAGAACCTTGGAGCTGGAAGCACAGTGCCTTGGAAAGAATTTTAGGTTTTGAGCCCTAGAACTGGAATATAGACTCTGGAACTTATCACCTGTGTGACTTGAGATAAGTCACTTAAACTCTCTGGCCCCTCAGTTTCCTTATCTATAAAATAAGGGCAATATACTAGATGGTCTCCAATATTCCTTCCACATCTTCATATATGACCCTATGGTTTTAAGTCATCTAATCTCACCTCTCTCAATGCATTGTACATTGGTTTTTTCCTTGCTCTCATCACATGACCAGCCCACATTCTTTTCTGGTCATATACCTCTCTTATTGCCTCCTGTATGCCACATCTTTTGATCAGTTCTTGAGTGGTATTGTGTCATGACCCATTCACACCCACCCTGAACCTTCCCACTGCATTTTGGGTGACTCAACTTTAATTTTTCAGAGAACGAGATTCTATGACTCATACCCATTCAATATCACCATCATTTTTGCCTATTGAGATACTTGTGAATACTTATTTTGTCATCCATTAATATAACTACATTGTTTTTGTTCTTGGGTTTTTTGGGGTTTTTTTTAGTTAGCTCAGATTTTTTAATCAGAAATTTTAATAAGCACACCTTCTAGATCTTCATTCAAGTTGCTGGCAAAATGTTGAATAGCAAAGTACAAATGACAAGAAAAATTTCCTCCAGTTCCAACATTAATCTATTCGTTAATTAGCCATCTTTATGTATGGATATTCTACCAGCTTCAGGAGGCAACTAACTTTAACAATCATCTAGGCCATATTTCTTCATATGTATCTGCTGCACCTCCTAAATGCCTATCACACAGTCTAGTATACAGTAAACACTTAATAAATGTTTTTGGATAACTGCCTTCTTTCAAAATTGCAAATTCTAGGATGATTAGGTCATTTCCCCCACTAAGTTTTCCACTCTTTTTCACTGACCAGTTTCTCTTCATTAGTCAGAATTAAATCCAAAGAAGCAATTCCCTTCATTGCTTTTTCTGCTTTGCAAGAAATCAGATTATCAGAAAGGCAAGGAAATAATCACATACCCTGCTTTTATCTGTGAGACTGACAGTAGATATCCAGATACTGACTTTATAATCAATATTAGTAAAGTTTTATTCATCTCCTTAGGAGAATAGTGTGGCATGATAGAAAGATACGAGATTTGAAGTCAAAAGATCCAGGTTCAGATTCTATTTCTGCCTCTGGGATTCAGGAATGAGCCCAGAAGAAAAATCAAACGTTTGGAGTAAATTAGGAAAAGTGAAGGCATCCTTTTGCATATATACATATATATATATATATATAGGTATATTTATATGTATGTGTCTGTGTGTATACATATACATATATGGTATTCTTTTTTAAGTCACAACCAAGGAATATGAATGGCATGACCATGGGATGATCACTAAAATTAACTTCCAAGTTCCTTTCTGGCTCTGAATCTATGATCCTCTAATTGGTTGGGATCATCTATAACGTACTCCCAATATTGCAATATTTCTGTTTTTCCTTTATTTGTCCTCAATCCAACATTGTCCACTTAGCTTCTGTGCCCCAAATTCATTCACCTTAGCATTTGTTGTTGCTGTTCAGTCATATCCGACTCTTGGTGACCCCAAGTGGGGTTTTCTTAGCAAAGGTGCTGGGATAATTTGCCATTTCTTTCTCTATCACCTTAGCATATATTTCATTTTTTCCTTCTGTTTTATCAAATCTGTTGCCTCTAAGAGAAGAATAGCTTTCAGTTGTCCTGTTCTAAACATAAGTTCCATCACAATTCTCTTAACCTCTTTATGCCTCAGTTTCCTCATCTGTAAAGGAGAAGTACCATCAACTGCCCTCTTTACTGTACACGGTTGTTGTGGGACCAAGCGAGATAATGGACGTGGACATGCTTTAGAAAATGTAATTCAGTGGAAATAAAGGTACTAGTACTATTGAACTTTGTATTCACACATGATAAGGTCATCAGTAACACCAACTTTACAACAAAGGACAATGTGATGCAGATATACAGTATTGCCAGATGATAATTAGATTGCTAAAGAGGAGAGTCTAATCAAACACTTGGTGAATATAAAACTTCTGGAAGCTAATGATACTATAATTTAGCTCCATTGTAGTTAATGAATTGAGAAAAAAACAGTCATTCAAGCACACGATCAATCCAGCTACGATTTTTAAGTGTTCTTCTACATCCATCTGACCACTAATATCTCTCTAGCTAAAGACTTTCTAAAAATGTACTTACAATGTCATTGCCGTCAGCAGCCATGGGTAAATTCAAATTAGTAGAAACAAAAGCTGCAAGAAAAAAATATACTTAGTTAATATAAAGTAAGATATTCATGATAGCTTGCAAATATGTGGTGGGGGAAGCACCTTATATTCTGGATTGAATGTTTTTGCAAGGAAAAAAAAAATCACATAATGACTTTTTATGATCAGGGAAATCCGTGGACTTGCCCAGAAGTTAAAAATGAATTGATAAAAGTGGGAGCAACTCCTTTACATGTTTGCACAATATTCTTTTAGGTCCACAGCCAAGGAATATGATCTGTAGATACAATGTTTTATTGCACTTTTCAGTGTTAAAAAGAAAAAATTCCAAGAATTCCTCTCTGATGTTTGTGTTCTTCCTTCTCTCTGTGAGTAGCTGTTAGTGCGGAGTCTGGCAACTGTTGATACTGTTAAAGTAACAGAGAAAGGGAAAATTGCCCTGAGGGTAAAGAAGCTTCCAAAAGTTTTCAGAAAGGTCACAATCTGCTCTACCTCAGTTCTCCCAGCCTTTAAAATGGAGAGAAAAGCCCTTTTGATCCACCTCCATTAGTTCACTGTGTGGGTTACCTAAAAAATGAATGTGTACAACATGACTTTTAACTTTGAAAGAGCAAATATAAAAGGGAAAAATAAACCTCCCATTTTCCAACTGAAGAACATTGGAAAATGATGGAACATCAAGAGAGTTCTGAAACTCTAACCAGGGTATTAGCATAGTGTGACCTTCTTTTATGTAAGAAAAATAAAATTTTTCCAATGACAACAGGAATCAATATGCTGGCATTAACATGTTTCTTTCCACTTCATTTCCAAACCAAATTTATGCCTCACACCATGCGGTTGAAAATTAATATTTACTTCTAATTTTATTTACCAATAAAGTATATCCGTTCCTTTCTCCTACTTAATTTCCACAGTATGCACAGAGTCAGAGATGTTTTTTCTATGAAGTGGACATAGAAAATAGAGAGATGAATTTGAAGTCAGGAAAATCTAGATTCAACCAAATCTCAGATGATTTTTAACTGTGTGAATTTGGGCAAAGTACTTAATCTCCGAATGCTGAGACTATGATGCAGACTACATAGGCTGTTCAGTCAAGAGTGATTAGATAGAATCATGTTTGTGTGTGTATGAGGCACTTTGCAAACCTTAGAATCAATCAAAATAGTGATGGTGATGTTATAGTAGTAGTAGTAGTAGTAGTAGTAGTAGTAGTAGTAGTAGTAGTAGTAATAGTAGTAGTGGTAGTATTAGTAGTAGTGGTAGTATTAGTAGTAGTAGTAATAGTAGTAGTAGTAGTAGTAATAGTAGTAGTAGTGGTAGTAGTAGTAGTAGTAGTAGTAGTAGTAGTAGTAGTAGTAGGAAGTAGTAGTAACACTGAAAAGTGAAATAAAACATTGTACTTACAGATCATATTCTTTGTCTGTGGACCTAAAAGAATATTATACACACGTGTAAAGGAGATGCTCCCACTTTTATTACTTCATTTTTAACTTCTGGGCAGGTCCACAGATTTCTCTGATCATAAAAGCCATTACATGATTTTTTTTCTTACAAAAGCAATCAATCCAGAATATGAGATGCTTCCCCTACCACATATAGTAGTAGTAGTAGTAGTAGTAGTAGTAGTAGTAGTAGTAGTAGTAGTAGTAGTAGTAGTAGTGGGAGTGGTAGTAGTGGGAGTGGGAGTAGTAGTAGTCATAGTATTTATTGGCAATGTAAATAGAAATACACGATGCCTTAAAGCCTTAGTGTAGTTTTAAGCATTACTAACTTAAAATTTGTATGTAGGTTGATGTTATAATTAAATTTCAAAAGTGATCTAATTTCCATCATTGTTGCCTGGATAATATACAACATCAACCAGAAGGGATATCTGCTATTTTTTTCCTCCAAGAATATTTTACTATATTTTAAAATTTATGACCATCTCAACACACAAAAACCACTGTGGCTAAATGTGCATAAATGTCGAGCTTTGTTTGGCATCTGAATGAGACCAAAGTTCCTTGCCCACCTCCCAGGGAGTGGGTCTAGTTGCTCACTTAGAAAACCGAGACTTGAAGAGAATAGAAAACATGAAGAGGATTCCTGCTGGTGTCTAGACTGGAGCAGCAGATGAGGACTACACCACAGAAGGTGCTGCCCTGAAGATGTGGAAGAGGGGAAACAAACACTGAGTTGATGAGAGGTTGGGGACTCCAACAGGTATTACATATACTTGTATGAATTTTAAAAACCACCAGCTTTGGCTCCAAATCAGTCAGCATCAAAAATAGGTCTAGGGTGGCCCAAGGACCCCTGGCTTTCACTGAACCTTGGTCTGAAGAAAATCAAAACAACAAAATAATATCCACTTGAAGTTTGAATCAAGCTCTAGTTTTTTAATTGAATCTTTCCCTACTGATTTTGAAAATTCAACTACTTATACTTCACTTTTGAATTTTTGCCATGTCCTTAAGGGACAGAAATAAACCAGGAACACAGACAAAGGCAATGGTAAAATGAACAATCTAATTAGAGATTTGATGGGAGACCAGGACAACAGTCTATGCCTAAATCATCTCCTCAAGGTTATCTATTGAGTATAACTTTTAGATGCTACTTTTTTGTTCCATCCTTTGCTTTATTTGCTTTTGTCCAATCAATACCCTTCCAAAATCCTCTCTCTACATGAGGTCTATTTGTATGTTGTTGTTCAGTCATTTCAGCCTTATCTGACTCTTTTGTGACTCCATTTGGGGTTTTCTTGGCAAAGATAGTGGAGTGGTTTGCCATTGCCTTCTCCAGTTCATTTTACAGATTAGGAACTGAGGCAAACAGGGGTAAATCACTTGCCCAGGGTCACACAACTAATAAGTATCTAAAGCCAAATTTGAACTCATGAAGATGCCTTCCTGATTCCAGGCCCAGAGCTCTATCCACTTTGCTACCTAGCTGTCCTTCCTGATGTCTGTAACTAACACATTTCACACACATCTCTAAGATTTTCTTAAGGAACAACTTCCCTCTCGCCTCCCAGCCATATGATGCAAATTTATGAATAAGCATTCTCTGAACATTTGCTTTACAAGATATTGATGCTTCCCATCCAAATTTCAAGTAAAATATCTCCCCTCATTATAAATAACTCCATAGAACTTGCACTTTTTGTTATTTTAAAATTTTGTCATAACCACACAGTTGAAAAATCACCTGCCCAATCTGCAGAATGTAGAGATGAAACTAACCTAATTCTCACCCCTTCTGTTGTGAATCAGCAGGTGGAAACAAATGTTTTGAAGTCAATAAAGAAGGAGGTATCACTTATAGATAACTTCAGCTGCTCATATCTTTTCCCATATCATTGCTTCTCCTAGTTTTGAGGCCATTCTTTGATACTATTTTGTTTGGGCTAGTAGTTTGAGACTTTCCACCCTAGTTTTATGCCTCTGTTGCAGTTTTACTCTGAAAACTCACCAGATGACTGTAGCCTGCTCACCCTAGACATCCATCTGCCAGTACCAGCTTCCTTCTTCCATCAATGAGCTCTTCCCTCCCACAGCCTCCAATTTTGGAAAGGGTTCAGGTAGACCAGTTTTTATTCCCTTCCAGTGGTGCTTCTGACTTTCCAGTCTTCAATACCATACCCCATATGGGTACCTCCAATCTTCCTCCCAACCTCCACATTCCCTCCCCCCATTCTACTTTTTAGCTCCCTTTTGTGCATTGTCTTCCTCAATTAGACTGTACACTCTTTGAGGACAGGAACTGTCTTATTGATTGCATTTGTATTCTCAGAGTTTCAGCCCATATTAAGGATTTAATAAATGCTAGTTGCCTTACCTAGTTGAATCTCATATCACCTCTCACCTGAACTACAGGAAAAGGCTCCTAACTGGTTTTGCTGTCTCAAGCCTCTCCCCTCTCCAAACCATCTACTTACTACCTAATGGTCAAGCTGATCTTTCTTGAGCGCCGAGCTAATCTCACAATTTCCTTGCCCAAGGGGCTCCTTCCTGCTACACAGGGCAAGAGCTCACATAGTGGTCAAAAGAAGTGTTATAAGGACACTTTCCAGGTCTCTCTTAAGAACTTTGGAATTGATTGTATGACATGGGAGTCACTGGCACAAGACCACCCAGCATGGTGTGCCATCATCAGAGAAGGTGTTGTACCCTACAAGCAAGGATAATTGAAGTAGCTCAAAAGAAACTCGCAATGTGCAAATTTAGAGAATCCACCCCAAATGTTCACAAGGACTATTTGCGCCTGACCACTCTGGTAGAACATTTCAAGTTCAAATGTGTCTGATTAGTCACAGTCGGATGCATTATAACTTGACTCTAACATAGTGATGCCATTTTGATCTTCTACAAGAACAAAGGACAACAACCTTCTTGCTAAGATAAAATACAAGGTCCCCCATTATGCATTTAAAGCCTTTCCCAATCTTGCTCCAGACTACCTTTCTAGGCTTATTGTATGTCCTTCACCTTCTCATCTACTCTCTCTCTCTCTCTCTCTCTCTCTCTCTCTCTCTCTCTCTCTCTCACACACACACACACACACACACACACACACACACACATTCTAATTAAATTGACCAACTTACTATTCCCCTTACATGATATTCCGTCTCCCATCTCCATGTCTTTACATGGGCCATCTCCCTTCACCCTGCAGCCATGAGTATATTCACTCTTCCTAAAAGTCTCTTAGAATCCCTTGTATCCTTCAAGGCTCAGTTCATGAGGCCACAAAAGCTACACAAGGATTGTCCGATTGCTAGTGTTAGCAATTACTAACAACAATTCCTGTGTGCAGATTTTACATTGACTTCTCTGTGAACATGGTGTTTCTCTCCCTACTCCCCAGTGGAATACAAATTCCTTAATGGCAAGGACAGTATTCATATCCTCAACACCTATGTGCCTAGCCTGGCTTATTAAATAAATAAATGAATAAAATTATTTTTAAGAAGGTTGTTTAAGAAGGGATCCAGGCATAGGGCATCTAAAAGAAACTTGATAGTAAAACAAAAGAATCATTTTTTTAAAATCTTCTTCCTCTTTCCTTTCTAAATATAGTGCAAATAGTATACAACCAGGCATTTTCCTCATTGAAACTGACTTGTATAAGGAAAAGGACCAAAGAAAATCATTGTTTCAGAATTCATTGTCGCAAAATTCTCCTAACCACATCCACAAACAATGTTTGTATGGGCTGTGGGAAATAGAAATAACTTAGTTATGTAGAACCAAGTATATGGTTTTAAAAAATAGCACCCACTTTTGAAAATATTTTTAAAAGAACAAATTAAATTCAAATCTTTGTCATTTTTTTTTCAGGAAAATTGCTTATTAGATTATTGGGTGGTATTTTCTGAAGAGGAATTTAATAGTTACTTCTCGTTTTAGTACAAGTTTAGGTTATATGCTAGAATTATTATACAACTCTGGTGGAATCCAAGCAACCCTGCAGTATGTGAGAATGCCTAAAAAAAGCATTTTTTCTGGGGTTAATTCAAGATAAAATATTCCTTTGCAAATTATCATTTGGATAAAAGTCATTGTAATAAAAAATCTCAGTATAATCAAAAAAGTCCAGTTTTACCTCATAACTTACTTCCCATGATATTTTATACTATGTGTGTGTGTGTGTGTGTATGTGTGTGTGTGTGTTTTTTAAATCTAATACAACGAAAGAAAATCCTGAGGCATTTACTTCACTGGAATATGGTCTGTAGGCAATCAGGATCCAACCTTTAAGTGATGGTATTTCTGAAGGAACTGGTCCTTCTTCACAGGAAAACTTCTCTGAGTTAATTGAGCACCATTGTTCCTGAGAAAACAGTTTGAAAAACAGTTTTATAATCATATACAACAAATGTGGCCCTATCTACTTCCTCTGGGGTTTGTGGTTCTGATTTATCCTACTCATATATTTCATGCAACATGTCTTAAATCAGACACATATAAAGAAATCAGAGAAAAACAGGAGGGACCTGGAGCAACTTCCCAGCAGCAAATTTTCAGGAAAAGAGAATAAATTTTAGAGATTGATAATTACAAAAAAAAAAAAACTACAAAAAAAATCCTTGTGATAGGACATCTGGATAATGAGTTTCTGCATTTCCATTGGAACACAGGACTTTGAAGACTGATTGAGATCATAATGGAACAGAGAAACACAACAAGAGGGTTCAGGCTTATCCGGTTTAATTACATTTTTAAGTGTCATCTACTATTGAAAGTTGTGTCCTTTATACTTTATAAAACATGTTCTCAGGAATGGCTATTTTTGCCAAATTTGAGAACATGGTGGTCAGGGTATCCCAGTGATATTATAAACAGTGATCTTCTTTAGAGAATCACATTGATCCTGAAAATTCAGTAATTATTTCCTCTACTGAAAATCTTTGAGGGTTTACGTCTACTGGTGTATCTAGCTTAACTACATTTCAACATGTTCTTTGAAAAATAAATTGAAAATAAATGTTGCTATAAGAAGCCAGAGCCATAGACTTGGCTCTAAAACTGGCTGTCATAAATAGGGTTTCAAAATGGGAGACTCCAACAAAATGGAAGTATCTTGGGCTGGGTCTCACTAGTCCCTGAAGAAATGATAGTAAAATTTCATTTTAAAAATAAGAATACAATGAATTTAGAGAAAGATACTTTTCTTTCACAAAACTCTATGGAGAAACATTTCTATTACTACAGCTACAAAATGTAAGGACTCTGTATATGGAGCCCAAGGACTTAGTTTCAAATCCTGACATTGTTGCTATACGTAATAAATCTGTATGACTTGGATCAGATCACTTAATCTCTATGGACTTTGCTTTCCTTATCTGCAAAATGGGCAGGTGCTCTTAGTCATCTTCTTTTACTAACGCTATTTGACCATTTATTTTAGGAAATGAAATACAGGGTGAAAATCAGTGGAGCAATACACAGACAGAAGGAATGAAGGACATTTTCAATAGAAAAATGCAACTCAAGGGGCGGCTAGGTGGTGCAATGAATAGAGCACCAGCCCTGAAGTCAGGACAACCTGAGCTCAAATCTGGCCTCAGACACTTAACACACTTACTAGCCGTGTGACTTTGGGCAAGTCACTTAACCCCAGTTGCCCTCCAAAAAGCCAAAAAGTAAACCAAAACAAAACAAAAAAACAAAAAAAAACATGAAAAATGCAACTCAAGTTTCTAAAATCAATAAACAAATTCCAAATGTAAACAGAACCAATAACAGGTAGCTCCTATGGCCTAGAAATAATTTCTAATTTAAATGAAATGTGGAAGATTTTATTTCTGCACATTGTAACATGGCACTGAAATAGAAATAAAGAAAACCCATCAACAACATATTCTTTAAACTTATAGCACCAGTATCTGACAAGACTTCACTCAGGTACACAAATTACCCAAAGCTCATGGGAGCCATTTAGGTAAAGTGTGTTACTCTTCATCTAGAGAACTCAGAGAAAGAGGAAAGAGAAAGCTCTAGTCATTCTTAGAGCAGAACTATCTTAAGTCAACAAGCATATGACATGTGTGGCAATAAGTGGAGCTACAGACCTGGCATCTGGATGTGTCAGTCTGCAGGCAAGAGTAGAGCATCACTGTTGTGTTGTAGTTGAAAGCAGCAATTCAGGGGAGGGAGGGAAGGAAAGAGACAGAGGGAGGGAGATAAAAGGAGGGAGGGAAGGAAGGAGATAGAGAATGAGAGGGAGGGAGGGAGAGAGAGAGAGAGACAGAGACAGAGAGACAGAGAGACAGAGAGACAGAGAGAGAAAGAGAGAGAGAGAGAGAGAGAGAGAGAGAGAGAGAGAGAGAGAGAGAGAGAGAGGGAATCAATGAGCAAGTCTGCTTCTTACATGTGCCATTGTCATGTTAGGGTGAGGGGAAGACTGTCAACTACAATGTGTAAGAATCTGCCTAGAATTCATTCACCAGCACAGTGTCTACTCTAGGTGATTCCCTCCATTAACATAAATATAACCAAGAGTTTAATGGGAAGGGGTTACAATTTGTGTACATGGATCTCTTGAATTGGCATCTTCCCAGGATCAACCAACCAATCAGCAAGCATTTATTTAGTACCAATTATTTGCCGTGCTTCATGCCAATCACCATGGCTACAAAGACAAAAATTAAATAGCCCCTGCCCTTAAGGGCAGAGGTTTCTGACTAGGTGATGCAGTGGATAGAGCACTGGGTCTGGTGTTACAAAGACTCAAGTTCCAATCTGGCACTTACTAGCTGTTTGACTCAGGGTAAGTCACTTCACAACTGCCTGCCTCCATTTCCTCAATTGCAAAATGTAGGTAATAATAACGCTTACCTCCTAGGGTTGTTGTGAGCATAAAATGAGATATCTGTAGAGCATTTAGCACAGTGCCTAGCACACAATAAAGCTTGATGCTTAATAAATGCTCCTCTCCTTTCTATTCCTCCTTTCCTCAAAAAGCAATTTGCCCACAGCATGAATTTCAATACATACAAGAACATTCCATCTGATGTAATAAATAGAAATAGGACCATGGGACATGGCATCATCTGTGTTTTTCCAGCTCTTCATTTGATTCAAGCCCAATTCACCACTGTGACTCTATTTTCTTTTACTTGTTTTAGAAACTACTCTCTCCTTTTCACTACTTTTTCTCTTTTATACTATTGTCTTCTCTGGTTATTTTACCATTTCTCCTTTCTTCCACCTCCATGTTCCAGCAAGGAAATGGCAGATGACATGAAGAGTTTATTTAAAAAAAAAACTATGATGATTAAAAATGCTTTCTTTTCAACACAATAAATATACTGTAATCTATCACATTGAGAGACTAGCAGGGCTCTCACACACTTGTCTTTCATAATTCACACATCAGCTGTCATCTCTCGACAATCCAGAAATGGTTAAAAAAGATCCACAAATCTAAAAAACCTGGTTTTAGCCAAACAATTTCAACTCCTGTTATCATCAAATTTCTTGCCACAGACTGAAGCACAAGGCATCTAATCGCCTGACAAAATCTTTCATTTTTTCTTTCCTACAGAAGGGAGCAGCTACAGGGCACCTAGGTAGCACAGTGGATAGAGTGCTACCCCTGGAGTCAGGAGGCCTTGAGTTCAAATCCAGCCTCAGACACTTACTAGCTATGTGACCCTGGGCAAGTCATTTAACCTCATTTGCCTCAGTTTCTCATTTGTAAAATGAGCTGGAGAAGGAAATGGCAAGGCCTGAGGTGGACATGATTGAAATGACCGAACAACAACACAACCAAAGATAAAGGAAAAGCAGTGAACTACGTGTTAAATATTATCAGAAGTACTATCCCCATCATGTTCTTGAGCTGGGTGTAGAGGGGGCTGACATGGGAGAAAGGCCTTTTGAGCCTGGGCCCATTTTCTAGGGGCATGGGTCTATATTAGCAGAATGGCAAGATCTACAGTTACCTCAGGATGGCCTTTCCACATCAGATTAGCTCCTAATCTAAAGAAATCCTGGGCTGTTGCTAGTACTAGACTGCAGCACTTTGTTCTGTGTAGCATCTCCCTCTTCTCTGAAGAATCTTTAAGAATTGATTATTATTCTCAGGAAAACCTTGGAATCATTTCTCTTCTCTCATCATTTTCCTAGATCTCAGAAGACAATCAATCCCTACCGTAATCAGGTCTCTTATTGCCTGGAGTAGGTCTTCCTGACCTATATTTGTCACAGCCAAGCATATAAGGAAGGTCCAAGGCTTCCTGAACACTTCTCAAAAGGATCACTTGACCGTGACAGTGGCTTAGCTTCATTAGGAGTTAGGTTGCCTGTGGGGTATCCCAATGACCTGTCCACACCTGGAAGAATAGAACTGGCAGGTAACTATTGTCATGATACCCTTTCCCACAGTTCTGAAAAACAACTTAAGTCTTATCTCTTTTAATCCTCTTCTAGAGTAGTGACATATTTCAACTAGAGCATAAAAAAAGGAAGTCAGCAAACTGGCTTACCTTTCCCTGAATAACATCCAATAGATTTTTATTGTACTATAATTGAGAGGTTTCCTCACTGCTTTTTCTGTTTATGATCCATTCTCATCTGAAAGGGATTTAAACTTGATGCTTTGATTTTCCCCTCAGCATAATTGCTGGGCTGCTAAGATCTCTGCATAATAGCCAGAAGAATAATCTTAGTGTTTTCTTCTAATTAGCATCCTTGCTAGGATTCCAGCAAGGAATCCTTTCCAAAGCTCATCAGGGAGCAGCCAGGAGATCTGCAAGGGTGCACAATAGTCAGAAGGCCAACCCTGGTACCTGCATGTATAGTTAAATGCCTTTAATAGAGATTATTCTAGTTTTTCTTTTTCATTCATTAGGGAGAATTTGGAGAAAATATCTAGTAAGATACCCAGGAAACACATGGTTAATGAATTCATAGTGATGCCTTCATTAAAAGGTTAATTTTCCCTGTAACCCTAACATGCATCCAAAGAGCCACCTAGTGGTTAAAAAAAAATAAGTACAGTATTTGGTTTGATACCAAATTTAACTATTCTTCATAATTCAAATCAACAAATATTCATTAAGCATCTACTATGTGTTTGCTTAATCTATTTCCACTCTACAGAAAGTAATCTGTATCTCTGCTCAATGCTCCTAAAACACTTTATCTGGCTTTCTCCTTCTTTCCTCTAATATCATACCTTGTACTACACTTATTTCTACTCCAACTGCCGTTGTCAGTCATCTTGATTCGTTTTGCCATTCGGCTCTGATGACTGGAGAGAATAAGGTTAATGACTTTGCACAACTCTGCCTCACTTAAATCCATTTTGCTAGCAAGTCGAGACATCATCCAGTTGATGTTATTAGTTTTATTTGAGACTAGAAGAACAAACAATAAACAGAACAACAATTTTCACTTCCATCTGTAAAATTAAGGGGTTGAACTAAATGGTCTGTAGGGTCCCTTCTGCCTCTAAATTTATGATCCAATGATCTGGATTGAATTCATTTTTGGAGCATTTTCTAAAAAATAAAGTAACTAAATCTAAGTTGTACACAAAGAAGAAAAATATTTGTTTGTGTGACTTTGAGCTAGTAACAGAATTCACATGCGCATCAGAGTAAAATCAAGGGGTTGGACAAGATGATTTCTAGATTACCTTCCAACTCTAAATCTGTAATCTGGTATGAATTATCTTTTATCAGGCCATTTAATTTATACCACCCCAACCACAATTAAGATTACCATGATACATTTTAGCTAATCAAATTCCTCCCTACTCAGCCTCAGTATACAACTTCTCTTTATTTCTTCCCTTGTATAATGTATATATGTATATAGATGACAGGTTTCTCACCAAAAATTTTAATAAGTGTTAATTATAGGCTTTAGAACTACAAAGGGATGAAATCATATTTGTTGTTGTTCAGTCATTTCAGTGGTATCTGATTCTCCATGACCACTTTTGGGGTTTTCTCAACAAAGATACTGGAGTGGTTTGCCATTTCCTTTTCCAACTCATTTTACAGATGATGAAACTGAAGCAGTGTTAAGTGACTTGCCCAGGGTCACACTGCTAGTAAGTGTCTGAGGTCAGATTTGAACTCAAGAAGACGGGTTTTTCTAGACTCCATGCCTGACACTCTCTTCACTATATCACCTAGCTGCCCCTGTAGATCATCTAAACTAATCTTATTTTGCAAATCCAAAACTGAGTTATTTGTCCAACGTCACATTAATTTTATTTTAATGACTACTTGTAGTGCCAGTGCAATGTTTACAGTGCCCATCATCACGATAGAGACCATGACTATAACTATCGCATGACATTTGATCGCAAAATATGCCAGACTCTCCAGATAAAGGATAAAGCTGAAGGACTTATTTAGACAGCAGAAAACCGAATCCCCAAACCAGTAAGCCAAAGTACCAAAGATATTCAGAGGCCATAACAATGCTGAGAGTCACAGCATCCTTTAGCCTTCCCACAAACCAGTACAAGATCAATATTTACTCACAAGCCTATCTGACTCCTTCTCTAATCTTCTCTGTTCCCAACTCTCTGCAATTGTCTCCAACTGTCAGACTCACTCTCTACCAGCTTCTCTGTGGGTGCTGCTTCTCCTCAGCAAACTCCTCCCACCACAGGCTCTATGAGACTACATTCAGCCTATAAGGGGGCAGAGTTTACGTCACAGCAGGAGAGGTCTTCAAACTTCCCCCTAGGTCTATTAAGGGACAGGGAAGATCTTAAGATTCCCATTCTCATTACACTACTATACACAGCATTAACTATATCTATACAAACTTATACATAACTTATACACACATATACAAACTCAAACATTTTTTACTGTGCTAAACACTTTACGATCATTATCTCATTTGATCCTGATAACAACCCTGCATGGATACATCCTATTATTATCCCATTTTACAGATGAGGAAACTGAGACAAGTGACTTGCCCAGGGTCACACAGCTAATAATCTATCTTTTTTTAATCTGTCTTTCACACATCTCCCAAATACTACTTCTAATGTGCATATCAGACTATTTTACCCTCCTGTTCAAACTTTAAGAGACTGCCTAGTTTGTCTTTAAGTTACTATATTTGTGTATGCATACAATGCATATATGCATTACAGATATATTATATGTACACATATAAACATATTTAAATAATATAGAATTATATTTGTGGAATATATGTGTTGTATACTACTTAATTGCTTCAGTTTCACATTGTCCTCAATAACTCCCTTATAGTAAACAATGGAGATTTTTTTCAAGAAATTTTTAAAAACTATATTAGAATTAAAAAGAAACCACAATTGCCATCAAGAAGTCCATTTTAAGGAATAAATTCAAAAGGATATTTGGCTTGCAAAAGAATGACTTTTTTTAAAGGAACTATCTGTGGATCTAAGTCATGTCCTTGAGTATGTAAATATGATCCAAGGTACAGACATGCATTTCAGCTACACAGGTTAGCAAAATAAGGGGAATATGATCTTGGACCCTTCAGTTGCTCAATAGTCAAAAATATGGCTTGGTTTTCAAGATGAATCAATTACATATTCCAAAGTCAAGCATAGTTGTGACCTTATCTTACTCTAATTCTGCTTATCCCTTGTCTACTCCAGAAAAGGCATAAACGTTCTTACTCAAGTTACCAGCCTGGATACAGTTAGTTGCCCAAAGAGAAATCTAAATCTCCCAAAACAGCAGCAGGATGAGTCAACATGGGGTCCTAAATTTTGTGATAGAAGGAATCTTGGAGACCAACCAGCTCAATTCCCTCATTTTACAAATGAACATACAGGGGTCTAGAGAGGTTTACCCAAGGTCATATGGGTTTATGTGACAGAGATAGAAATCGACCACTGGTATTTATAGTCCAAAGCTAAGGTTTTTCTCATTGTACCATGATTCCTCTCCTTACTCTACAGTAGTAAACCAATCATCATAACTACCCAAGATCTTACCAGGAGGATGAACTTGAAAACTATGTAGCTATGGAAACAGAATCTCAAAGAAAACCTGGATGGCTATGTATACATCTCAAACTTTTAAGTTTGATACTTCTTCAGAGTTGAAGGTTTTCTGGAAAAAAAAAATAGAAATAAGCATTTTAATCATTTTGAATTCTATTTCTAATCCTATTTGAACTCTATAACTTTTTTCACAAAGCTTATAACACTCATGAAGAGTATATGAATGAATTCAGATTGTCCTTTCTCTGGATCTATCAATGTGTCATTATCACGTACAAAGGAGAACTGTTTTGTAGAGGCTTTTAACACTGGGGAAAAATGATTAAAATTGTGATAACTCTACCTTGTATTCATACAGACTATTTCTTAGACAATGGCTGAGGAATAAGGTGCTGTAATGATGTGTTATTTTCAAAATCCATGTATCTATGCCCAATATAAAAGAGGAGAGTCACTCAGTCAACTAGTGTTTATTAAGCTCTTATTATATGACAGGCACTGGGTATAAAAATAAAGGTTAAAAAGATAGCCCCGATCTTAAAGAGTGTACAGTCCAAAGGGGGAGACAACAAGTGAACTATATATGAGCGAGATATTTAGAGGATAAATTGGACTGAGAAGGGCTCTTTGTAGAAAGTGAGATTTTTAACTGAGAGTTTAAGGAAATTAGTGAAGCTAGAAGGCAGAGATGAAGAAAGAGAGAGATACAGGCATGAGAGACAGCAATTGAAAATACTCAGAGAAAGGAGATGGAAAATCATGTGTGAGGAACAACAAAGAGGTCAGTTTTCACTGAATACGGAGTATGTGCAGGGACCTAAAGAAAAGAAGGTTTAAGAAGACTAGAAAGGTTGGAGAGAGCCAGGTCATGGACAAACAGTTGTTTGTTTATCCTTCATTCTTGAAGAGGATCATAACATCAGGAAGGTGATGCCATGACTTGCAAGTGAATTGGATTTAAGTGAGGCAGGGCTGTGCAAAGTCACTAGCCTCACTTTCTCCTCCAGAGCCCTCTGGGTCCAGTGGCCAAATACAGGTTAGGAAGACTGGAGATGAGCCCCTGAAAGACAAACTAAAGACAGAGAGAAGAAGACAGTCACTAAATTTATTCTGGATATGGCATTTTGGAGGAGTGGATTTCCAAATGACTTTGCCTTTGTAGACACTTTGGTTGAATTCCTTTGGTTGGTTGGTGGACTTGTTTAACTGCTTATAGAGGAAAGAAAGGGGGTAAGCATTTATGTAATGCCTACTATATATCACAGGCTAAGCTATTTTTATTGATGAATTCTTATTTATTATTTGTTGCGAAATGTTCTTCACAATTATCATCACATTTGAGCCTCACAACAATTCAGAGGATAAGGCAATATCATTAGCCTAATTTTACAGTTGAGAAACTGAGGCAAATAGAGGTTAAGTGACTTGCCCAGGGTCACACAGGTAGAAAACGTTGGAGCCATATTTGAACTCAGGTCTTCCTAACTCTAAGTCTAACATTATAGTTGAGTATTTGGTAATAATCAGTAAATCTACAAATGCTTTCTGAGTATCTACTTCATGCACTGCCCTGTGGCAGATGCCAGTCCATTTTTGGAACCCTTTTTCCAATAAACGAATCATCTCATCACCTGAGTAGACCAAGAATGTGAGAGTTCATGCATAGACTAAATTGACACATTTGCTTCTCCCTCTACAACCCATTATCATGCTACTACCAGCCTAGCACTCTCACTCTACCCCCAACCCCTATTGTCCCTCTTCCAGGTTAGGTTTCCCCTTATCTTTACTCTATAGAGATGTTACAGTATTCAATTACAAAAGATGCTTTTGTAGTCACACACACACATACACACACACACACACACACACACACAGAGGAAACGATGAGAACCCACCAATTGGGAAATGGTTATATCAATGTGATATCTGAATGCAATGTAATATTATTGAGTTGTAAGAAATTATGAGAGAGATAGCATGTCATCATGGATAGAGAGCCAATCTTGGAGTCAGGATGACTTAGTGGGCTATGTGATCTTAGTTAATCATTTATCTGTTTGGTACCCTAAGAAATATTCTAAAGATTATTTTTATAAATAAATAAAAGTAAAATAAATTTCAGAATCATTAATGATATGCATTGGTAGAGTAAGCTTCCTCCCTTAGGGGATACACTGATAAAATTCCATGTCCATACAAATAATGAAAACAAATGAATAATATGAAACGTTTATAGAAATATTTGAAGACTTGCATTAACTGAGGAAGAGTAAAGTAAGCAGAATCAGGAGAACAATATATTTAATAACAACAATAATACAAATGGTAACACACCAAAAGGCAATTGAATTCTCAATCACTATAAAAAAATTTTACTTTGTTACAAAGGAGGATTCAATGGGGGAGATTAAGTGGAAATGATTATGGAAAAGGAAAAAATGCAATAAAATTAAAAGAGATTTTTGAGATTAAATTATAAGGGATTTTGAGACTGAGTTTTCTTTTTCTTTCTTTTTTTCTTTTTTTTTTTTTTTGCAGGGGGGGTCAGGGAGGGAGAACAAGGCAACTGGGATTAAGTGACTTGGCCAGAGTTACATAAATAGTAAGTGTGGGGCCAGATTTTAACTTAGGTCCTCATGGACCTCATGGTTCAGGGCCAGTGCTCTATCTACCACGCCACCTAACTACCTCAAAACTGAGTTTTAACAAAGTATTTTTATGATCTGAAATTATAATGCTTTTGCCAGAAATATTGTAATATTTATAATTGGATGTCATGGAAATATGTAACTAGTTGTTCACAGAGTAGGTAATTGTAGCAAGTTTCCACGTGTAGTAGTGGGTTTACAAGTAGAATTAGATTTTTTTTCCCCAAAAACAAGGCAGGTGGAATTGGGAGGAAAAAACAACTAAAACTAAACTACCTCCAACCAGCCAAGAAAAGCCAAGAAAATTTCCATGATGCCTGGACACTGGGCAAAGCTTCTTGATAGGTCTGCAGGGAAGCATAATGTCATAAATGTTCTCTTGGGATAGTTGGAATAGGGAGAGGTAGAACTCAGCAGTATGTTCTCCCACCATCTCTGTCATATACAAATGAAAATGTTATCTCAGAAATCACAAAGTTCATGTCACTGGAAAAGTCTAACCCTGCATCAACTAGTTCAGGATTGACCTTAAAGTCAGAAAACAGGACCAAGAATGGACATGCCTTCCCTAGCTTTCACATGCTTTATGTAATTTAATAAATACACTCTTCAGATATCAGGAAAGTATCTTCTGGAAGAAATACGTGCCACCAAATTTGAATGATACTTGCTTAAAATAGGAACCATTTTCTTTACTATGGTAATATCAATTAATGATGAGAAAATATCAGAGACTTTTAAGTGTGATGGGTTTTCCAGGAACTCTATATATGTCATCTTTCTCCATTAGAATATAAATTTCTTGAGAGTCGAGGCTCTTTCACTTAGCACAATACCTGAAACATAAACACTTCATAAATATTCTGTTTTGTGAAGGACAAACTCATTATGAAGTCACAAATGCTATGCAAGCTAGTATACATTCCCAGGACACCAAACTTCAAAAGAAAAAATGGAGCCATCTACCAAAATATATTCCACGGGAGTCACAATGCTATGGCATTAGTACCTAACCAAGAGTCATGTTCCCAAAAAGTGTCACTGGCCCTGGAAGGATGGAAAAGCATATAAAGAAAAAGACACGTTCCCTCAGCTAAACCCAGAAATTTTTGGATGGGGAAAAAGAACTGGTAAGGAGGTCAGTTCTAAAACCAACATCTCTCTTATTCACAGGCAAAGCTACAAGAAGATATGCTGAAGTCATACCAGTAACTGCCTACAACCTGCTTCACCTCATGCCTGATTTCCCAGGAAGAATCACCTAGGCAACAAGACACATGGGAGTAGGAGACTAAGTATTCACATGGCAATTATCATTGCTATGAGTGAACTTCATTGTTTAAAAGAAATAGGTACTGTTTTAGTTCCATTGTAGGCCTTAAAATAATAAATCCTCATTGATATACAATAGGAGTTAGAGTTTTTAAAAAGGGTAATGGGAAAGCAGTAATGGTATGTCATGTGAATCTGAGATACTCAGTAACTACCAGAACTAAATTTGGTTACAACCTCCTCAGAAATACAGATAATATCCTGAAAATTTTCTCATTGCATGAGCAAAGGATCTGATGATAGGAAGGAAGGGGAAATTTAGGAATACTGAGATTGTTTAATTAAGCATCTCAGAAAGGGATAAGAGAGGAAAGATGGTATAATAAAAGGCTAACAGGGTACTGAAATAGATTCAGGATTTGGAGTCGATGGTTCTGCTACTTATGTGTCCTTGAACTAAACAGTTTGGTTCAATTCAATTATTTGCCAATTTAGCAATCAATCAGCATGCATTTATTAAGCACTTACAATATGCTAGCCATTTGGGATAGGCTCTAAGAATTAAAATGCATAAGTGAGACAGTCCTTGCCCTCAAGGAGCTTACACATTCAGTAAATAAATAAATGATATTTGAACAGGAACATAGACAACTGAATCAATAAGGAAAAAAAGATTTTGAAGGAGGTAACATTTGAGCTGAGACTTGAAGGGAGTTATGGTTCCAAGAGACAAGATGAGGAAAGAGTATGTCCCCGGCATTAGAGATTGCTTGTGAGACAAGAAGTGAAATGTCAGGTATGGAGAACAGCAAATAAGGTAGTTGGGCTGATATATAGAGTACATAATTAGGAGTCAAAAACAATAAACCTGGAAAGGTAGGCTGGAGCTAGAGCTAGTGAAGGGTTTTAAATGCCAAGTAGAGGAGTGTGCATGCTCTCCTAGAGACAATGGGAAGCCACTGAAATTTCTTTAGCAAAATATGAAATTACAGCAAAACTCAGTTTTTTACTCATTAAAAATAAATTAATAGGGGTGGCTAAGTGGCGCAGTGAATAGAGCACTAGCCTGGAGTCAGGAGGACCTGAGTTCAAATCCGACTCCAGATACTTCACACACACACACACACACACACACACACACATACACACACACACTAGCCATGTGATCTTGGGCAAGTCACTTAACCCCAATTGTCCTATGTCACCCCCTCTAAAAAGCCCAAAAAAATTATTAATTAAGGAACAGATTCAACTTTAAGAAAATGATAACTATGTTTCCGGGTTGTTTTTTAAAGTTGCTCAAATAATATACAACTCACTTAAAGTTTAATTTCTGCCTTCTTTCACAAGGCCACATGTGGGGTACCTTCCTTTGGAAATAATAGCCAAATTGTGTCACTGTGTCATATAGCATTAGGTCCATATCTGCAAATTAGAAACATAAATCTGACAACTGCATGGAGGATAAATTTGGGGGTCAGGGGGGAAACAGGATGTGGGGAGAACAATTAGGAACTACTATAATAGTCCAGGCATGAGGTAATGAGGAACTGAAGTAGAGTGGCTAGTTATAGAGTGAATAGAGAAAAGGTAACGAATATGAAAAATTATTGAGGAGGCAAATTCAAGAAGATTTGATTTCTGGTAGTATAAGATACTACCTAATTACTTGGGGGTGAAGGAGAGTGAAGGGTCAAGGGTGACTTCTAGGTTTCTAATCTAAGCAACTAAAGGAATAATAGTGCCCTTGAGAGAAATAAGATAATTAAGATATGAAATTTAGAGGACAAGATAATGAATTATGCTTCAGATATGTTGATTTTGAGGTGCCTATAGGACATGGAGGTCTAGATGTATTAATGCCCAGGAGAGAGCAAGAATGGAAAATACAGATTAATTGGAAGCTGTAAGGATAGAGGTGATAGTTGAATCTATTAGTCAGGAATCTGGTAATAAGATTACCAAGAAATAAAACGTAGTGAATTCAGTCAAAGGGCCATGCTTGAAGACCTATAGGGCCAAATGTGGCCTCCAGGTCACAGCTTCCTTCCCCCTGTTAAGTCAGACTAAATTCTAAGGTTCCTCTCAGATCTGCTTCCTCTGATCAATGAGAAGATTAGTATATATAAAATGGGTCTCAGGAGAATTTTGTTTAGACTCAAATTTTGTTTTTACTCTGCAAATTGCCTGGGCTAACAAAGTTGATATGTGGAAATCTAATCTTAAAGGAACTATGAAGCAGCTTTTGTTTAAGGGAAAAAAAGGGTGTGGGGGAGAAATTGATTGACAAAACCTTTAGCAGAACAAGGTTGCTTCCAGGAAAATGACATGTGAGGTGTCAAACACAGGTGTAAAAATGTAGGTGGTTAGCTTGAATTCATTTGCCAGGTCAGGACCCTTTTATCTTTTCTTCTTAGCACAATTTCATTTACGCTTCCTGTTCTATGGATGTTTTTCAAATCAATACATAGATTTCAGTCTATGGAATTATGCAATTGTACAATGATAGTGATATTTTTCTCTAGCCCTGGGTACTAAGCTTCATAAAGAAATAACAGGTCTATTCATTAAAATACCCAACCAGGAAAATAAATGTAGTATCTTTCAGCTTTCACATGGAATTCTAGCATGTTAACACTACCTTCAAAAACTCAGTTAATTCAGCAAGAATTTGTTGTGTTCATTCTCCATCCAAATTAGTTTTACAGGTTAAATACAGCAACAGAAGTGGAATTTGAATGCCAAGTTTTGCATGCAAGAAACTGAGAGCAATAGGGTATATTTGAGTTCTGAAGTCTTAAATAGCACATGTTTTATTAAATTTTTTTTCTGCTAATTCTTAGCAGACTTCTATTACATTCAAGGAACAATGAGGGAGGCTACCTCCTGCTAATTTAACAGCTGTAATTTCCCGTGGAATGAAATTAAAGCCTGCACAGTCTGCTGCATGAAATTTCCATTATGTCCTATTGAATGTGAATTCAAAAATGTTTTTAAAATTATTCTAACAATACATTAATTTCTCTCTCTGGGTGATTAGTGATTAATTCTTACAACTTTCCCAAGGTATGAAATTACATCAAAACTCAGTTTTTTAATTGTTAAAAACAAATTAATGAATAAAGGAACACATTCAGCTTTAAGAAAATGATAACTATGATGTTGGGTGTTTGTTTTTTTAAGTTGCTCAAGTAATATACAGCTCACTTACGTGAGTTTCTTTTACAAGCCCACACATGGGGTACCTTCCTTTGGAAATAACAGCCAAATTACCTTTCATTATGTTATATAGTATTAAATTGCCACTTTAAACACTTATGGTATCATAACTATATTTAATATTTGCATAGCTGTGCCTAAAGGCCATATGGTATATCTTCTTAATGCTTTCTGATGCTCTTAATGTGTTAAATATTAATAATGATGATTTACCATTCTTGTATAATTTGGCATGGGTAGTGAGTTAACATGCATAGATGGTGAAAGCTGGAAGAACAAAAATGGGGCGGGGGGGGAGGAGGAGGGATGTAAGGAATATAAAAGTAGCTGAGTCCTACTTCAGTCATTCTATTTCACAGGCTTGTAGTCCTCAAAATGTATTAGTTCTGGAGATATTCAATTAGAGACTTGGTGACCACTTGCAGGGAATGATGTAGTAGGAACTGTTGCTCTACTCCCAATTGGGCTGGATACCTCTAATCTTCCTTCCATCTCTGTCATTCTATGGTTCTGGTCTATGACTATCTATTTCCCATTACCAAGTCCAAAAAAAGAGCCCTAACTCACTTTACATCCCAATTCTCTTTGTATCAACAGAATAATATAGAGGTGTAAACAATACCCAAATGCTAGAGCTTTGGTGCCTTCTAACTATATGACACTAGGCAAGACATTTAGCCCTCTGGACCTTCATTTCCTCATCTATAAAATGAGAGGATTGGTGTGAATGATCTCTAAGTTCTCATCTAGCTGGAAATCCTATTATATCTTCTGGGGGAGTTTAGAGACTTATAGAAAAATGAATCCCTAATTTCCTTAAAGCTCAGTTCAACACCTCATCCTACATATGAGCTGTCCTGATTAACCCTACTGCTAGTCCTCAAAACTACCTTGGATTTTTGTGTATTTTGCATATAATTATATATGTGTGTAAGCTCCTTGAGGGCAGGGACTATTTTAGCAAATAGTCAACAAATATTTGACTACTAATATGTGGCAGGCACTTCCCTAAAATATGGATACAAATGCAAGTTTAAAAATGATAGTCACTGCCTTTAAGGACTATATAATTTAATTTATAATCCAAGGGGGAAGACAATACACAAAAGGAAGCTGAAGAGTTGTGGGGAGTAGGAAGGAAAGATGGAGAAATCCAAAGAAGTCCAAAAGCAGTGAAGTTGGTGGGAAATTATATCCAAAGAGCCTAGTACAATGCTTATGTTGTTGTTATTTGGTTGTGTCTTACACTTTGTTACCTTGTTTGGAGTTTTCTTAGCAAAGATATTAGAGTGGTTTGCCACTTCCTTCTCCAGCTCATTTTACAGATGAGGCAACTGAGACAAACAGGGTTAAATGACTTGCCCAAAGTCATGCAGCTAGTAAAATAATCAGAGGCCAGATATGAACTCTGGTCTTCCTGTCTCCAGGCTAGTGCTCTATTCTTTCTACCAACTAGCTGCCTTTTATGTTATGAATACCTTTATCCAAATTACTGACAAAAGTTTTGCAGATCTCCTTCCAAGTTTGCATCAAACCATCAATGACCATTCTTTATGGTATCTGTGCAATGAATTTTGAATCCTTCAAATTGTATTATCATCTAGTAGACATCTTTTCATGTTTTCTACCAGAATGTCATGAAAGACTTTACCAAAAGTTTGGTTTAAAACCTAGATTAAGTTAGAACAGTCCTTTTCATTTAATATCATAAGCTGGAAAATGTTTTAAAAAAAAAAAAGGAAATAAGGTTTAGTGCATTATGACTTGTTCTTGATGGCTAGCTCTTTGATCGCTGCTTCTTTTTCTAAGGGTTCCCTAACTATCTCCTTAATGATCAGATCTTCTAGAATTTTTCCAGGAGTCCAAATCATGTGCATTTCCCTATAGTTTTCCTTTCTCTTTCCTTCACCAAAACTTGGGACATTTGTCCTGCTTCCATCCTTGCTGACTTTCCAGTCTTTCAAAGACCACTGATAGTGGCTCAATATCTGCCAGTCATTTCAGTACCCTGAGATATAAGCCATCTCAATTGCTATACTGGATACCTGAGAAACATCTTTGAATGTCATACCTTCCAAAGTCATCTTCCAGTCATGGTCTCACCAAATTTCAGTATTCCGTATGATGCAAAATTTGCCAACTTACATTTGGATCTCCAACTTTTCTTGCTTCTTAGCCATATTTTCTGTATTTTTGCATAGATATCAGAAGCTCTGGGCTTTATGTTACTGGGATTTTTCTTGAATTTTGGAGTGTGAATCCTATCTGTACTGCTTAAAGAGCATGGGTAAGTCATTTAAATGTTTCCAATGCTGTTTTATTGTCTGAAGAATGAGGTTATACTGAGTGATTCCTATAGTCCCATCTCTAAACTCTCTAAATCATATACAATTCATTTCATTTAGTAAAGGCGTTATCTATCATCTCCTCAACTTTATCCAGCATACTACAGATTTTTGGAGAGCATACCAATGCATTACGATGTTTTTCAAGATCATTCTTTCTTTATATCAATTGCTGAGTATGCAGTCTCAAGGGACAGATCAGTAGACATACTTCCCCATTACTTTTTCTAAATTTAACAACTAGTATGGGAAGCAAAATGCCATTTCCCTTTCACAAATCAACAATAATTATCAAAGTTGCAATTATCAAAATACGTAGCTACTCTTTTGAAGGTTTAAGGCTCCAAGTTCTTCTGGAAAATACTACATAAAAGGCAAAATGTCAATTTACTCCAGTAACTGCAAACTCTATGATTTCAGTGAATAATTATTGAAGCTAAAATTTACTATTAGTGGGAAAAGACAAGATTCAGAAACTTCTACTTCAATTATGTAGACTGTCTTAACAACAATTTTCAGGAAGAGAAGGAAGCCCTAATGGCTCCTAATTCTTTTAATACCCTGTGAATTACTTGAGTCAATTACATTAACTCAGATGAAGAGGCTATTTTTATTTGTTTATAGCAGAAACAGACTGTGCCCAACTAATTCAACTAAATAGCAATGCAAACTGAAAGAGAATAAAGAGGAAAACAATCTCCTTGTCAGCACTAAGTGCCAGTGCTCTCCTTTCCTGAAGAGAACACAAGTAACCTATTTACATGATCAGGCATCATAACACATACACACATACATACAGGTATCAAAGGAAGAGTAAGCCAGAGTGTTCCCATTTAGTCAGGAGAGCTCTTGGAAAAGCTAGATGTTTCTTTAATAGAAATGTTCTGAACTCTCTGTCCTTTAAGATGATATTAGCGATGCTTACTCCTTTCATTCTTCAGAATTAGTCCATCCATCAACTATTTTCTCAATGTCCACTATTTAGCCAGCATGGGCTAGGTGACAGAGAAGACACAATGAATCACTCATTCAATCAACAAGCATTTTTAAATCATCTATTATCCTCCAGACATTGGAGACACTGAAGATACAAAGACAACAGTGAAACAGACCTAGCATTCAAGGACTATCATGTCTATGCAGATAATTCCCAAATCTACATATTCACACTCCTACAACTTCCTCTGCATACCTCATCTTAAGATGTCTTAAGATGTCCCATAGACATCTCAAATTCAACATGTCCAAAAACAAGCTCATTATCCACCCCCCTCCTTTGGAAAAACCCATTATTTACTAAATTCTTATTTCTGTCTATCGACCAGCAAGCATTTAGTAAGTGTCTACCATGTTCCAGACACTGAGGATGCAAGAGCAAAAGATGGAACATTCTCTTCTCTGGAGGAATTAACATTCTAATAAAAAAGACAAATAATATATAATGTATGTGTGTATATGGGTGTGTGTATAGCATAAATGTGAATTTAATAACTGAATATGTGCCAAATGCTCAAATAAAAGGTAGTTTGGGAAGGAAAGCACTAGCAGTTAGTGAGACAAGGAAAGGCTTCATGATAAGACAGTACTTGAACCGTATTTTAAAGAAAGAGAGGGACTACATTCCAGGTATGTTGGAAAGGCATAGAGTTGACTAGATTGCAAAGTATAGAAAAGGGAGGACTACCCAATAAGATTAAAAAGAGAGTACCACCATCCTTCCAGCTACCCATGTTCAGAATCTAGGAATCCTCCTTAATACTTAACTTTCACTCATCCCACATTCCATTCTATCCATTTGTCAAGTCTGGTCAATTCAACCTCCATGGCATAACTTGCGTTCATCATCCTTTTCATTTACTTCATATCTATAACTATTCACATTCAGGTCCTTGTGAGCATTCTCTTAGACTATTACAGTAAACTCCTAATTGGTTTCCCTGCCACACATCTCTCTCAAACAATCAATAGACATTTAATTGCCTGTTATGTGCTAGGCATTGTGCTTAGTGCTGGGGATACAAATATGAAAAAGAAAGAATCCCTTCCCTCAAGAAATTTACAATCTAATGAGCTGAAAGAGATTTTTAAGACCTTCTTATCCAATCCTTAATCAGATGTAGAAATTGAGGCCAAAGGAGATTAAGTGAATTACCAAAAGTCATGCAGACAGTATCAGAAGTAGGATTGAACCTAGATTATCCTCTATATTCAATGCCCTTTCTATCATACCTTGCTAACTCTAAGATCAAAAACAAACACTTCTCTTTGACATTTAAAATCCTTCACTTCTAACTCCAAGCTAGCTTTCCAGACTTATTTCCATTTACTCCCATACACATTTTCTATACTCTAGCCAAAATGCCCTACTCAGTGTACTCTCTTCACCAAATTCTACCTCTCATCTCTATAACTTTACACAAGTTGTCCCCACATTCCTGGAATGTTCTTTCTCCTCACTTCCCTCATCTTCAAACACCTAGAGTTCACTCAACAATCAGCTCGTGGGCCAGTTTCTGTGGAAATTTTTCCTAAATCTCCTTCCATTTTACCCACCCACTGGGGGCCATCTCCCATTATCCTGATCTATATCTTGCCACTGGATTCAGATGACTTTGGAGGAGAAAGTGAGGCTGGTGACTTTGCACAGCCCTCCCTTTCTTAAATCTAATTCACTTGCAAGAGTCATAGCATAACCTTCCTGAAGTTATAGTCCTCTTTGAGAATGAAGGACAAACAACAACCCCATCCACCAAAAAAAAAGTCATTTTTAATTTTCTTTGTATATAATTTTTCTGTCTCCATATTTATTTCCTACTCTGTAGAATATAAGCTCCTTGAGGTCAGGGACTATCTTCATTTTTGTTTTTGTAGCTTCAGTACCTACCATAACACCTGGCATATAGAGGTGCTTTAAAAATATGAATTAAATTGGTGTTAGCCTGTTTCTTAGAGTTTCATTCTTTAAAAAAAAAAAAAAAAAACTCCAATGAACAAAAATATATTTTTCTTCCTTTTTCCTATTGGGAAAAGACCCCTATAACAAATATACATAGAAAAAAATTCCCACAATAGACATGCCCAAAAAATATGTTTCATTCTGCACCTTGAATCCATTACCTGTCAGTAATTTTGTTAGCATTCTTATTCATTGGTCTTCTAGGATCATGACTGATCATTGCATCAATCAGAGTTCATAGAGATAAATTGGAAATATTTAATAGTTGTGCTCCTGGTTCTTCTTACTTCATTCTATTAGTTCATATAAGTCTTCCTAGGTTTCTTTGAAAATCATCCCTTTTCATAATTTCTTACAGAACAATAGTATTCTATTACTTTCATTTATAATGATTTGTTTAGCTGTTCTCCTGTTGATGGAAATGTCCTTAGTTTTCAGTTCTTTGCCACTACAAAAAAGAGCTTCTATAAATATTTTTGTATGTGTGGAACCTTTTCCCCTTTCTTTGATCGCTTTGGGATATAGACCTAGTAGTTGGATTGCTGGGTCAAAAGGTATGCCTAGATTTTTGAGCATAGCTCCAAATTGCTTCCCAGAATTGCTAGACCACTTCACAGTTCTAACAGTAAATTAATGTGCCTGTTTTCCCACAGCACCTACAATATTCATTAAACTTTCATCCTTTAGTCCTGAAAAATATTAAACAATGCTACATGATTTTGGTTATGAATTTATATTATTTAAGAGGAAAAGAGCAAATCACTCTACCAACAATGAATTAATGTGCCTGTTTTCCCATAGCCCTTCCAACATTGGTCAGACTTTTATTCTTATGTGTTGAAAAATATTCAATAATGCTGTAAAATGTGAGTATGAACATATATTATTTAAGAGGAAAAAAGCAAGCTGACTTTATACATTTATTGTAAAAGTATCATAGTATGGAGGGTCAGTTAAAGTGATAATACAAAACTGATAAGTGATAATGCAAAAACAACAACAACAAAGAACATCAAGGAACCATTTAAAAATGCACTAAAGAGAGCAGAAGGAAGGTTCGGAGGGGTACAGGGACAAGAGCAGTGTTGTACAATCATGTTAAATTTAATGTATTCTTTATGAAAATAGCAGCCTATATTGCAAAAGATTCATGATTTCATGTATGATCCTCATTTTCCAGCCTTTGTATATGGTAATGCTCATCCTTATTGATGAAAGTCAAATCCGTAATAAGAATTGTATTTTAAAATAACAACCATCCTGGTAGTGGTGGTTAGAAGGCTATCCTTGAGTCAGGAAGACCTATCTTTGATATATATTAACTATGTGACCCTGAGCAAGTGGCCTCCAATTTAAGTTTTCTAAAACTGTACTTTACAGACCAGTTACCAATGTGTATCACTATACGAATTTTCCCCACTACAGATCCACATATGAATATAGGCCCAAAGCAAAAGAAGGCAAAGATAACTAACTCAGCTCTTTAGAATCCCATCATTGGGTTTGCAATATGATCCCACTTACTCCCTTCTGATTCTCTCCTCTGCTCATTAGCACCACGACCATAGCATGGGCAGTTGAAGAAAGAAGTGAAACCCAAATCAGTACTGCTTCATAACCACTCTTGAATAAAGTTTTGGTGGGAAAGAAAATTGAAAGCCATGGTTAAAAATGTGGTATAGTAAAATGTTAGCCATTTGAGATCCAAGGGAAAAGAGTCCTTCTAGAGAACAATGTTTTCTGAATGGCTGAGAATTTATCCCCATAAGCACCAATAGGTTTTCTTTTTTTAAATATATGTGTGTATATGTATGCATATTATGTGTGTAGACCTATGTATGTGTGTACGCACATATATTTTTTAATGTACGTATGTATATGAGATCTTTTTCCATATATTATATATTTTCTAATGAGATTAAAATTTGTACAAATTGACAATGATTTATTACTATTTTTTCTCAGCTCCAAACCCATCTAACAGTATGATCATCTAGCCCAGTGGTAGAAACAAGGCCACTAGTCCATATATAAAGATCTTTGTAAGCAGCATATTGATGTAGAAAACCACATGTTAACTTTATCTATTTTTGTTTATTTTTTAAAATATTTCCCTATTACATTTTCATCTCATTCACCATACTTGGAGTGTTGTGGGCTACATGTGGCCTGTGGGCTGAGTGATTGACACCTCTGATCTAACCCACATCTTTCCATCGTGTCTACAAAGATCGGATAGACGCTTTGTCAAATAGTTTGCAGCAATTCAGCCATACAATATCAATGGAATCCCCCTTATTTACCAAGCTATTAACCCTGTCAAAAAGGGAATGAAGTTAGCCTGGCATAGAATGCTCTTCTTGATGAAGTCATACTGGCTCTTAGTTATCATCATTTCCATTTCTAAAAGCTCAGTGCTCTTTAACAATTCATTCTAGAATTTTGTCAGAAATAGAAATCAAATTCACTGGCCTAGAGTTTGTGTTCTTTCTAAAAATGCAAATAAACAAACCCCAGTGGGACATTTACTCATCTCCTCCTGTATGCCCAAAGTTTCCAAAGATCATTCCCAACAGCTCTCTAGCCACATCAACAAGGTCATTCAATACCCAGAGCACGTAGTTTTCTAGAACTAATGACTTGAATTCATCAGAGGCAGCCAAGTTACCTCTTACATGTCCTCTACTTCAGATGAAGAAACTGACAGAAGTTAAGTAATTTGCCCAGAGTCTGATGTCAGATTCCAACTTTTAGACTCTAAATTGACTATTTTAGCCACTAGGCCACCTCCTTGCCTCTATGACCTCGCTGCCTCCTGATACTATTCTTAGAAACCATGACATCCTTTTGCATACAACCCCAGTAACCTGACCTTACCATAATTTTTCCTATTTTAAGTTTGTCCACAAGTTTTCTATAAATGTACATCAGTTTCTTTAGACAGTCTCCCCTTTACTTCCTCATCAGAATAATGTATTTTTGAAACCAGATTTTAGTTGAGAGCTTTCCCTGCCCCAAGATGACTTCCTCTGTAGAATTTTGCATCATAAAGTCTTGCCCCGCCTTTTTCCAAAATCTTTGAAATGCAACTCCACTCACCCACCCACCATTCCAGTTTATATGGGAAAGTAAGCCCAGCTTTCCTTTCTTTTTCCATGAATTCTAAGATGCAGTAGTCACTTTCTTCTAAACTTTTCCTCATTTCAGTCAGTTCCTTTATGTGAGTTAGAATTAGGTCCAGAATAGCAGTTCCCCTTGTCATTTCCTTCACCTTCTAAAGAACAAAAATAATATGAAAGGAAGTCTAGAATGCATCAGCTACTCTGTTCAGCAGAGGAAGAGCTCCAGCAGACACCTAACTAGTTGAACTCTGCCTTCACTTACCTCTAAATCTGGTTCATGGACTGTTTCCCAAACATATCATCTATTTCATCCTTCGTGATGGATGATCTATAGTACTGCCCAACCTTATCATCTATTCTTTCATTGATCCTACACATAGCTACTGTTGGTTCTACCTCCATAATAACCCTCTCTTTTCTTGCTTCCTCTTTATTTACACTGCCATCACCTTGGTTTGTGCTCTCATTACCATTCACATAGACAATTGCAAAAATCTCATAACTGGACTTCCTGATTACACCCTCTCATTTCTTCAATCCATGCTTCACAGTGCTACCAGACTTTCTTCCTTATTAATAGATCTAGTTGAACCATCCCCATTCTCCAAACTCTTTAGTGGTTCTCAATTATCAAATAAAGCTGAAACCCCTTTTCCTGTCATTCTCTATTTTTCTATGGTATCTCACACTTTTCCTCACCATATGCTCTAGACTGCAGTCGAACTACAACAGTGTGGTATAATGGAAAAGTGCTAGACTTAGAATCAGCAGAGACATGTTTTTGAATCCTGCCTTCAACACTTATGAATTATGACACAATGGGGAAATTAATCAGCTATAAAATAGGGATAATACTTGTACTGCTTACAAAAGTTTTTTATAAGTAGTCAAAGGAAATAATGTATATAAAGCACAGTAAATTTCTATTCAAATGTTATTGTCCTGATTTAGATGACCTATAAAATATTGTGAAAAGTTGCAAGACTTTGTTGAACATATTTAGAGACTAGAAATTACAGAATAGTGCATATCTGTATTGGTAGAGAAGGGATCCTTACCAATAGTTCCCTACATCAGTGAAGTTACTTTTGGACAACTTGCACCTCCCAAAGTGTAGAAGTGAAATAAAGTATTTCAACCATTTTCCTTTTCATTAATGGAATAAAATCTGCAACCAGGAAAATGATGTGAGCTTGAAACTCCTTATTTTCCCCCATCAAAAGTGTCTTCTCCCTCCTCAGATATTCCTAGAACAATATGCCAGCATTGAGAAAAGGAAATGCTATGAAAAAGGGGGCCACTTTCCTTGCCACTCCCAAGCAATGACTACTATCACAGACAGTAAGGTTAAGTCTCAGATTTCAGGGAATGACATTACTCCCAGGTCACCAGTCCTGCTTCCAGCCCAGTTAGCAAAACCATGGTCCCAGGAAGCAACCCCTGGGGAGATAGGCTCTGGAAACTGCTCCTTTGGGTGCTGCAACAGTAACCTCCCTGAGCACCAATAGCTATTGAAGATCCAGGAAAGGAAATTCTTGCCACCCAAGTCCTAAGGACCTTTCTTTCCATCTGACTTGCAGCTGAAATCTTCAACCAGTATTGTCTCCCCTGCAGAACACCAGTTTCTTGAAAGAAGGGAATGTCTTACTTTTCTGTAAATATGCCATGGTTGCTATATTGTTTTCACAGAATAAGTATCTAATAAATGGTCTTAATTTTTCTTTTCATTTTCATCTCTCATTAGTTTATTTCATACCTTATGTTGTATTATATTTAACTATGTACATGTCCAACCTTTCAGCTTCCTCCCTCAGGATAATAAGATTCCTGATGGTAGGGACCACTTTGTTTTTATCTTTGTTATCTCCAACATCCCACATAGTGTCGTGCATGTATGTGTTTAATCAAATGTAAGTGTTTAATCAATTAATTTTAATCAAAAATCAATTTAATCAATCAAATATTTAATTTAATTTCTGGTCCAGAAGCCAGAAATAAAGATTATCCAATCCAAAGTTAAAGATTAAAAAGTCCTAAAAATTGGGCTCATTCAAAGTATCATGATTCTCCACTTCAATCCCATCAATACCTCTGGAAATCCTTCTCAATTAGTCTGTTTTTCTACCTGCACTTTCAGTTTAGATAAAACTTTCATTTAATTTTTCTGTATGATCAATCCAACTTAAGATAAGAGGCATGAATAATTAGAAGGTAGATGCTTAGTGCCCTGCCATTTTCTGCATCTCAATTAAAATGTGTTTATGTGTGTACATTGACTATGTACTATGTCCCACTGTGACCCACAGAAAGCTTGAACTCTATGTATATGGGTAGTTAATGAGAAGCCAGTCAGAAATGATCAGAAAATACCACTGTCCTCATCCATTAGACTTGAAATCTTAGAATTAATTTGGAATCTTCTCTATCACTCCATTCACCTACTGTATCCAAACCATCTCAAAATTTCATTCATTCTTCCTTTAACCTGACTGTCAGATGTGAACCTTCCTTCCTGAAAAAGGAGAGAGGAAAGAAAAGGTTGACATGTGCTTATTTTCAAATTAAGGAAGAATAGAGAGGTCCTTTTCAAAACATTCCTCTTTTGAACTGAAGAAGAAAAAGAATTTAAAACTAAACCAATAATCTTATCATTTTAAAAATTCTAACAGAAAGCAGCCAAGCTCCTTCTTAAAACCGAAGTTTCCTTAAACAATAGTCAAATTAACATTGGAGCTAGGACTCAGGACAGAGCTACCCTTGCTGATGATGAAATGGTAAATCAATCATGGCTCAGCCCTCTACAACCTCCAGACATCAATCTGATTGTCTTTTGGGCTCCCTGCCCTCCAGGGATATGCTAGTAAAAGTTTAACAACTGGCTCCAGACTCCCTCCCCCCTCACCCCCAAAAATGTGCCAGTGACACATTCTTATTTTTAATCTGTATTTTTTAACATTTTCTCCAACACAAATCTAGGCAATCAACAAAACAATAAATCAAGCCCTGATGAGAAGAGGGTTCAGGAAGGAAAGAATCTTGGGATATATCCATATCTAAGACATGGATGATAAATCAGCAAAGAAGCCCAAGGAGTTGTCAAACAGGTAAGAGGAGAACCACAACAGAACGATATCAAGAGAGCTGAGGGAGAAGAGAGTACATAGGATAAAAAGGTAACCAGCAGTGTTAAAAAGCTGAAGAGTTGAGGATGAAGACTATTGATTTAACAGTTAAGAGACCAGAAAAAGCTATTTCAATTAAGCTTTGGCATCAAAAGCCAGATTTCTAGAGGTTTGGAAAGGGTCAAGAGGTGAAGAAGTGGAGGCAACGAATGTGAGTGACCTTCTCTTGTTAGGACTTTGTGAAAAGTATAAGAGAACATTTGAGGGCATAGTGGAAGAAAATGAAGGGTTTTTTTTTTAGTTCTGGGCATGATAATGAGCAACAGGAAAGGAGCCAGCATAAGCATATAGAAAGAAGCTAAAGATCAAAGGGGAAGAATTTGTCATTTCTCAATAGGCCACAAGATGGCAATGCCTTAGAATATTTATCCTGAGTTTCTGTGCCTGGCTTAGTATTGTTCAACATAATTCTGTTCTTTTAACCAGAAGGTCAGTTGCGATATTCAACAACACAGGTACAATCTACCAAAAATTTGACCCTTACTGGGTAATTAGAAAACTAAGAATAGTTCAAATTATAGATCAAAAGAAGGAGAGGGGAGGGGAGAACACCTTCAATTAGCTAAGGTTTGCAAAGTGATTTAGGGGTAAGATTGGTTCTTGTTGTTTTTTCTGTTGTGTCTGATTCTTTGTGACCCCTTTGGCAGTTTTCTTACCAAAGATACTGAAGTTGTCTACCATTTCCTTCTCCAGCTCATTTTTTCAGATGAAGAAACTAAGGCAAACAGGGCTAAGTGACTTACCCAGGGTCACATAGCTAGTAAGTGTCTGAGGCCAGATTTGACTGAAGAAGAAAAGTCTTCCTGAGCCCAGGTCTGGCACTCTATCTACTGTACCACCTAACTGTCCCCATAAGGGTAAGAAAGTTACTGTTTTCTAAATTATATCGAGTCTATCTTAAGAGTGTACATTAAGTGATATGTTAGTGGTATAACTATCCAAAATTCAAACCAGCTGATATGAGTGTTTTGTAAATAATCACTACAGGCTACTTAGTTCAAATTAAGTGGAGGTATGGACATGAATTATAGAAAATATTTTTCTTTTTCTTTTTAACAGAAATGTAGAATTTGTTCTATATTCAGGTTTAAGTATTTAGTCCACACTAAAAAAATCTGGAGTAAGATTATGAAAATCCTGCCTGTCACTTACTACGTGTGTGAACTTAGACAAGACACTTTACCACATTGGACCTCAGTTTCCTCATCTGTAAAAAGAGAGAATTGGACTACTTGGCCTCTATCATCCCTCCCAGCTCTGGATCAATTATTCTATGATCCTGTAAGTGTAGGTTTTAGTGGAACCATTTTAATGAACATAAGTAAATAACCTGTAATTATCATTGCCTTCATTTATGTGAAAGCAGAACTTTCTAAAGCAGTTGACTATGCTAGAAAAGTCTTTTCTCTTAAGAGTTTCAAGCGTCCTTCCTACACTATAAAATTGACATACTATATTTCTAAAGAAAAGTTTTATTTAGCAAATTTCAGCATAGCCCTTGTTCCACTTATCATTAACTAAGGATTAGAGAAGTCTGAATTAATAAGGCTTGGCTTTATTTACTGGAAAAACAAGTTAATACTGTTGCCATAAGTAGTTTTGCTAAATGTCAAAGATACAGGATATGTCCTTACATACATAAATACTAGAAACATCAATCTATCACTGACCCTCTGGGTTGGCTATGGCCACTTCAAATCGTTAATTCTGTTTCTCTTTGCATTAAAAAGAGAAGGCAGCCCAGTATGTTTATCTCCTCTGTGGACCATACAATCACTAGGAACTGATTTGTTCAAGTAAATAGAAACACAGGGAGATAAGCTCTCTATCTCTACAAGAGATATAAACAAGAAAATATCTGTAGCCGCAAAGATACTAACAAAACAGCTCTTCCTTCAAGGAGTTTACAGTCTACTATAGCAGAGAAATCGACACATATATAGGTATGTACAAAGCATATACATAGTTTATATAATGTAACCTTAGAGGGGAAAACAGTAGTAGCTGCTCAAAAGATGGAGAGAAATGGGGTGACCACTAAAGGTCTCATGCAGAAGGAGATGACTGAGATGAATTTTGAAGAAAACTCGCTGTAAGACTTACTTTTGATTCTTCCTTCAAGAATAAATCATGAGCATCTATATCTATTAGATAGGGTAGAGAATTAGGGAAAAGAAAACAGATTCTAATTTCATCTCTGTCACAAACTTGCTGTCTGACTTTGAATTATTTAACCTTTCTGTGTCTGTTTCTCATCTGGAAAATAAAGATAGCCTTGTAAAGATCAAAGAAAGTTAATAAGCACATTTCAAAGAAGAAGGTTCAATGCTAATCCCAGGCAACATTATTACCATCAGTGTTATTAGCAATGATACAGTGCAAAGAATGTTGGATTTGGTATCTGAGGAAGTGGGTTCAAATCCTGACTCTGTCACTCTAGTACAGTGATTCTCAACCTTCCTAATGCTGCAACCCTTTAATACAGTTCCTCATGTTATGGTGACCCCCAACCATAAAATTATTTTCGTTGCTACTTCATAACTGTAATGTAGCTTGTTATGAATCTATCTGATATGCAAGATGTATTTTCATTGTTACAAATTGAACATAACCCACAGGTTGAGAACCTCTGTTCTAGTAGGAATATGACCCCAGGCAAGTCACTTAGATGCTCTGAGCCTCAGTTTCCCCACATATAAAATGAGAGGACTCTAGATGACCTCTGTGATATTCTTCTAGCACTAAATCTATGATCATCCGTCCATGATTCAAGAATGCAGAATTTTAATGATCTGAATACTCACTTCTACTCAAGTAGAGCCAGCATACCCCACCCAACCCCCTGTTTCCCCAAATCCTCCAGAGATAGTCTTGAATTACTATGACTGGAAAAAATAATTACCTAGTATCCAACCCTTCAGAGATGAGGCCACTCCAAATACAGTTGCATTCTCCTCTCCCCAGCATGACAGTGTCTAGCACAAAAGGCTCTTAATTAATCCCTATTGAATTAATTCAGTTCAATTTGTCCTCAGGTTAGAGACATAAAACAGGTCACCGGGCCCATATTTGAAATTTCTCGATTTTAAAGACTTGATTAAGATTTGATTAGACCTGCCAAAGCTTTTGGTCCCCTATCATGGCCTTTTGAAATCTAGTGTCACCTCCATTTAATAATGAGGGGAAAAACATAGCATGTTCATGGAGATTTTGTTGTTGTTACTGTTATAAATGATAGTTATAATAATATGCTAAGCATATAGTACAGAGATAAATATGTTCCTTCGGAGAAAAACAATAATAAAAACTAATATCAACACAATGCTTTAAAGTCTGTAAAACATTGTACATTTGTTAGTTCATCTGATACTCAAAATAACCCTGTGAGCTAGAGGCCTAGGATCATACAGTTGCTAAGTGGCTCAGGCAGGATCCACACTCGGGCTGTAAAATAAATAAGTTAATAAACACATACATACATGAATAAATAAATAGCTAAGGGACTGTACAAATAAATAAACAAATAAATGAAAGAGATAGAATGATTGACCCTATGAAGGATTATCTAATTTGGAGCAAAATATTGTAGGGAAGAACTTAACAAAGGGCAGCTAGGTGGCATGGTGGATAAATTGTCGGACCTGGAGTCACGAAAACTCATCTTCCTGAGTTCAAATCCAGCCTCAGACACTAACTAGCTATGTGACCCTGGGCAAGTCACTTCACCCTGTTTGTTTCAGTTTCCTCATCTCTAAAATGAACTGAAGAAGGAAATGGCAAAAACAAAATCAAAAAACAGAACTCCAGTATCTTTGCCAGAAAACCCCAAATGGGATCACAAAGAATCAGACAGGAAAGAAATAACTAAATAAAACTTAAAGAACCATTTTTCAATAGACAATCAAGTGAAATTGCCACCTAGCTACGCAAGTCTCTAACTTGCTTAGAACTTGTAGTTAAGAGTGGCCTCATACTCACTGACACATTTTCCATAACATTGTGCAATATATGGTGATCAATTTCCTGTGCCACCTTGCTATCTCTTGCAGTACGCTTGGTGTTCTCTACCCATGCTCCCTTACATCTTCTCTTAGACTCATACAGTCAGAATCTTATTTTATAAATGAGAAAACTAATGCCTAGAGAAGTGATGTGATTTGCCCAAGATCACATAGAAATCTGACAGGAGTGCCAGGACTAGACTCAATCATTCAATCCGGTATTTGGTTAAGTGCCTTTTATATGTCAGGCATTGAGCTAGGGATACAAGTACAGAGAATGAAATAACCCTTACTCATAATGAGCTTATGTTCTACTGGAGGATATAACAAATACATATAAAAATACATACAGTACTGGTATCAAATTCAAATAGAAATGGGTCCCTATGGCCACATATTAGCTCAGAAAACTACAAATTAACATTATTTATGTTATATTGTATCTTTATTTATTGTATCAAATATTTCCCAATTGTGTTTTAATCTGGTTCAGCCCTACTCAATTTTGTGAACCTCATGCCACCACAGAAGTTTCATCTCTACGATATACAGCATATAAAGTTAAGAAATATAACTACATACAAAGGATGAAAGGAAGACAAAAAATGAAACTAAACTAATCCTTTGTATGTTAGGGAGGGAGCACTCTAGCATTTGGGCAGATCTAGAAAGACTTCATGCAGAAGATGATGCTTGAGTGGCATCTTAAAGGAAGAGAAGGACCCTATAAATTAGAGGCAAGAAGGTACTAGCATGGGATCCAACCAGAGCAAAAGCACACATGTGGAATGTCTGGGGTGAAAAGCACATATCTGGCTAGATCATAGAATGCAAGGGGGAGGGGATGGGTGGGAGGGAGAGTAATGACCAATGAGTCTAGAAAGATGGGTGGGGTCAGGTTGTCAGAGTTTTAAAAGATAAATAGAAGAATTTTTATTGCATCCTAGAGATGATGGGAAGCCCCTGATGTTCGTTGAGTATGGAATCATTCCAGTCAGATTGGCATTTGAGAAAGATTATGTTAGCAGCAGTGCGTAGAATGGACTGGAATAGGGAGGGACTTGAGACAGGGAAGTCAATTGGGAGGCGTTATAATAGCCTAGACAAGAGGTAATAAGAACCTGAACTAAAAGAGTAGCTGTATAAGTGGAAAGAAGGGGGTTGTTGATCCAAGAGATGTTGTGAAGAACCTAGAACTCTATATCTGGTACCCACTGCATATTGGTGTTGTTGAGTCATTTCAGTTGTGTCCAATTTTTTTGTAACCCCATTTGGGGCTTTCTTGGCAAAGATACTGAAATGGTTTGTCATTTCCTTCTCCAGTTTATTTTACAGAAGAGGAAAGTGAAGCAAACAAAGTTAAGTGACTTGTCCAGGGTCACATAGCTAGTAAGTGTCCAAGGCCAAATTTGAACTCAGGAAGCTGAGTCTTCCTGATTTTATCCACTGTACTACCTAGCTGTCCTCCTCTTGGTGAAGTAATGTGCACTGTGAGATGTTACTGTAAAAGAACAGATTTTCAACAGATCAGACACATTCTGGAACAACTCCTAAAGGGCAAGGAGCTGTAATGCTGCCAGTTACTACCAGGATCAATGTTAGTGAGTTATACCTAAGAGGTCAATAGCATCACATGCCTGGAGAACTCATGCCCCTATAGCATGAAGAACAGCAAAAGAGGAGCAATGAATGCCAGGGTGAGACACAATTGCTATAGCTGCAAGTTATAGAAAGTAAAGCCAGGGCAGTAGTGAACCACAGAGCAAATTATAATAGTTATTTTTAAAATTTTATGCAACTTCCCAGACCTCAGCTTAAGAACTTGTGCTATAAATATATGGTTGGACCTATGCATGAACCAAGTTAAAATGATTTACTTCAATCAATCAATAGACATTTATTAAATACCTCCTATGACCAGACACTCTGCTAAGCACTGAGATAGTGCAAAAGAGGCAAAAGACTGTCCCTGCCCTCAAGGAGCTTTCAGTCTAATGGGGGAGACAACATGCAAACAAATACATACACTCTCTCTTTCTCTCTCTCTCTATCTCCATATATATGTATGTGTGTATATGTGTATGTATTTTTATGTATGTGTGTATGCATATGTGTTTGTATGTTTGTGTGTATATGTATATGTATACATACATACACACATATATGCATGTATATATGGCAAGCTATATACAGGATAAATAAGAAATAATTAAGAGAGGAAAGGTACTAGAATTAAGAGGGGTTGGGCAAGCTTTCCTGTAGAAAGTGAGATTTTAGTTGGGTCTTAAAGGAAGCAGGGAGGTCAGAGGGTATAGAGGAGGAAGATCATTTGAGTCAATGACCAGAGCTGAGTGCCTTATTCATACAAAGGGAGTGAGGTTATAAAGGGCCTTGAATGTCAAACAGGGCATTTTGTATTTGTTCTTAGAGGCAATAGGGAGCCACTGAGTGATAGAGGTGGGAAGGAAGTGACATCATGGGACCTGTGCTTTAGGAAAATCATCATATTAGTCAAATGGAGACTGGGGAAAGACTTGAGGAAGGCAGACCTACTAGTGGGCTATTAATAGTCCAGGTATGAGGTGATGAGGTCCTGCACTAGAGTGATGACCACGTCAGAGGAGAGAAAAGAGTATATTAAAGGGTTGATGCACAGGTGAAATCGACAGGCCTTGGCAACAGACTGGACAGGAGCCCAGGATGACTCCTAGGTTGAGGGCCTGAGGTACTGAGAAGATGGTGCTGCCCTCTACAATAAGAAGGAAGGTAGGAAGGGGGAGGATTTGGGAGGAAGGATCATGAGTTCCATTTTGAACTTGTCGAGTTTAAGGTGTTTCCTGGACTTCTAGATCTAGAAGGCCGTTGTTGATGTGAGATTGGAGGTCAGCAAGTAAAAACCTGTCCAGTGAAAAGTTAGGAAGCACTCCATCTGCATGGTGCTGTGCTGGTTGCTAAAAATACAAGGATAAAAATGAAAGTCCTCTCCCTGTTCTCTGGGAGCTTATAGTCTACCAAAGGATATAACATTCAAAGGAGCGAATATACATAAATCACCTATTCAAATATCGGATATTATTATTAACTTGTACACTATTGTAATCCACTTGTTCTATTTTGTTTTCTTTGGGTTTTTTTTGCCACAAAGAATAATACAAGTTCCTGTAAATGAAAGTGGAAATTACATATCATTCAAGGCATATCTAGCCAGCATTCAAGACTTGGAACAACCTTTGAGAATCACTGATGAATGAACAGGTAATTTGAAGAGAGACATAGCATTAAAAACTGACATTAAAAGACATATGTATCAGCTCTATGTACCTGGAATAAAGTGGGGAAAATGAAGTTTTAACTTTCTTTAAATTTGGAGACATGACAGAAACAAGCTAGGAATAATCCTAATCTCTTACACCAAATGGCAGAAATCACTGATCAGTGCAGACCCCATGGGAATAGTTCCTTTAAAGTAATGTACCATCATGGGAAGGTCCATCATTTTAATTGATCCGCTTTTCCCTACTCTCTTCTCTCCTGGATTCTCGTATTAACTCCATCCCAGATCCACAGTTTGCCATTGGAACTAGAATATGGAGCTGAAGCATTCCTACTGTAATCATCAAACCAGGCCATCAGTCTTCAATATACAGAATAAAGATCCAGATGTGAAAAAAAACAGACCTTTAAGTGAAGTAAACTGGGTGTTTTGAAAGGAATTTTTGCCAGGAAACAAATGAATAAATCAAAAAAAAGAGAAATCTATGAGTTTACAAGGAATATGTATTTCTTGTTGAAACTTTAAGAAATAACTAAAGAGGGGCAGTTAGGTGGCACAGTGAATAGAGCACTGGTCCTGGAATCAGGAAGACCTGAGTTAAAATTCAGCCTCAGACACTTAACACTTACTAGCCATGTGACCTTGGACAAGTCACTTAACCCCAACTGCCCTGCCTTCTATCCTCCAAAAAGCAAATAATAATAATAATAACCAAAGAATAGCTTGGTTGTCTCAATATTCAGGACTACATACCCTCTAGTTACTTTCCCTGGCTTTGATTTTCAGCTAAATCAATCAATAAGCATCTATTTAGCACCTACTATGTGCTAGGCACCACGCTAAGCACTGGGGATACAAAAAGAGGCATTAAACAATCCCTGCCCTCAAGGAGCTTACAATCGAATGGGGGAAGAGATCGTGCAAACAAATATAGACAAAACAAGCTATATAAAGGATAAATGGTAAATAATTATAAAAGGGAAGACACTAGAATCAAGAGAGCTTGAGTAAGGCCTCTTGTAGAAGATGGGACTTTAGTTGGAACTTAAAAGAAGCCAGAGAGGTCAGTAATTGGAGTGGAGGAGGGAGAGTGTTCCAGACATGTGATATGTATAGATTAGATAGATAGATAGACAGACAGACAGATATGAGTATGTGGAAGACAGAGAGAGAGAGAGAGAGAGAGATCCTGAGTTGAGAGATTCTTCTTGTTTTTAAAACAGCCAGGAAACCAGTATCACTGGATTGAAGACTATGTCTTAGGGAATAAGATGTAAGAAGACTGGAAAGATGGGAAAAGACTACAAATATTTGTTACAAGGGTTGAGTTTTCATTTTTTTCCCAATGGGGAGGGGTAAATGTAGGAAGGAAAGAGAGAAAAAAAATTAATATAAAAATAAATAAAATGAAGAGGCTGGGCTAGATGATTACTAAAGCCCTTTCTTCTAGTTAAAAAAAAAAATCCTATAAGCCCATTTATGATCCTACAGTGGTACCTTAGCTGCATATATAACTGAAAGATTAATATGTTCAAGACTCAAAACACATAGCTGAACAAATCATTCATATACAAGGTTTTGTGCTTGGGTTGGTATATACCAAGTGCCTGGATTACACTTGAGAAAAGTCTATTAAAATTCCCTTTAATCCTTCCCACCCAAGTTTGCTGCTATTTATAAACCTCCCTGAGTCTTTTCATTTGGCAGGACTTATCTGGACACATAAGCCATGCATGGTAAATTTCAAACCTATCATTTGTGGCTTCCTGCCTCCAAGATTGCTTTGGAGTGGTTCTCATGTGACTGTTCCTCTAGTTAAATATTTACACACATACGGGGTACACAGGCAAGAACTCAGGATATTTCTCATGATTTAACAGCATCTGCATGTGTTTTTCATCATGACGACACATCAAAAACATTTGCCTACTAAGCACTTTTTAAAGGTATTTGAGTAAAACATCATTTCCTCACTACACATTAGGTATCATAGAGAAAAAAATAGAAGTGAAGTTGGCCTCTTCCCATGGCCTTTCTCTTCCCTTTCCTCCCTCCTGCTTCAGAAATGTCTCTTGCCCTCAGTCATCATTCCCCAGATTTCAGCCATGGGTCATTTCTTGTGCATTGCTTTATTTTTTTATCAGTGTTTGAAAAGTTCATAATTAAAGTGAGATACCAAAGGAAGAGGGGAAAAAATTCCTAGTTAAATAAAAAAAGCCTCCAAGAACAACAACCGACTTCTGGTATGCAACTCCAAGATTACTGTGATTATGTCTGAGCAAAGTTCCTTCTGATAGAAAAGTGCCTGAACTCTGTCTCATGGCTCTATGGACAACCTCAGGAATGACCTGGTCCTGTGAAAGGCAAAGGAATTCTTGGCTCACAGGGAATAGTCATTCTTAGTGCCCTCAGATTTCGAAGCCAGGCACAAATATTCACTTTAATCCTCTCAACTTCCTGTTTAAAGAGGCCAATCATATTTTAAACAAGCACATTATTTAGTGAGAGATGATAAAATGTGCTACACTCATTTGACACTTTCTTTCCCTAAACACTATTTTTAAAACTGAACTGAACCTGTCAGACTTTGTCTGTTACTTTTGGAGTCATTTTGGAAATCTGGTTTCTCATTTCTCATTACATTTTGAGCTCCCCTTGCCTACCCCTCTCACACTCCTTAATAATAAGGGAGAGGAAAGGAAATAATCAACCATGAACAAGTAAGGTTGCTTGACTATGTTTTAAATTCAGTAAAGAAAAGACCATGCAAGTAATAGACCTCTAATTTCATTGATAAGAGGACTGTATAGTGAGGCAGTTCATTATCCATGCAGATTAGCTCCTTCTCTGAAACTGAGAATCTTACAGCGCTGTCTAGAACACTGAGTAACTTACTTAGGGTCACACAATTAGTATGTGTCAGGGGTGAAACTTGAACACAAGTCTTCATGACATCAAGGGTCACTATATAACAATGTCTCTCAAATAATAGTTTTTTGGTGGATTTTTTTTTTTGCAGCATTTTTATTCTATCACCCAGAAAATGCCTGTTATTAATCATGGTGTCTCCATAATTGTTGATCACAGAGTTTCAAGAGAACAAAAATAAAAATAATAATAATTTTAAACTTGGCTCTGACCATTATTCTCTGACTGTCCCTCATGCCTAGAATGCTCTCCCTGCGTCACTCTGGCTTCCTTTAAGTCCCAACTAAAAATCTCACCTTATGCAGGAGGCATTTTGAAACCCTTCTTAAATCTATTGTCTTTCCTTTGTTAATTATTTCCTATTTATCTTGTATATATCGTTTGTTTTGTATATATTTGTTTTCATATTGTCTCCTTCATTAGATTGTAAGCTCCTTGAGGGTAGGGACTGTCTTTTGCTACTTTCTATAGTCCCATCACTTAGCACAGTGCCTGGCACATAACAAGTACTTAATAAATGTTTATTGGATTGAACTGAATCGAATATAGAACCTAGGTTTCTCCTCTTCCTGTTGTCTATATTTTGGTCATTCATTGAATTACATAAATTCACAGCATCCCTACCCCAAAAAATAAAAAAATAGTTCAGGGAAGGAACCATCACCATTCTTGTTAAAAAGTGAACAAAATGGGACAGCTAGGTGGCGCAGTGAATAGAGCACCAGTCCTGGAGTCAGGAGGACCTGAGTTGAAATTCGACCTCAGAGACCTAACACCAAAAAAAAAAAAATTAGTAGTGTGACCTTGGGGAAGTCGCTTAATCCCAACTGCCCTGCCTTCCCCCCTCCAAAAAAGAAAAAAAGTGAACAAATTGATGACACAAAGTAATTCAGTGATTTTTCCAAGGTGATTAAATTATAAATCAACTAATCAATGAGAAACTATTAAACATCCATCATCTAGCAATATAGCCTGACTGAAGCTCACACCTCTGTGACTACAAGCAAGTAATTTAACCTCCTTGAGTCTCAGTCTCCCTTATCTGTAAAAATGAAAGGATTGGATTGGATTCCTTCTCAGGTCTTTCCAACTCTGCATCTATAATCCACTGAAATTCACATCTGAATGAACCACTAAATAATGGTGCCTTCCTTCTACTTTATATGGTGGTGTTTATCATGGACTGCCCTCATAACCTCTTCCTTCCTCTTGCTCAGTGGAAAGACAAGAAGCTTCTTTTCTGTATCTACATACATCAGTTTCTACGCTATCACACTGGGCACAATGGACTCTTTAAAGAGGCTTTTTAAACACGGAACAGAGTAGGTTGTACAGAATGGAAAATCAAGGTAAGCAGAGCAGTACCAGAAGAATCTGACCACATCCAATACCACCAAAGGAGAAAATGACAGAACACAACTACTTTTTAGAGTGGTTTTAAGGTTGGCTTTGGTTTTGTGTGTGTGTGTGTGTGTGTGTGTGTGTTTTAGCATCAAAGAACAAGTGTCAGATATATGCTGTATCTTGTAACCTTTGTTTCTTGGGCTCTTCCTCTCTTGATTTGTTTTCTTTCTTTCTCACTTTTGTTTACCACCTACAGCAAGGACAGGGTCTCTAGGCTCCCATTTCTATTTCCTTTCTACTTGCATTTTCATACTCAGAGCTTTTACATGTAGAGAGTGACAAGAGGCTTCACTCAAAATATATTCCTTACTTTGATACTGTTATTTCACTGGTCTAGGGGTGCTCCACACTGAAAGATCAGTCACTCTTTGTATCCTTAGAAGATAACCTACATGAGAATCTGAAGTAAAAAAAATTAATCTCTTGGTATTCAACAGTCTAGTCATGAGCCTCCTCAAGCTAAAAGAGACTAATCCAAGGGCAGGGAACCCACAGCCTCAAGACCACATATAGCCTTCTAGGTCCTCAAGTGCAGCCCTTTGAATCCAAACTTTATAACAATCCAAACAAAATTTGTTCTATGAGGTTTGGATTCAGTAAAAGGGTGGCACTTGAGAACCTAGAGGGTCACATGAGGCCTTGAAGCAGCAGGTTTCCTGTCCTTTGGCTAGTCTTAGATGATGGAGACTCCTACTGGCCCATTTTTTAAAGCCTACTAGAGCTTCAAAATGGCCCAAGGACATAGCTATGCCAAGTATATTACTCTTAGGTAAATAAAGTAGGGCTTCAGTGAAGGGAGATTTGATTCACTGTTGAATATCACTTTGTAAAGCCTCCTTATTTCCTTCTAAATGTCCTCATTGAAAATGCCTTCAATTAATGCATAGATAATTCATTAAAATTTTACATACATAAGAAAGTAGGTATAAAGTTCAGTAGACATTGGTGGTCTTTTGGCCACTTTTTTCAGTATTAATAAGGTCTGGGATTTTTCTCCACACTTTTGCTATCTTCCCTTCCTTTGGATACGTTAATTGGTCCCTAATTGCCCTCAGAATTGTTTCACCTTCAGTGCAAATCTCTTACACATATACTTAATCCAACCTGATTGATTTTCCTGTCCTTGGTTTTTTTTCCTTCTTTCAGTGTCATTTCTACTTCTTCTCTAAGCATCTCAGGGACAATGAAGTTAAGCTCCAAAGGTGCTTCTTCTACTATTCCTGATGAAAAAAAAACAAACGGTTTTTTGAAATGGTTTTTACAAAACTTTTCCATTTTTCTTGGATTTGTAGTCCTTCCATTTTCATTCTTGAAAACCCCTGGGATTGACTCTGCTTCATTGGATATCTCGTCAAACATTCTTTAAAATGGCTTTATCATCCATTACTCCTAAGTGCTTTATGAGTTGATTGTGCTCGCCACACAACAACCCATCAAACTTTTGTGTAAGATATTAGAGATGAGCTTATATTCTAACCCACTGTTGTCTTCAGAAACCATTTCTTACTGAAAAGTAAGGTAACAAAATTTTTCCTATCTGCTAAAATGTAGTCAATTTCATTTTTTGTGATGTTACTTGGTGTTGCATTATTGTTTAAAGATTCATTTTACCCTAAATAAGTGTAGAAAGTTAGTCTAGAGCTTAACTGTTAAGTGTTTTAAATGAAGAATTTACCCTAAAAGTAATAGGGAACTATTAAGAACTGGTGAACTGAGTAGTGAGTGACATAGTCAAATCTAGGCTTTGAAACAATGATTTTGGCAGCAGTGTAGAGGACAGATTGGAATGGGGAAAGACTTGAGACAAGGAGACCAACCAGCAAGTAATTTGTTGCCATAGAGCAGGCATGAGGTGATGAGGGTCAATACCAGGGTGGCAACTGTGTGCGTAGAAAGAGGGTGATATATACAAAAATAGATGCTGTAGGGTGAAACAAGACTTGGCATCAGATGAAATACATAGGTGAGTGTGAATAAGTATGAAAATGACACTGAACTTTCAAGCCTATGTGATTGTGAAGATGGTGTCATTAATAGAGAAGCTGTGAAGAGGGGAGGATATGGGAAGAGATACTGATTTTAAGATTTCCAATAGGCAGTTGGTGATGTGAGCCTAAAGGTCAGAGCTAGATAAGTAGATCTGAGAAACATCTGTACAGAAATTATAAGTAAATCCATAGGAGGTGGTGATCTCTCTAAGCAAGACAGTATAGAGGGAAAAGAGAAATGGGCAAATGGCACATCTTTGTGGGATACACATGGTTAGTGGGTGTAACCTGGAGGAAGATCCAGCAAAAAAAGATGAAGATGGTCAGTCAAGTGTGAGGAGAGGGGCAGCTAGGTGGCACAGTGAATAGAGCACTGGCCCTGGAGTAAGGAGAATCTGGGTTCAGATCCAGCCTCAGACACTTGACACTTACTACTTGTGTGACCTTGGGCAAGTCATTTAACTCCAATTACCTTGCCTTGTCTTTCCCCTCCAGAAAGAAAAAAAAGTACGAGAACCAGGAGAGAGTGGAAAAATCAAAAACTAAAAAAAAAAAAAAGAAAGTATAAGGAAAAGAGTGTAATTGACAGTGTCAAAGACAACAGAAGAGCCAAAAAGATGATAATTGATAGAAGGTCACTAAATTTGGCAATTCAAAAATCAATCATTTGTAGTTTGGGGGAGAGTGGTTTGAGTTGAATGATGAGGTTAGAAGCCAGAATGCAGAAGTTTAGAAGAAAGGAAATGGAAGGACCAATAACAGCTTTTTCAAGGAATTTAAACACACACACACACACACACACACACACACACATACACACACATACACAAGTAGAAATATAAGACAATGACTTTTAGGGATGGTTGGATCAAGTGTAGGTTTCCTGAAGGTCGTGTGTCAGTGATAGAGAACTGATCTGAGTATAAGAAGCTAGCATATTTATCAACTCTTCAAAATGTCATAGCAACAAAAGGATTAAGCTTGACCTCAAAGCTTAAGCTTGAGATGTCACAGGAAACCACAGTCTGCTTTTCATCTATGCCAGAGACCAGTAGCTTCTACAGCCTTTGCAGGTCACTCCTAGAACTAAGCAGTGTCCATGAGCACCACCAGCAGGTCTAAAGGTTGGGAAGGACCTGGAAGCCTACCTAATATAAGCTCTTATATTTGCTTTCAGGATCCAGGTGTACATAAAAACTGAGAAACCATGAAGCTAGATTAAACATTGATTTTCCTTTAAGGTTTGTTGGATCCATTTTGTTAATTGATAACTTTTTATCTGATCCTGCCCTTTACCACCTCTGTGCATTTGTACTTCTTGTTTTCTGTATCTGGAATTGCATTTTCTCCACTTCAAAATCTGTTAGAATTCTTCCCTTCTTTAAGGGCCCAGCTCAGGGGCCATTTCCTCCAAAAAACCTTAAATTACCCCAACTAGACATGAATCATTCAGGGATCTCTTCTAGATCTCAGTCTTGCAATGATGACATTCTATATTCTAAGTATTTGTGAATATACACATAGGATCTCAGAATAGCTAGGTAGCACAGTTGATAGAGCACTGAGCTAGAATCAGGAAGATTTATCTTCATAAGTTCAAACCTGGCCTTGGACCATTACTAGCTGTGTCATTTAACCCTGTTTGCCTCTGCTTCTTTATTTATAAAATGAGCAGGAGAAGGAAATGGCAAACGATTCCAGCATCTTTGCCAAAAAAAACTCAAATGGGGTAATGAAGAGTCAGACATATCTGAAAAATGACTGAACAACAATATAAGATCTCAGATCTAGAGCTGTAAAGGACAAATGCTATCTGGTTTCACCCCCTCATTCTGCAGATGAGGAAACAGACTGGGAGAGGTCAAGTAATCTTCCAATGGTCATATACCTAGTAAGTGTGCTATTATAAGTACCAAAGGTAGGATACAAACCCAAGTCTTTTGAATCCAGAATCAGTGTTCTTTCTACTATACCAATCTGCCTCCTAATGTTTTATTGCTCTCCAGACTCATAAGACTCTTCAGGTTGGTGACTATGTTGTAAAGTAAGATTGTAAGTGAATGAAAAGCATTTATTAAGTACTTACTATGAGCCAACCACTGTGTCAAGTACTAAGGATATAAAAATAAAATAAGACAAATCCAACAAACTTTCCCGTCTCCTTCACTGCCCACTCAGAAAAATCTCAAAAATATGAACTAGGAAGTCACAGAACTGGTAAGTGGAACAATAGGAGAGCCAAGGAGCATGTCCTTTCCAGAAGTCATTGATTTCACTCTTTTAGCTTAAAAACAGTTATTCACTTTTTACTTTTTAGTACTTTTTTTGTTTCTTCCCATGGCATTCCTTGTGGTTAATCACTAGCCATATGTGTAAATGAATATATTTCAATTCAAGAAACATTTACAAAGTGCCAATTATGTCCAATTCAATTCCCACAAACATTTATTAGGTATATATTTTGTGCAAGGTATTGTGTTAGGTACTAGGGATACAAAGATAGAAAATGACATAGTGCCTACCTTCAGTGACCTTTCAATCTGATAAGGTGGCTACAGCATGTTGAAGGATGTGATAAGACAAAAGGAGAGGTTTGAATAAAGTGCTCTAGGAAAGTGTGGAGAGAGATCATTTTCAATTAAAGGAAGGGAAGGGAATCAGGGAGGTATGAAGATGAAAAAAAAAATAATCACTGACCTCAAAGAGTTTAAGGTCTTAGAGAATGATAAGATATGCATACAAATAACTATAAAACAAGATCATATTTCATCATTGCAAAGGAGAGGTCAAAGAGAAGTGTGACATCCATGTCTAACTGCAATGAACCCTCTCCTTGTGTCCTTGATGCCATCTCTCTGGCCGCTTTCATTGACTGGCTCCTTAAATTGTCCCTGCACTCTCTACGATTTTCAATCTTTTTTTACCCAAAAGTGCCTTCCCTGCTGCACCTAACCTTGCCAGGCTCTCCATTATTTTTTTAAAAAACCTTCACTTGACCCTGCTATTCCCTCAAGTTATCAACCTACTCCTATGCTCTATTTCACAACCAAACTCCTAGAATAAACTATACCCTCGTTGCCTCCTCTTTCTAATCCTTCATTCACTTCTCAGCTTCCTCAGGCCAGCTTCCATTCCCACTTTGATGATTCTTTCTCTCCAAGATCAGAAATGATCTCTTTATTGCTGAATCCAACTGCCTATTTTCAGTCCTCAAATTTCTTTACCTCTCTGCAGAAAGTGATACTATTGGTAAGCCCTCCTTCTGCATAATCTCGCCTCCCTGGGCTTTTCATAGCACAGATCTTTCTATTTTCTCTACCACTTCTTTTCAGTGCCTGTTGTAACATCAACATCTAACCCCACAGCAGCCACCAGCAGGCAGTGGCCAGAGTGCTAGCCTTGGAATCAGGAAAAATTGGGTTCATGGCCTGCCTCAACCACTTATTAACTATGTGACCCAGAGAAAGTCATTTAACCTCTGTTTGCGTCAGTTTTCTCATATGAAAATGAAGTCAATAATAGTACCTACCTCGTAGGATTGTTGTGAGAATAAAATAATATATGTAAAAGCACTTTATAAATTGTAAAGTATTACGTCAATATTTTCTGTTGTTATTATTATCCTGTTCCCTACATATAAGTAGATCTCAAGGATGAATCTTGTACCTTCTCTTCTCTCTCTATACTCTCTTAGTGATCTCTTTGAATCCCAAGGATTTCAACTATCATCTCGATGAAAATGACTCCCAAATTAATGTGTCTCGTCTTCATCTCTGCCCTGAGCTCTACATCCACATTTCCAGTTGCTTGCTTGGCATGTCAATGAATGTGCCGTTGGTGTCTCAAACTTAACATGTCCAAAACAAAACTCGTGCTCTTTCTTCGTAAATTCATCTCCCCTTCTAAATACCTGGTTTGCAGGGAAGGTACCATCATGCTGCCAATTACCCCAAGTTCAGAACATAGACATTATCCTTCCCTTTTTACTGTCACTCACTCACCACCTGCCCTACCTGATCCAATGTATTGCCAAGTTTTGTTGCTTTAACCTCCTTAACATCACTTATATCATCATGCCCTTCTCTCTATTCACCCCACAACTACCCTAATCTAGGCCTTCACCTCCTAGGCTATTGTAATACTGTAATACTTGCCTTCCTGCATCTAATATATCCCCTCCACAGACCATTTTCCACATCTGCCAAATTGTTATTCCTAAATACAGACCCAGTTTCTGCTCAAAAAGATTCAGTGGTTCCCATTGCCTCTAGGCTCAAATGAAAACTACTCTGTTTGGTATTTAAAGCCTTTTACACACTGGCTCAGGCTGATCGTATATTACTTCCTCTCCTTTTACAAACTGGCCTTTTGGCTGTTGCCCATGTACACCACTCCGTTGCCTGTCTCTCCTTCCTTGCAGAGGCTCTCATCCATACCTGGAATGCTTTTCCTCCTCACCTCTTTCTCTTGCAACTCTTGACTCCCAGCTCAAGTTTCAATGGACCTTTTCCCTACTCCCATAGTTTAGTGTTCTTCCTTCCTCCCCCTAAATCTTGGCATATATTTTATTTCATCTATGTCCTGTATTCACTTCTTTCTGAACATGATATATTCCCCCATTAAAAGATAAGCTCCCTGAGGACAACGTCTGACTCACTTTTGTATTTGCATTCCCAAAGCATAGTAGAATGCCTTGCTCATAACAAGCACTTAAAAATTGCTTGAATGACTGAATGATATGTGAAGACATCTTGAAAAAGGTACAATATGAGCTCCATCTTAAAGGAAGGGAATGATTTTAGCAGGCAGAGATGTGAATGGATTCTGATATAGGCATGGAAGACCACAAATACAAATACACAGAGGTGGGAGAAGAATTACATCAGGGAAGAGGATATTAATATTTTCTTCATCAAATCACTCTTAAATTGCAGGTTATTTCAATCTCATTTGACTTGACAAGTGGATAAATGCATTCTTGGTTTTTTTTATTTTTTTTATTTTTATTTTTGCAATTTATAGTCTTTTATTTTATTTTTTTATTTTATTTTTTTATAATTTAGACTTTTATTTATTTTAGTTTACATCATTCATTTCCATGAGATTTTGAGTTACAAATTTTCTCCCCAACTTTCCCTTACCCACCACCCCAAAATAGCCATCCCATTGTATAACCCCTCCCCCAATCTATTCTCTCCTATGCCCTCCCCCATCACCCCTCTGACTTTTCGGTAGGGCAGGATGAATCTCCCTACCACAGT
>CM053586.1:73783028-73808243 GCA_028646515.1 Pseudochirops corinnae | reverse complement strand
TCCCCCCCCCCCATTCCACTCTCTACCCTGTCCCTGTCCCTAAATGCATTCTTGTTGAACAAAGCAACTTCTTTGAGAAGCAACATGTCGCTGCAAAGGTATTACACATTGTAACTCAAAATTTTCATGCATTTCCAAAGATAAGGACCTTTACAAAGTCCACATTTTATTGGAATTTGCCAATGACAAAGTCACCTTGTCAACAAAAGGCCTTGCTGATCCCCTCTGCTCTTCTGGAGCATTGCCCATCCTGCCAAAATATGTAGAGCAGAGGAGAAAATCATGCAGTAAATTCATTTAGGATAATCCATGTTTACAGAGGCTCAAGGAACCCAAATGAACAGCTAGAAGATCTTAATGAAGTTTAAGATGATTTCAAAAACCAGACAAAAAGAACTCTCTCTCTCTGTTCAGAGCCTTAATCCTCTATCCAACTAAATTAACACACATCTTTCTTTCCCACGTTATAAACCCCAGATACTCAATGTATTTAAGGGGAAAAAAGAGAAAGAAAGTCATATTCCTTTTTATTCCCAATCAAACTGGCCAACAGATTTTTGAAATACTTTCATTTATCAAATTCTGTTTTTGTTCTGTTGTTTGCTTTAGATAAGACACAGAACAAGAAATATTTATTTTGGCACAGCTCAAAAGCTCCCCAATCCATAGGATCCATATTATAAACAGGGAAAAGATGATAGAAACCTAAGGATATAACCTCTTAACACTTGAAACACTTGTATTAGGCTAGAGAAGTCATGACAAAGGATCACCAGATACTCCAAGAAACTAATTATTTAATAATGTCTCTTTAATATTGTCTCCCAGATATCCTACATGTCTATGAGTCACTGAATTAGGAAATGGTTTTCCACTTTCACGTGCAAATCTGAAAAGGGCAGACTTGCTTTCTGAAATGCTACATTATGAAACATTTCCTTGGTTTCTTATAGTAGCAATGGAGGTGATAATATAATAAGAGTACTGAGAGCCAAAATTAGAAATGTTTTCTTTCACCTGAGGTTAGCACAGTTGAGTGTGGGGGCAAAAGACAGTCCAATCACAGGTACAGTCATGCTGAAAGAGGCTATAGTCTGATATTTACATCCATGCTCCCATCAGGGTTGGAAGAAAAGGGAGGAGAGAAAAGTGATCATGGGAGTGCCAACTATACTATATTTCCAACATCCTGAAGATGATGTTGACAATAAGTATGCCCCATCTGAAATCAATGCTTTGGGTCAAAGCCCATTCACCTCATGGTAATTAAGACTCTGACAATATAAACCATAACTCCTGCTGTTACAAAACATTGTTCACAACAAATCATCTTTAAATTGATGACCCAATGATCCCAAGATCAGATAGTTCCCTCAAATATACTATGACTTCGGCTGAATCTTCAATTAACCACATTCAAAATGACTTGAATAAAAAACCTCAATGAAGCTCTCTTTGGTCCAGATGAGTATAACTAGCACAGCAAGTTTTGATTCCCACCTCTGACATTTACAAGCTATGTTACCATAGACATGAGACAACCTCTCTACAGCCTCATTTTCTTCATCTATAAAATGGGAATAATTTTATCTGTATCACCTACCTCACAGAGTTGTCATGAGGATAAAATGTAGTGATGCAGATGCTTTGTAAGTCTTAATATTTACATACGTTTGGTGTTTCAAAAGTAGTAGTGCATTTTAAACTATCAAAGAAACTGCACTAAAACTTTTGGAACATGGTATGTATCCATACATGTTATGGGCTGTTATGAAGGAAGACAGACTCTTTTGTATGACTTTAAACAGCCGCCAGCATCCAAGTAAAATACAGGGACTAAAAGAGGTTTTACCTCTTACCAGATAACCTATACCAAGTATGGGAATAAAAAGACAGACCTTAAGAATTATTCTGCTGCTTTGCACACTTATAATGATTTCTTCTTCAAGGTTCTAAAGTTGTCAAGGTTGTGGGTTTTTTTGGTTTACATGATGTTGCTGCTTAAACAAGAATCACTGCACTTTCCAAATGATGCCATTAGAAAGGTAAGACCAAAGGTAATTGGCTAAGTAAGCTGCAAAGCCAAAAATGGCAAAACCATGACCTATAAATTGGCATCCTGGGCCTGACTTGATATTAATAGTATCCAAATAGCTTTATCAAGCTAATTATCAGAGAAGGTAGATGGGAAACTGCTATACTTTAGGACATGATCTTCAGAACCATCATCTAGTTACCTGTGATCAGGTATACTTTTGCCTCAGTGTGGAAGATGACAGTAGTTAGCGGGCTCCTATATAAAACTGTTGACCTAGGTCAAAGGTCACAATCAAGACAAGTTGCAAAAACTATTGTGAAGTATTCACAAAGCTACTGACTTCTAAGAGAATCAAAGATTTACAAAAAGGTAATAATTTTAGACCCTAAAAATGTTCAGGGGGGAAAAAACAGAGTAAGAATCTTTTTGAAGACATAAGAACTCCCTACTACATTAATCACAGCCTTTTCAGTAAATATCCTCCAAAGGCTATCTCAAGTCATCCACTGCCAAAAATGAAAATAATCGGATCATTTTACATGGTTTTCCCACTCACTGATTGCCAGTGCTGGCACTATAGCTGCCTTGTATTCAAAAAGAGCAGACACTAACAAAGGGATGGGAAATGGAGCAATGAAAAGAATTGTGTCCTGACATCACGTGAGCTCAAAACTATGGCCAGTGATTTTGTTTTCACCTCTAAAAACTCAACAAAACTCCTACTCTAGATATGATCCTCAAACAGGCACAGTTCCTGATTAGCCCAAATTTAGATGGAAATTGTACGATTTTAGCAAAATGTACCTTTGCTACAGGGAACAGGAATCGTGTAATCTTAAAAGGAATAAAAGAAAGGCCTGAGCAATGAATGTGTGGATTTAGAAAGAAATTCAATATTATCCCATTTGATCACTTCTTTATCTAAGATAATCCTTCCTGATACCTTCAGAGTACTACCAAAACAACCGAAGTCCATTCAAAATCTAACTTAAAAAAAAAAAAAAGATGCAGAGAACAAATTCCCACAAACACTCTCCTCTTAACAAGAACCAAACAGGATTTCTGAAACAAAAGTTTTGTCTCTTTCAATTCAGCTGTTTCAACTAAGACTTCCCAGTTTGTGTAATGCTGTAAAAATATGACTTTTCTCTAGTATTACAGATAGGTGGATTTTTTAAAATCATGTTTCTGAGCCTCTCACAAACTTGTTATTATTCAGTGATTTCAGACATGCCTGAGTCTTTGTGACCCCATTTAGGGTTTTCTTGGCAAAGATATTCTTCAGCTCATTTTACAGGATGAGGAAACCAAGGTGAATATGGCTAAGTGACTTGCCCAGGGTCTCATAAACTAGTGCTGAATTATGAAATTTGATTATATTACCTTAGCTACAAGGAGCAGAGATACCCTTGAATTTCAAAAGTTTCCTTTGGTCTAAGTTGCATACCAAAGCATTTCCCACACATTAATAAGTGGTAGTTTAAAAATGAGACAATAAATTAAAACCTTTTTTGCAAAATACAATATGTTTTGTTTTTGTAAATGATAGCCAATTGAATAAAATATAGTTTGTCACATAGCCATATTCAAGAGGGAGGTAGCTTCATCAACTCTCTCCCTTTTCAGCTGATTTTTGTGTCTTTTCCCCCATTAAAATGCTTTTTTTAAAAAAAAGGTTAAGGTTAAAACTAATAGGAGATAACAAGAAAGATTTTATAATCTTCATCCTTAAATAAGGGTGGTTAATTTAGTCACTCATCCATCAACATTTAAGAAACTGGGCCAGATGACCTTCAGAATTTATGATTTGGCCATTCTAAAGGCATGAAGGGAAGCAGGGGTTCTTAAAAATCCCATTAACGTCTGAACTAAGGTTAATACAATTAAATCTGAGATGACACTTCTCCATCCCAATTTGCATGTCTCTTTCCTCTTATAATATCTTTTTAAATTGGATTACTCAGAAACTGAATTGGTCTTCTATTATCTAAGGATAGGAAAGATCTCTTTTGTTTTGACTATATTTACATTATTACAGTGAGCTTCTAGTTGGGGGAAGAGGTAGGTAAGGAGTGATAGAGATGAAAATGAACAGAAGAAAAAAGTAAAAAGTATTAATGACTTTCAAAAAGACATAGAGGAAAGAAGAAGGAAGTCATATGGGGAAAACAAATAAACAGGGCAGATTAATTACTACAGCTTAAGATTAATATATATGCTTTATAAAATAAACTGTCTAACAGAAGCTCACAGTTTCAGACATAATCCTTTTTCCCTATTCGTTGTATGTTGAAATGACTATGTTTATAGATACATCTTGAATTCCTGATAAAAAGCAATGGCACCTGTAACACAGATAATTCAAAACTATTAGATAAGAAAAATAAAATTTTAATCCCATGTTTAACTTTAAGTACCTTTTTTGGGTATCTTTAGGCCATCTTTCCCCCCTTAACAGGAGTTAATTTCCCTCTCAAGTTGTCTTGGTTAGTTAATATTAAAATGTGTTTGCACTAACTGAACATATAGCCAAGGCCAACCCTCCATAAAACTGTGAGCTAGAAGGCATTTATGTTCTTTGCTCTCCTTCATGTCTTTTGCGAGTCTCTCCTTCCCTCTGGGACACATCTTCCTGCTAGGCCTCCACGGTGCTCTCTTGATGCCCTGGGCCCCCATCCAGGCCTGCTTCCCTGGGGTCTGCATCTACTTTGCTTTCAGCACTTGGTTAGTCTTCAGTCAGTGGTGTCATTTGAAAGAATCTAACTGACTAGTTCTTAGTGAGATCCTAGGGTATGTAACCACAATAATATTTGAATTTGAGCAAGGAAAAATATCTTTTGTACTAAAGGCAAAACTTCAAGCTTCAGTAAGTCTCAAAGAAGGAGATATTTGGGGAATGATTAGCCCTCAAATCACAATGACCACATTTTCATAAGAACCAGTAATATATACCCAGAACTCATGACACAGGAAGATGTTGGAAGGCCCAGGGAGATACTGAGTAGCAAAGGAAAAAGTCAATCTGGGACAAAGCCCTAGAGTGACCGTTCTTTATCTTTTTGGCATCTCATAAGGACCCTGTTTACAACCTGGTGCTGCTTAGGGACCCCTTCTCAAAATAATGTTTTTATGAATGCATAAAACAAAATATATAGGATTACGAAAGAAACCAATTACTTGGAATATATTTTTTTTTTGGTCTATTAGTCATGTCTGACTCTTTATGACCCTATTTGAGGTTTTTCTTTAATTCAGGCCCTCCTCACTCCAGGACTGGCCCTCTGTCCAATCAAAATATGGAAAAACAAAGTGAAACCAAATTCACAGTACCTAGACTAAGAACCCTTAATAGAGTGAATTTTCTACATGTAGATAATTAAGAATTGGAAAATATACTTATCCCAACTTAAATTTCCTCCTCTCTAAAATAAGGGCGTTGAACTCGCTTGCTTCTAACATCCCTTTCAGCTCTCATGTTCCATTCCTCTCTGTCATTAGTTATTAGAAAGTTAGTTGGATGGTAGCTGGAGTTTTAAAATGCCCACTTCTAATTATGCCAAAATATAATTGTACAAATATTCTTTACCTTACTACCACTGCAGGAAAGTTGGGAAGTTCCACTTAGCCTGGCAAATTTCTTCCCTTTTCCTATGAGCATCACTATTGTCCAAGCTACACATATCCATGTTACACTGTAGACTTCATGGGTCAAAATGCTACCCCTCCAAAAAGTGTTCTTTACTGCCCTCAGATGGAAATTATTTTCTCCCTTATCTAATTTCACAGCTTTTTAAAAAAGTTTAGCACTTCTTATAAATTGTACAGAAGTAACACAGCAAGCAGAGGGTTGGATGTGGAATCAAGAAGACCTGGGTTCAGATCCAACATCAGACACTTTCTTGCTGTGTGACCTTGGGCAAATCATTTAACCCTGCCTGCCTCAGTTTTCTGATCCAAAAAATGGGGACCTATCTGGCAAGATTGCTGTGAGGATCAGATGAGATATCTGTAGAACGCTTTGTAAACCTTAAAGTGCTGTATTAGTGATAACTACTCTTAAGTTATACTTATTTGTATAACTAACTACCATACAAGATCCTTGAGAGTAGGAGCTGTGTCTTACTTTTTCATTTTAATCCTGCTTTCTCTCCTTGAGGCAACTCCATGGCACAATGAATAAAGTGGTGAACCTAGAGTCAGGAAGTCTCATCCTCATGAGTTCAAATCTGATCTCAGATGATGACTTAGCTGTGGGACCCTGGGCAAGTCACTTAACCCTGTTTGCCTCAGTTTCCTCATCTGCAAAATGAATTGGAGAAGGCAATGGCAAACCATTCCAGTATCTTTGCCAAAAAAACCCCAAATGGGGTCATTAAGAGTTGGACACGACTGAAAAATGACTGAACGACAAACCATCTCCCCTACTTAGGCAATCAAGTATAATAACTAATTTGAAATGGATTAATTCATTGGGTCATCCTCTCCTCCAGGAGCAGAGCAATAAAGGAAAAACTTCCAATGATATAATTTCCCACTTGCTCTATTGCTAGAAATACTATAGATTGGAATGTCAGCATTCCGCACCATTGCTCAAACCTAAAGACATTTCACTTAGCTTGGTGGGATGACAGCTGGGGCTTAGAAATCTTTTCATTATACAGAGACATTCATTGCAAATATCCCTTGACTTCTGGGTTGCTGCTGAGACCTGGAGAATTTCCACTCAGCTTGGCAAATTTCTTCCCTTGTCTTGAACCCATTGCAGGAATACCTTGGAGATATTGTGGGTTCAGTTACAGACCACAGCAATAAAATAAATATCATAATAAAGTGAGTCACACAAATTTTTTTGGTTTCCCAGTGTATATAAAAGTTATGTTGACACTATTTTGTATTCTATTAAGTATGCAATAGTATTATATATTTTTAAATTGTGTATACCTTAATTTATTGCTAAAAAAATTTCTATCATCTGAGCATTGAGCAAGTCATAATTTTTTTGCTGGTAGAGGGCCTTGTCTCAATATTGATGACTGCAGACTGATCACAGTGGCAGTTGATGAAGGCTGGGGTAGCTGTGTCAATTTCTTAACATAAGACAGTGATGAAGTTTGAAGTGATTGAGTCTTCCTTTCACTTAAACAATTAGAGGGTATCGTAGAGTTATTAATTGGTCTAATTTCAATATTGTTGTATGGAGTAATTAGAACATACATAATTTATCAATTTCAGTTCACTGTCATACATGGGTGTGGTTCATGGCACCCCAAAACAATTACAATAGTAACATCAAAGATCACTCCTCACAGATGACTGTTAATAGATATAATAACAATGAAGTTTGAAATACTATGAGAATAACCAAAATGTGACACAGAGCCATGATATGAGCACATGCTGTTGGGAAAATGGTGCCAATAGACTTGTTCAATGCAGAATTGCCACAAATCTTTCATTTGTATAAAAAAAAAAAGATACTTCACAGTATCTGTGAAGTGCAATTAAATGATGTATGCCTGAACTACTTACTACTGCCCAAGTTATCCCCATAATACGTCTTTGGTGAGAAGTGGTCTCAGAGACCAGCTAGTCTAAACTGGTCTTGAACTTGGAATCTACAACATCTCAGTTGCTTAAAAGCCTTAAATGAGTTGAATTCCTTTACTAAACTAAATTTACCAAGCTAAGAATAACTTCCCCAAATTTTTACAACAGTACAAAAGGAAGAGATGTGTACAATAAATATTTTTGCAAAAGAAAAAGATGTCCTAACCCTCTACCCCTTGGCCTGGTTACTTCCCTCCTAGCTGTTTCTACTGCTACTCCAACCTCCAACCAGACTTCTAGAGACCACGTCCAGAAAGAAGTAAGTCACTCAGCTCTGAACTCCCCAGGGCCATTTTTCTTCATCATGGTCACCTCCAGTTCTGCTACCACACAGTTCCCTACCCTTTTACTTCTCTTTCTGGGAACTATAATCAAATCCAAACTGCTTTGGTTCAGTGAAAAATTGGCTCAATCCATTGCCCATTTGTTTTGCTCACTATCCCAGTGATTTCCCAGACCAAAACACCATTCCCTGGTTACAGCTTTCCTATGTCTAGTCCGCACAAAAGAGAATATAAATTCCTGACAGCATTGACTCGTACATGCTGGAGTAAGTATTTAATAAATGTTTTCTCACATGAAAATTTTCCAAAAAGGGAAAGATTTCTAGGTCCCAGCCATCACCCCACCTATTCAAAGCAAATTTTAATCCCTCAACATTACAGCCGATAAAATAATCTCAGAGTACCTCCTGGACTGTAAGTGGGACACTTAGAGACCAGAGTTCAACACAGAGACAGAACCTGGAAAGGCCAAGGTAGTGCATGAAAGTGAAAGGAGTCTTACCAACCAAATGGACCATACCAGCTTCCCTGATAGCTAAACCAGGAACAGAGAGGAAAGGAAGTTGTTTCTAATCACAATGACTGAGTGAGCCAGGATGGAAAGCATGATGAAATCATACCATCAGGACCCAGACAGCAGTTTTAAGTGCCTATACAAGGTGCCACTGACAAGTCATATTAAGTCATGAGTGAGTTTGAATACAGGAGAGGAAAGAGGGGAGAAAATAAGGCTCAAGAGGACTTAAGCTTGGCCCACATCACTAGCTCTAATTTAATTTTCCTTTGGCTTCCCAAATGATCACCCACATTAACTTAGGACAAAATATGCTTGCAGAGCAACTAAAACTATATTTGGTAGCATTTAAGGGTGAATTTATAATCATAGTTTTAGAGATGTAAGAAACCTTAGTTGATCAATCAACCATCTGTCAAGTGCTTACTATGTCCCAGGCCCTAGAGATGAAAAGATGAAAACAGAAGCAGTCCTGCCCTGCTTCCAAGAGGCTTACATTCTACATACACCCATAGAGTGTATAAATGTAACACATACAGAGAATGATGCAAAGTAATCTTGTTGAGTGTCCAGGAACAATCCTATGCAAAAACTGGTGATTGATTCAAGTCCTGCAGAGAGACAAGGACACCAAGGGGTAAAATGCTAAGGAGGAAGAACATTCCAGTCATAGGGGACAGTCAGTGTAATGATCTAGAGATGAGGAATTGAATTCTCATCAGAAACATTGAGTAAGCTTGAATTATACAGTATGTAGAGAGAAGTAATATATAATACAATAACAAGTGAATTGAGGCCAGCCTGTGAAGAGGCTTAAATGCCAGACAAAGGGGTTTAACTGTGATCCAAGAAGTAATAGGGAACTATTGTTGTCTATTGAATGGGGGAGGGAAGGAGGAAGGGTGACATGGTCAGATCTGAATTGCAGGAAAATCACTTGGGTGATTGTTTAGAAGATGGATGAGAGTGGGGAGTATCTTGAGGCAAAGGGACCATTTAGGAGACTAATTAGAAAAATACTGCATCAGTCTTACTGAGAGTTAATAAGGGCCTGAACTAGAATGGTGACTGTGTGAATGAATAGGATATATATGAGAAATATTGTCCAAACTCCTCATTTTATAAATGAAGAAACCAAGACCCAATAAGTTCCAATGGCTTACCCAAGGCCACAAATGGGTTTTAGTTAGTCAGTCAGTTTGTTTGTTTTTTATATCCCCTACTTATTTCTTTTGTTTGATTGTAGAGAGGTTTGTGTGGTCTTTTTCATTTCTAAGTTAGATATATTTTAGCTAGATATCATGGAAGAAGGAGAGAAGGGGCAGTGTTTCCCAGTGGGTAGAGACTTAGCCATAGAGTTAGGAAGACTTGGGTCTGGCCTCTATGAAGTCTGGCCCTGTGACCCTGGACTAGTCACTTAAGATATCAGTGTTCAAGGCAACTCTTTTAAGACCAAATTGCAGAGAAAATGAGGACCTTTATTGATAAAAGCTTCCTCACTCATAAGTTCTCTCATCCAAAGAAATCAGAGGTCTATTCCCTATCCCTAGGGGAAAGGACTGTTGCTACATACAAAAGTTAGAGGTTTTAAGGTTTGAACCAAATCTGTCTTCAGAGCCTTTATTTCAGAGACACTGGGAAGCTTTCCAGAAGGTAAGAACTGCAGGGTTCATTCATTCACTAAATCATTCATTCATTTGATAGGACTCATTGAGGACCTAAATTGTAGTTAATTTAGAAATGTACCACTTGCCCTTGAAAATCTCACTGTTTAACTGAGGGAACAAAACACATACACACAAAACAGTTAAGTCATGATATCATGGAGTGTTTTATTAAATAGAGGCAGTAGGTAGCATAGTGGATAGAAGGCTTGACCTGCAATCAAGAAAATTCATCTTCCTGAACCTCAGACACTTGCTTAGCTCTATGACCCTGGGCAAGTCACTTCATCCTGTTTGTCTCAGTTTCCTCATCTGTAAAATGAACTCAAGAATGAAATGGCAAACTACTACTTCACCAAGAAAACCCCATACAGGGTCACAAAAAGTCAGACACTACTGAACAACATTAACAATATTTGATTAAATGTCCCAATGGATGAGCCATATCTTAAGTGCTGTAGGAGTTCAAAGAAAGGAGAGATAGCTGATAACTGGAATGCTCTGGAAAGACCTCATGGAGGAAGTGGGAGCTAAGCTGTAGCTTAACAGATGATTAGGATTTGCATGGGTAGAGAGGATAGGATGAGGATTCTAGTGAAGTAAGAACACTGTAACAAAGCCACAAATTTGAAGGTGCATGAAGTGCTCTGGAACCAGGCCAAAGCTGAGGTTTAGGATTATTAATAATAATAACTGAAATTTGCATGGCATTATAAAGTTTGCAAAGGACTGCATTGCATAGTTTACCCTCATTTAATCCAAGAGCTCAACAAAAGGGATTGCTGTTCCCACTTCACAGAGAAGAAAATTGAGGCTCAGGATAGTTGGATGACTTTCAAATCTTTAGGAATATAAAGACAAAAATGAAACAATCTCTTCAATCCAAGAATTGAATTCTGTTGGATTTCATAATGTCTAAACGTTGGTGCTTCTTTAGCTCAAATTTAAACTTTGGAGCCTCACAATGATGTTGTAAGGTGAGTATTACAGTTGTTATATTATCACGATTTTACAGACTGAGGCTCAGGGAAATTATAAATGACTTTCCTATGGTCATTAAGGAAACACAAGAAGCAAGACTGAAACCTAAGGTTTCCTGACTTCTATGCTGCCTTCTTTTATTAGGTGAAGATCATAGACTCATTGAATGAATGAATGAATGAATGAATGAATGAATGAATCATTCAAATCTCAAACTGGATGTGTGTAGACATCTTAAACTTAACATGACCAAAACTGAATTCATTATCTTCCCCCACCACCACCACAAGCCCCACCTCTGTCTCTTCCTATTAAATCAAGAGGCTCCACCACCATTGGAATAAATCAGGCTAGGCCCTAGGTGTCATCCTGTCCCTCATCCACTATAACCATTTGGTTTCTGAGTCCTGTTGATTTTGCCTTCACAGCATATCTCAAATATCCTCCAATGTTACCAACCATTCTGGGGCAGACCTTCATCACATCACACCTAGACTATTCAAAGAGCCCGCAGTGGTTGGTCTTCCTATCTCCAGTCTCTCTACACTCCAGTCTACCCTCTGATTAGCAGTCAAATTTATCTTCCTAAAGGACATGCCTGACCATGTCTGTCTGTCCGTATGTCTCTCTCTCTTTCTCTCTCTCTCTCTCTCTCTCTCTCTCTCTCTCTCTCACACACACACACACACACACACACACACACACACACACCCCAGTTAATGAATCCACTCGGTTACTAGCCATGTGACCTTGGGCAAGTCACTTAACCCCAATTACCCCAAAAAAGAAAAAAAAACTAAATAAATCCACTCAGTGGTTCCTTATCACCTCAGTTACAAAATCCTTTGTGTGACATTCAAAGCCCTTCACAATCTGGCCCTCTCCCATCTTTCCAGGTTTCTATACTTTATGCTCCACCCCAAATGTATTCTATAATCCAGTGACACTGGTCTCCTTACAGTTCCTCAAACAAGACACTCATCTCCCCACTCCAGGGAAGCCGTGAGATGGAAATGATAAGGGAAAGCATTTCAGGCATGTGGCATAGCTAATAAAAATGCAAGAGTTAGGAGACCTGTCGTGTGTGAAGAAGAACAAGAAGACCAGAGTCACTGGATCTTAAGAGTATGTTGGGAGTTGGTATAAGAAGACTGGAAAGGTAGGAATAGACCAGATTATAAAGGGCTGAGTAGGGGCATGATGTGTCAGACTTGTGCTTTAGGAAGGTCACTGATAAAATATTTTAAAAACAAGATGGCATCACCTGATTACAAGACACTATGAATAATTCAGAAACCAAGTGCTGTATGAGTTGAGAGGACAAAGAAGATAAAAGGGGACTTAAGGAAGAGAATAAAATTTGAACTGAGTATAGAATAGGATTTCGATGGGTAAGCATAGGTGGGAAGGAGATTCAAAGTAAAGGGGAAAGCTACCCCAGATGATGTCAAGATGAACAGTACTTATAGTGGTACGAATTTATTGGAAATATGCAAATGAGAATAAATATCATCAGAGCACCATGGAAGCAATGGTGAAGCATTTACACCATTGGTAGGTTAGTTCAGAGCAGCTAGGTGGCACAGTGGATAGTGTGGCAGACCTTGAGTCAGGGAGACTCATCTTCATGAGTTTAAATCTGACCTCAGACTCTTCCTAGCCGTGGGATCCTGAACAAGTCATTTCACACTGTTTGCCTCAGTTTCCTCATCTGTAAAGTGAGCTGGAAAAGGAAATGGCAATCCATTCCAGGATCTTTGCCAAGAAAATCCCAGATGGAGTCATGAAGAGTCAAACATGACTGAAGTAACTGAACAACAATGGTTAGTTAATTTAGTAAGTAGGAGCAAGGGCGATTATGTAGCTGAATGCGGACTGAACAGTATCTTGGGCTTCCATTTTCAGACAGTGGGGTAAAGTTAAAGCATTTTTCATTTCCTCAGATTGAACCTCCCAAAGGAGAAGAAGAAATAAATGGAAACTATCCAAGGGTTTCCTCCCAACATTCTACTTGCCTCTTACACTTTCCTTTTTTTTCTTTCCAATTCTTTTCAAAATTTCAAAAATAAGAAGTATCTTTATTCAGACATATGAGTCACTTCTCATCCTCATCCCTATCCCCACTGAAGTTATCTGATTGCTTTCCTTGGATCTAGGATTGTCTTTGAAGATGAAGATGAGCTTTTCCTCAATTCTCCAGGTAAATGTGTGTTCATCAAGTAGAAAGCTTCTCATTATCAATTCATCTAAGTTGGTTGGATCTCATCCAGTAACCAAGAAAAAGAGGGTGCTGAGGAATAGGGATGTGTGTGAGATAATTCATCTAGGAAAACAGAAAAGACCTAAGACATTTATTAACAACAAAACCTTGCTTGTAAATATCTTCAACTAGTAACATACTAGTAAGAATGTTGAACAAAGTTTGGTATAGAGGAGTGCACACTGGAAATCAGAACTGACTGTCCACTAATTTAGCTGTGGGTGGCCAAAAGCAAGTCATTTAAATCTCTTTTGACCTCTAATATCCTCAGGCAACTCTTGAAGAGGTTACATTAGATGAGGATTCTTAAACTCGGTGTTCTTATCTAGAAGATAGATTTCAAAAAGTCCATGAACTTGGAGAAGAAAAAAAAATTACATCTTTATTTTCACTGATCTCTTACTAAAATTTAACACTTCTTTCAGTTAGTAATGGAGATAAAAACATTTTGCTGAGAAGAGGTCTATAGGCTTCACCTGACTGTGGAAAGGGTTCATCACACACACACACACACACACACACACACACACACACACACACACACACACAGTGTCCTTTCATTTCACACAATTGTAGCTTTTATAGATACATTTTTTTTAAAAATCAGGTTAAGAATTATAAAAAGACTAATAAAATGTTAGAGTTTCCTAAAATGCCACCTAGTCCTCATTTGGGCAGGTAGGTGGTAGAGGGGATAGAGCACCAGTCCTGGAATCAGAAAGATTTCAGTTTGTTATATCATCTCTAAACTCTATATTAATTCTGAAATATCATAATTCTGTTGTAGAAACCCCTGAGTTCCTCTGGTTTTCAATCCCCTAAAGCAGGACCTCAGAGGCCATTGTAAGATATTTATTTTGGTGTGGAAAGCTCCAGCTGACATTACAGATAACAGCCTAGCCGCAGCCTTTCATTTACTGGCATATGCTATGTAAGACATCTATACCCATCGACACATAGACTCTAGCGCCAAGTTCATAAGACACTGTGCACTCTTTAGCAGGGACAGCACCATTTCAGACAGAGTCTACGATTCCATACAAGTATCTCTTAAGATTGGGCAGCCAGTCTAGAGTATACAGGCAGCATTCCAGACCAAGTGTAGATGGCTATTCTAGACAGAGTTTCTGAATGAGGCAAGTGGTCCACCCCTATTAAAATCACTGGGCTCCCACCCCCTTTGATTCACTTACCCATGTCATTCGACAGATGCAATCTTTTTTTCTTTCATGCTCCTGTGCTGACTTCTTAGTTCAAAATAGCTAAAGAGTTTGTGTTCCAGTCGAGGGGATTGATTTGTACACAAGCCTGGAATGTTAGTCAGTGCTCAAGACATGAAACACAACAGGCCTCCAATTCCTTACTGAACCTTCAGAGTACACATTCTCTCTTCAATTTCCCATTACCTACATAAAAGCTGGTCTAGTTGATTAATCAAGTTGAAAATCAGACTGCAGAAAGCCCTGACAGTTTGAATTGTACGGAGAAATCCAGCTCTAGCCAGAAAAGCATTATAGAGGACTAAGAAGAGAGAAACCCAGGCCCCTTCATCAAACTCCCAGTAATTGGCTCTCATCAAGGGAAAAACAGGTCATGTGTTCCTTCAAGTCATTATAAAGGGATTTAAATGTGTAAGCCTGAGAAGGAATTTGAAAGGTCATCTAACTTATCAATAGAAAGACAAGCATTTATTAAATACCTACATCTAACTTATCAATAGAAAAAACAAGCATTTATTAAACACCTACATCTGACTTATCAATAGAAAAAACAAACATTTATTAAATACCTACATCTAACTTATCAATAGAAAAACGAGCACTTAATTAAACACCTATTAACCAAGCACTGTGCTAAGTTCTAGGGATTCAATATAAAAAAATGAAACAGCCCCTTCTCCAATGTTAATAACATTGTTTGCCTCAGTTTCCTAATCTGTAAAATGAAGTTAACAATAATACCTACCTCCCAGGATTGTTGTGAGAATCAAATGAGATCATCATAAAGTGTCTAGCATTGTGACTGGATCATAAGTGCTATGTAAATGTTAGCAATTATTATTACATGTTGAAACTGATATTCACCCTGAGTGAACATAAAGTTACAGAGCTAGCCAACAGTAGATCCAGAACTCAGGTCTCTTGACTCACAATCCTATCTTCATTCTGTTATATCACACAGGTTCTCATCCAGTTACAGAATTCTTCCCTAAGTAATACCTTGTTATAGTTGTTATTCACTCATTTTTCAGTCATGTCTGACTCTTTGTGACCCCATTTGGGCTTTTCTTGACAGAGATATTGAAGTTGTTTACTATCTCCTCCAGTTCATTTTACAGATGAGGAAACCGAGGCAAACAGGGTTAAGTGACTTGCCAGGGTCACACAGCTGAGGTCAAATTTGAACTCATGAAACTGAATCTTCCTCACTCCAGCCCCGGGGCTCTATCCACTATGCCACCTAGCTACCCTATTGCCCTATTGTTATAGTAATTAATTACTTTAAAATCTACAGGTATTATAATGACCCCCAAAAAGTCAGTATGGCTCATTCCTCTGCAGCTGTAGGTCGTTTAGACATTAAAAAAAAAAAATTATGACTTCAACACGTTTGTTCCACACCCATCCGCAAGATTTAAAAAATTCCTAACTTTTTAAGCAGAGGTTGGCTCTCTGCCTAACTTATATCTATATCTATTTCTATTTAACCCCAGGTTCTTCTGTGGTTGAGGTAAAATCCAGGTTACTAGAAACATTTGGGCAACAAGACAGATAATTTTATAGTGTCAGTTGGCACTGGGAGGGAAATTGGGAATAGAGCAGACCTTTTCTCAGTACTTCCTTCAGTCTCTGAGTAGATGGATACACTAGTAATAGTTAGCCTAGGTCTTCTGCTCCAAGTTGCACAATGAGCAAATAGCCCTCTTCAATATCTCCTTTCTCTGCAATAGTTCAGTTCTACCTTCATTTTCTCCTTTCACTGGTTGCCCCAGGGCTGCTGGTTCTCAGCTCAGCTTTATGTGACTCCACTCCTTCCTCTCTACTTCTAGGCATGTAATTTGTTTCTGAGACAACCCCTTCCTTTCATAAAAAGTCCTTGAAGCATGACCAAGTCTCTCAGAAATGACTGATTGATTCAAGGAAGTGTATAGGCTTTGTTCACATAAGTTCTGGTTGATTGATTCAATTAAGAATCTTCTTTTAAGTGGGTGGGATAATCAATGGATCCTTCCCCACCTTTCCACCAAGTTTTCTCATGCTAGTTAGGGAGATGGTTCTGCTGAACCACAATGAAATAAGCACAATGGTATAGGATTTGGGGAGTATAGATTTAGAACTGGAAGGGGCCTTGGAGTTCAACCTCATTGTAATTATACAGACTAGGAATTGAAGCCAGGACTTCCCAAAAGTCGAACAGCTGACAAGTGTCTAAAGCAGGCTTTGGATTCAGATCTTCCTGACTCCAAACACTGTACTCCAAATATCGTAACACTTAGATGCTCCATCAGAGTGAACATGTTGATATTTGGAAAGATAGGGAGAAACAGTGGAAAGAGCACTGAATTTTATACCAGAAAACCTAGCTTCAAGTCCTAATTCCATCTCTTACTAGATGACTGTGTCCTTAGGAGACTCCCTCCAGGACTTAGTTTCTTCATATATAAAATGGGGCTAAGAATACGTGCCCTGCCGACCTCACAGGATTGTTATGAGGCTCAAATGGGTTGGTGTAAATGAAAATATTTTGTAATAACATTGTAATAGTTATTTGGTGCTATGTATTTTTTTTTGCTTTTCTCATGAAAAGTACTCATCCTCCAGCCTAAACTGAAGTCATTAAGATTGGCTTATTGACCAGACAAAATGCTGTAGGCAACCATAGTCTAAAATTGTCTATCTGCCAAACGTGTAGGCAAGAGATTAATAAATTAAATTTCATCTTCTGGAGTTTCTTTAAAGTGAGATCAACTTCAGTCATAGTATGAGGCTCTGGATATGTCCTTTCAAATTAAATATACATTTGCTTAGTGCCTACTGCATGCAAAGTACTCTGCTAGGTGTTAGGTTTAGATAAGAACTACCCTTCCTCACCTCCCCAAGTTACATTCTTTTCAATTCTATTCATTCATATCAACAAACTTAAGGGTCTATTTTTGATATAAATGTAAAGTATTTTTTTATATAAATACAGAAATTTTTTTTAAAAGCAAGAAGAGTTTACATCCTACCTGAATATACAAATCAAATAAATTGATAAATAGATACAATAATGAAAGTAGGAAAAGAGAATTACTTTCTTAAGTAATTCTGCCTCCTGTCATGACCTTCGGCAATCGGTAAAACCTATGGACCCCCTCTCAAAATAATGTTTTTAAGTTCATAAAACATACCAGATTACAAAGGGAACCAATTATATTGAGATATAGTTATAAAAATAGATTTTAAGTGGGAAAACTATATAATTTCTCAAAAGCAGATTTGATTAAAAAAAACACTTAGATCTTCTATAACCTAAATATTTTCACATCTCATTTTTTTTAAACATGGCAACATTTGCTTTCAAAGCACATTAATAAAGACACATTAAACAAATCTAACACATGCCTCACAATCCTGAGAGATTTGCTGTTTTCCTTATCAAATCAAATATACAAATCCCAAATGACACATTCAAAATATGTATTTTTTTTAAATTAAGGCACAGATACCTTATACTCCATGTTAAGAATCCCTAGACTAGATCAGGGTTTCTTAAACTTGTTTCCACTGGCAACCCTTTTTGCATTTCAGCAAATACATGGCACACAGTGCAGTGTGCATGCTTTGTGTTCAAAACCAAAGCTGCAGTGAAATTGTGCAATGCAACATAGACAAGTGCTGCCAGAAACACCTCGAATTCATTACATGTTTGATTTTTAATTAATTTTTGGTTATTGTGAATTCAGAAATCTTTTACTGTTGCCAAATTTTTCTCAATCCCATATGGGGTCACATCCCACAGTTTAAGAAGTACCAGATTAGATGATCCCTATAGAGGAAAAATGTAGAGTGCTGGACCTACCCCCAATCAGGAAGACCTGAATTCAACTCCTACCTGGACAAGTCACTTAACCTCTGTTTGCCTCATTTTTTTTCATCTGTAAAATGGGGTTAATACCTACTTCCCAAAGTTGTAGTCATTATCATGATCCTAACGTTCTAATTATCTATGATTAACATTAATAGCTTGCTTTAATACAAAACATGATTCCTAACAACCTTGTGAGATAGATAGGACAAGTATTATTACCTCCATTTTACAGAAGAGAGAACTAATGACTTAGCCAAGGTCCTATAACAAATTAGGGAAGAAGAAATTACTTGAATGCAGCAGCCAAGTCTTCTGCCTTCAGAGTCAATGCTCTTCCATACTATACTGCCCAGTCTTTTGAAAGTAGTTGATTTCACAAATGTTTATAAATTAATACGTTGGTACCCCCTCTCCAAATCTAGAGACTAGTTTGCAATCCTCTTGAAAATATATTTCTTTCCCTTCATTGTGTTTAGGGGAAACTGTCATATTTAAACATTAACTACTGTGGAGCATATCTTTAAAAAGCTGTTTGAACCCCTAAATAAGCTAAGTACTGAACAAGTGAAAAAGGGGGAGGGGAGGGAAGGGAGAAGGGATCAGGATTCTAATTTATGCCCCCAACAAAGAAAATGCAAACTTGGACTGTGATATTTTCTCATTTTTGTTACTTTGCTGAAGAATAATCACAATAGTATGCATTAGTGTAATTGAAAACCATTGTGCCACTCATTTATGAGAATCTAATGTTGTGGTGGAGGCCAGAATGACTGAAATCCAGGCCATTTATGCTAGGTAGTTAAGCAGGTACGCAGAAATCGCGTACACCTGAGTCCAAATGAAAACTCCAACAGGATGAGATTCGGTGCAACTATTAGAATATTTCATCTTTTAGCACTGCTTGGATTGGATCCTTTGTTTAGCTCTCTAGACTAATGTGTCATCCCATTGCATCATTTTCCAGTCCTGAGTGCCTGAACTTTTTCCCAGCCATATGGTTTTGGAAAAAGAGCATCCTTGCAGATGAAGACTGAAGTACCCATATCTGACAAATGCCCTCACTTGCAAAGTAACTCCGGCTAAATTCTTCATGAAAAAGATGTCTTTTTAACAGACTTCACAATGAGCTTTTTCCCCCATTTCCTAAATGTGTCCATTGTTTTGTGTTGCATTTTATTTCCATCCTATGATGAAACGACTCTTTACTATTGAAGGCTCAGTGCCACAGGTTAAAGTCACTCAAGTGACTCATATTGGATTTGCTTCCTGAAAGTTTTTGCCAGTGATGTAGATGGATTTCTTCATTATGAGACCACTTAAAGGGATTGCTCTGCATTAGATACCACTTCTGAGCTAAGTTTCTTGCCAGAAAAGGTCCACTAGATCCAAATAAGTCCTCAAATGGGATAAAAACGGAGGTGAGAAAAAGGAAGCCACATAGTACAATGGAATGAGCACTGGATTTGGAGCCAAGCAACCCAAGCAGAAATTTAATATCTGCCATTTAACCTCTCGAGCTTTCTCACCTTGATGGACTAGATAACTTGTAAAATGACATCCAGTTCTAAATCTATGGTCCAGTTGAGAAAAGAAGGCCATGAAGATTATGTTTAATGACTACTGAATTATAGGATCTTAGAGTTGGAAGTTAGGAGTCATCTAGTCTAACCCTTTATCATTTCGAGAGGATTATGAATTCCCATATACAACATTTCAGTCATTTGCTTTTACTTAAAGGTACTCCTCTCTCAAAACAGAATTTTTGTGACTTTACAAGGCAATTCATTCCATTTTCAAACCCCCATATTTCTTTTCATTCTACCCTACACAGCAGGTATTACCCTGACTATTGATACACTGATGTACGAAGATGCGAAAGTGTAAATGAAGAAAAAGATACTGTTTAGCAATTCCTGAAAAAGCAGCTGTGTAGAAGAGCTTAGTCTCACTCTCTGTGGCTACCAATGGGAAAACTGGAGTGACAGATGAAAGCCATAGGGAGGTAGATTCCAAGAGGAGGAACTTCCTAAAAATTAGAACAAGGACTCTTAAGCTGAGATCCATGGATAGACTTCATGGGCTCTGGGAACTTGGAGAGGGGGAAATAACCCTATATTTTTATTTTCACCAACCTTTAACTGAAATACATTTCTACCAATTATTTTAAAACATGATTCTGAGTAACCACTAGACTGTGGATGGGGTCCATGATGCCAAAAAAAAAGTTTCAGAACCCTTGAATTAGAGAATCCCAAAATGGGATCAGCTGTCTCATGAAGTAGTGGACCACCTATTAATGGGCATATTTAAGGAGAAACTCAGAAACTACCTCCTGAGAGACCTTATCAGTGTGTATTCCACTGTGGTGTGAATTGAATAACAATGAGGTAGGAGAGTGGAGACACTTTTATTTGAGACCTAGTTCCTCCACTAACTGACAGTGTGACCTTGGACAAATCACTTAAACTTGTTATGAAGATCAAATGAGAAAATTATATGACTTTGTAAACTTTGAAGTGCTATATAAATGCTACCACCACGATCCTCATCCTCATCTATGATCCTATAAGGACTCTTCCAGGTCTAATTATATGAAAGCTCATAGATCAATCCCAAAGTAAGTAAGTACTTCCAGTTGACTTACAATCCAAAAAAAAAAATCAGAATCACAAATAATGGCAGGTTCCTAAAATAGCAATGGCAGCTATAAAGGAGGGAGGGAAGGAGGAAGAGGAAGAAGAAAGGACAAGAGGAGGGAAGGAAGAAAATAAGCATTTATTAAGTATCTACTATGCATCAGAAATTGTGCTAAATGCTTTACTAATATTATCTCATTTCACCGTGGGAGATAGGTGTTACTATCTTCATTTTACACTTGAGAAGACAGAGATAAGACATTATGTTTTGAATATAATGTTTCATAATTCTATGGAGTCTTCCTAACTCCAGACCCAACCCTCTATCCACTGAACCAGCTAGCTGCCACTAGAGAGGCAAGAATTCTTGGAGTAGATTGTAATGGATTCCAAACTTTATAGGAACCAACAAGATCTTGGGCTGCATTGAGATGTATAATTTTCAAAGCAAAGGAGGTGATAGTCATCTTGTACTCAGCTGTAGTCAAATTGTCCATAGAGTATTGTAGGAGCAATATTATAGGTGCAATACTATATTTCTTAGCATAATATTTTAGGAGGAAAATGCATAATCAAGAACTTGTCCAAAGGAGGACAAGCAAGATGGTGAGGGGACCTAAAAATGTTCCATGACAATCATGAGAAAGAATTAAACTGTTTTACCTAGAGAAAAGAGGATTTAAGGAACACATAATACCTGACTTCAAACATTTGAAATGATGTCATCTAGAGCAGGGATTAGGCTCGTTCTTCTTGGTCCCAGAGGCAAAAACAGATTTTAGTTCAAAGTAAGGATAACATCCTTAAAATCACAACTGTCCAAAAAGTGAAATAATCTACCCTGGAGGAAGCAGTAAGGGAAGAAGTTCAAATGGAGCACAGATGATCACTTGCCAGAGATGTTAGAGAGGAAATTCCTGATCAGATATGGATTGGACCAAATAAAGTAAAAGGTCTATTTTAATTATGAGACTTTTTGATGATTTTGTGATTCTTATCCCTCATAGCCAATAAATTACCAATGCTTGTCAATTCTACCTCTATAACATCTTTCATACCCCTCCTGTTCTCTCTACTCATATGGATGCCACCCTTGTTCAGACCTACTTAACTTCTCATCTGGAATGTCACAATAGTCTCCTAGTTGGTCTTCATGCTTCCAGTCTCTCACTTCTTCAATCTCATCTTCCTAAAGCACAGAACTGGCAATTAAGTCACTCCTCCACTTGAAAAGCTTTAATGACTCTATTGCCTTTGAGATAAAATATAAATAAATATAATTATACATAAATATATAATTAGATAATTTCTAACCTGCTCCAGACTCTCTTTCTAGACCTATTTTACATTATTCACCCTCTCTCACTCTAGGTTCCAGTCAAACTGGCCTTCTTGTAGTAAAATTGGGTTGCCTAAGGTCTCACAATACTGAAGTCCTTTCATTTCGATTCTAAGACACTTTACAGGATACCACTGGTAGCAAACATGGGGTCCCTTAAGTGGGATAGCTTCAGAAATATTGGAAGGACTCCCTTCACTCAATACTTTCCTACCAGTTTGTTGGTGTCTGAAATTCTACAATTATTATCTAACATTTAAAGATTTATGAAGCATTTTATGTAGAAAAGATTCATTTCTTTCAACTGAGGTTTTATCTTTTGCTAAAATGCAAATCTCCCTGGAAAATATTATACTTTATTGAGAATGAATTTCAAATCCTTTTCCTCCAGCTTAGTTTTGCTGAGGGAAGATAGAAAGATTAGGGCACTATGCTTTTGGTGGTAGAAAGATGGTGCTACTAAGGAAGGAAAGAGGAAGCTGAGGGTACAGAGGTCGAAAGTAGAGACTGAAGGCACAAAGGTTTAAAGGTGCAGCTGAAGGTATGTTTACTTTGCAATGGTGTCTAAAACCAATCCTGCAAGCCTGTTAAAGTGAATGGTAACTAGAAAAAAATCCCTCTGCTAGCTCTGTGGAGGATGGATCGATGAGGAGAACACTATTCCAGCAGCCCAGACACCTGATGAAAATGGCCTACACTACAATGATGGTTAATTGAAGAGATACCAGCACAGAGGAAAATGTTTCTCAGAGTTGGATGCAACGGATGAACCATTAGTTTTTATGACTTTGTGAATAATTTTCTGCAAAATGTGGAATTTGGACTGACTTTGACAGAAGTCGAGGGAGGCTTCTAGAGAATACTAGCAAGGTGAAATAATGGGTTAGTCTCAGTAAGGAGTCCTTAACCTAGCATCAATGAATTTAGCACACAGACATACAAACAAATAGATAGATAGATAGACAGACAGACAGATAGCTAAATCTCAACAGAATTGGTTTCCTTTGTAATCCGAGGTATTTTATGTTATGCATTTAATAACATTCTGAGAAAGGATCCATAGGTTGCATTGCCAAAGGGGTCCATGAAAAAACAGATTTAGAACCCCTGTGTTAGATCATAGGATTTTTTTTTAAAAAGAAAATGGTACCTTTTAATTCAGTTTCCATAAATGGCTTCCACTGTTACAGAAAGCTTTCAAAATCAGCTTCTAGTCTATATACCAACTGTTCTAATGGCTATGATAGATGTCACAGTAATATCAGGAAGTCAGGCAGATATTTTGTTCTTATTTCTTTTTCTATTCTAGACATTATACTATATGCTACTGCACAAATTATAGTAGAAAGGCCAGCTACTTCCAGCATTTTAGCAAATTTTTATGGAGTGATTACTTTATACATTCTTCCCTTCAGCAAATACGTATACTATATGTATGGCCTCTGCCTTCAAGGAATTTACAATTTAATAAAAACATGCACAAAAATAGCTAATGGAATTGGGGAAGCCCCTGATTAGGAGGATCCTAGGCCACTCCTGATGGGACATATGGGCTCTGGATCAATGCTGAAAGACTTGGCACTTGGGGATAACACACCAATCCCTTGTTCTCCCAATTACAAAAGGAGGGGAGGGGATGGATGCATGAAAAAAGGCTTCACTGTTGGTAATCTCCCAATCCTCTTCTTCTCTCCAGAACATGTGGTATGGAACATTTTCTCTGGGACTTCCCATCACCAGAAGAGAAGGGTTCCTCTTATCTCTCTATCCCAATACTTACACACGGTAGGTAAGAGTATTTGCTGCCTACATAAGGCTAAGCCTAGGCCACAGGTCCTTAGATGCTTCTCCTCTGTATTTCTTTCCCTGAGCAGAGGCAATCAAACAGATCCTAAGAAGGCTGCTTCTGCATTAGGAAGCAACTTTATAAGTACAATAAGTCAGGAGATTCTGAATCCCTCAGTTGGTGCCTGCTACACTGTGGGAAGTGTTCCTTTCAGCTACTACAATGATTCTCAGAAGAAGAGGTGGCCACAGATGGGAGAATGAACTCAAGGCTTGATCTGGCTTACCAGAAGATGAAGACCTTAAAAGAGTTGTTCAGAGGTGAAAGTGAAATGCCTCGTCAAAGATATCACAAAATAGCCCATGTTTTTAGTACCAACTTCTTAAGAGAGTATAGATTATACATTACTACATTGAATTTTAAGTCTTGTCATGTGTTCTTGTGCACAAGTTGTTTTAAGTAGTTCTTTTATGTGAATAAATAGCTATCCTACTCCCTACCAGCATTGTACACTGAGTACATTTTCTACTCTGTTTTAGGGGGACCATAGATAGGAGCCAAATCTAAGTTTTAAGTGATTTTTTCCTCAGGGCTTTAAGGTGGAGACATAGACATCTAGGCCAATAAGAAAGAACCTAACTCTTCTCTTTAGAGGAAACCTCCACCCAATCTGCCAGTTGTTTGTTTTTCATTCTTAAAGAGGACCATGACATCAGGTAGGTAATACCAAGACTTGCAAAGTGAATTGGATTTAAGTAAGGCAGGGTTGTGCAAAGTCATCAGCCTCACATTCTCCTCCAGAGCCATCTGGGGCCAGTGGCCATATATAAATCAGGATGACTGGAGATGGTCCCAGATGCAGTGGACCTTCTTAAGCTAAGGTCTTTCCCAGGTCTCAGTTTTTCTAAGGCAACTTGCATTCAATGACTAAGGCTGGGTAAGAAATGAGCCAAAGAATGACCTCTTTTACCTAGAGCTACAGGCTTCTTAAAGGAAAACGGTAGCCCGCCCCCCCCCCCCCCCCCGCTCAGGCCCA
>CM053586.1:73720330-73782928 GCA_028646515.1 Pseudochirops corinnae | reverse complement strand
AAACAATGTGTACTTTTATGAATTCAAAGGAAGAAGCAACTACTTCTAGGCAGAGTAAAAGGAAAATTTCATGATGGAAGTGATATTTGAGCATTCTCAAACAAAATAAACATGTAACCTTAAAGCATTCTATAGCTACTATTACTATTATTAAAATAATACTATCATTAAATCTATTGCTACTATTATCTTTTGGGGGGATATGGATCTACTATTTTCATGATATAGAGAACTCCCAGTGAGGAAATTCCTTTCGGCAATAGAAATTGACAACTATTCTGCAACAGTCTTAGAAATTTGCCCAAGACACTGAGAGGTTAGTGAACTTGCCCAGTGTCACATTAGTATGATGTCTGAGACAGATAGGTGGTACAATGTAGAAAGCACTAGGCTGGAGTCAGGAGGACTTGAGTTCAAGTCCAGCCTCAGACACTTACTAGCTGTGTGACCCTGGGCAAGTCACTTATCCCTGTTTGCCTCCGTTTTCTCAACTCTAAAATGGAGATAATAACAGCACCTGCCTCCCAGGGTTGTTGTGAAGTTTGAATGACATAAAACACTTAGCACACAGTGCCTGGCATGTAGGAGGTGCCATGTAAATACTTATTGCCTTCTCTTCCCAGGACATGAATCAAGATCTCCATTCTGAGACAACCCTTTATCCACTGTACTAAGCTGCCTCTCATCATCACCATCGTCATCACTGTTTTTGTGATTATCTTTGTCTAGTAGAAGCAGACATACTCTCAGAACATCAGTGGTTCTCTGGACTCCTGAGGAATACGTATCCCTTTCAGGGGGGCTGTGAGGTCAAAATTGTTTTCATAGTACTACTGAAACATAATTTGCCTATTAAAATATTCCTCCTTTTTCCAACTATACGTCTCTCTGAGGCCAGATTTTCTTTAAATACTTCAACCAAAGAGTATGTCACAAGGGATTAAATGCAGAGGCATATATGAGAATGCAGCTATCTTTGATTAAGCCAGACATTAAAGAAATTTGGAAAAATATGTAAAACAACACGACTTTTCTAAATAACTTATTTTTGCTTTGGAAAATATAGTCATTTTTCATTTAAAATGTTATGTTAAAATTTTATAAGTTCATTGTTATTTTAATTTTAAAATTTAATTAGTTTTAATTTCTAAGACACTAAATATTGATAGATAAAATCAACTAAATATTAATTTGTAGAAATATAAAGGTGTTAAGACCAAAGCATTTGAGAACCAACATACTGGAGAAAGAAAATCACAAAAATCTTGATTTCTCATTCTAAGTAAAACCAGAAGAAAATGGAAGATGATCCAAAGATGGTTGATTAAGGAGTTGTTGGGTCCTTTCATAACCTGTACCATTCTACCCTTTTAGGATTCATATACTTTGCTCTCTCTCCCGACCCCCTACTTTTCCCTAACCCACATATTCTGTGACCCAGTGACACTGATCTCTTTGCTATTCCTCAGACAAAATACTCCATCTCCCAACTCTGGGCACTTTCACTCATTATCCCTCATACCTAGAACTCTCTCACTCTTCATCTCTACCTCTTGGCTTCCCTAATTTCCTTAAAGTCACAGGTAGGTAGCTCAGTGGATAGCACACCGAGCCTGGAGTCAGGGAGACTCATCTTCCCAAATTCAAATCCAGCCTCCAGACACTTACTAGCTGTATGGCCTTGGGCAAGTCATTTAACCCTGTTTGCCTCAGTTTCCTCATCTGCAAAATGAGCTGGAGAAATTCTAGCACATAGGAGGCACTTAATAAATGTTTGTTGACTTGACTTGGTGGAGTTGTTTTTTAGCATGGATCCAAAGACAACAAAAAACATTTGATGGAACACTTGGTCATCTCATATTGCAGTATTCTTGATCTCTTTGTCAGGAGGAGAAATATGGCAGCCAAGAGAAACACTGGTTTAGAATACAAATTTTTGTATTTGTAAATCTATGGGAGGAAGATGGTAGAATTGCTTCACAATATGATGAAAATCAGTGAAGGAAAAAAGCTTTATAGAAAGGGGGTGAAGGACCCACAAAGATTATCATGGAAGTATTTAACTATGAAATTAGAAGGAATTGACCCTAAAGAAAACAAACATCGACAGAGCAGTCAGACTAGACGAAGTATAAAAAGAGAATATTTATCCTGGAAGGGATACAGCTGTATTGATAAGCAACCAAGTCTCATAATATACAAACCCTCGCAAAAAATCTCAAACCCTAGGAGGCATGGTAGAGTCGTGCATGGGCTTAGAGTCAGGATGGCCTGAATTCAAAGTCAAGTTAGTGTCTACCTCAGACATGAAAAGTGGCAATTCACCTCAGCCTTGATTTCCTCATCTGTAAAATGAGGGATAATAATAGTACCTAGCTCAAAGTTGTTGTAAAGGTCAAAGGAGACAGCATGCAAAGCACTTACCAAAACCCTTAAAGTGCTATCAAAGTGCTAGCTATTGTGTTATGATGATGATGATGATGGCTGTAAGAAGGGTGACAGAGAAGCTGTAAGGAACTAGTAGTCTATATCTATCTATCTGTCTATCTATCTATCTATAATATTATATATAATATATATATATATGTTAGTCTATAAAGTCTGCTTTCCCATCTCTACCAAATGTTTCTGAAATTCATCTCCAGAACTCCAGTTCTGTTTTCTGTTTAACTGGGTAGGCAGTTTCAGGGATTCAATATCATGTCCTCCACCAGTGAGAGTCACTGAATCATAGGATTTAGATTCAGACAGGATTCTTAAAGATCATCTAATCCAGAGACTGGGAATCTGTGGCCTCAAGGCCACATGTGGCCTTCTAGGTCCTTGGATGCAGCCTTTTGCCAGAGTCCAAGTTTTACAGAATAAATCCTTTTATTAAGAGGATTTGTTCTATGAAGTTTGGGTTTAATCAAAGGGCCACACTTGAAGACCTAGAGGGCTGGCTACATGCGACCTCGAGACCACGGGTTCCCCACCCCTGATAGTCTAACCCTCTCATCTTGCAGTGAAGAAAGTTGACCCCCCCCAGAAAGGTGATGTGATTTACCCACACAATTAGAAAATTACAGACCCGGGATGCAAAGGCAGGCCCTGTGACTCCAAAGTCCCTACTCTATCAACCACCTACTGTCTCTGATAAACTGAGTGTTCTCATCTAGGGTTTGAACCTAAGGCTTCTCTCAGGAGGATTCCTTCCTCTTTTTAACCATGTTGCCAACCCTAAAGAAACCACCTATGTTGTGTCACAAAATTGAAATTTAAGGTTGCGATATAGTAGTTAGATTATTATTGTTGTTCAGTCATTTAAGTCACGTTTGACTCCTCGTGACCCTGTTTGGGGTTTTCTTGACAATGATACTGGAGTGGTTTGCTATTTCCTTCCCCGGTTCATTTTATAGATGAGTAAACTGAGGCAAGCAGAGTGAAGTGACTTGCCCAGGGTCACGCAGCTAGCAAGTATTAGAGAATAGAAAATAGACTAACTCAAAGGTCCAGGTTCAAGTCTCGTGCCTGACATTGACTCGGAACATGATAAACCACAGAGCTAAAAGTCTAGAGAAGAAAACAAGTCACATCACAACAAACTCCAGTCTTTAGGGACATCAAGGTAATCTGGTTTCAACAACACTGACTGTTCTTTCTACTTTGCCTGGTCTAGGAGCCGGGATTAATCAATCAGCTCTTGAATGACTTCTTTTCCTTCTCCCAACCACATCCTATGATCCTCCTCCACTACCATTGTCCCCTGACACCAGTGAAAGATCACTATAGATTAGGGAAAAAAAGGCAAGAGCCACCTTACTGTCTTTAGTGTTTGTGAGCTCTGATGGCAGTATTACCCCAATAGTTGTCTTCAATATCAGAAGGGGAAAAAGCCAAGTAAATTCAGGTCCCATTCTGCATGCTGTTCTCTAATGAGTTTAACAAGAACATTCCCTTGGCTCCAAAATGGGTGAAAAAGCAGAAGTGAACCTTACAAACAAGGGCCAGGAGGAGTAAAAAGGAAAGCAGACCCAGGCAACGGAGTCATGAAGTAATTGCTTATCTCTTATTGCTCTAACACACTGCTGCAGAAAACTTCCTATTTCTACTCTGCACAATGGGTGCTTGCTTCATGTTGTGGATACCTGAAATACTTGAAACATGCAACTCCTGCAGAGAAGACAGGCTTTAGTTCCTGTCACTTAACAGGACACAAAGACTGGGAAAGAAGGAAAGAGAAAAAGCTAAAATTCTAAACTCTAACTCCTTCCTTCTTCACTTGAATTGGAAAGGAACAATTTAATTTTCAAATCTTACTCTATATTTGCCATATTGGAAACTCCTAGAAGGCAAGCATTAGGCTTGTGCATTACCTATGTATACTATGCCCAGGACAGTGCCTATAAGTGATAAGCGTTCAACAAGTAATAAATGTGTGTATGACATTTGGTGAGTCACTTATCCTCAGTTTCCTCATCTATAAAAGCAAGGGATTGGACTAAAGACTTTATCTGTCCGATTCCTTCTAGACCCAAAATTCTATGATTCTCTGATATCACAGAAATAACTAAATTGGCAATCACAATATCTGAGTTTGTGCTGTTTTTTCCATTTAACTAAACCTATGGACTTGGGGAAAGTCACTCAATTTTTCTGAGACAGGTTCAATATCCATAAAATAAAAATCCTGGATAGTATCAGAGGGTTTTGGAATGACCCAATAAGCTCTTCATTGCAAATTCACCTTCTAACATGAAAAACGCGATGCAAACGCAAGGCATTCAAGTCAATTCAATCCAACAAACATTAATTAAGCAGTTGCTACATTTCATTAAAAAAAATTGTATTATACACAAGGGATACTAGATAAATTTTTTTAAAAAGCAAAACAACCCAGCATGACATGTCCCTCAGGAGTTTATAATCTAACAAGGTCAACAGACCTGTCCATAAAAGGGTATGACACAGCAGAATATGGTTAAGGTAAAGAAGTAGTCTAGGATGTTCTAGCAAATTTAAGAAGACTTCCCAGAGAAGATAATTTTGTGAAGGAAGAGAACAGTGTGGTATAGAGCAGCAGTTCTCAACCTGTGGGTCGCAACCCCTTTGGGGGTTGAATGACCCTTTCACAGGGGTCGCCTAACACCATTGGAAAACATATATTTCCCATGGTCTTAGGAACCGAGACACTGCTCCTCTATTGTCTCCAGGCGGGTCTACCCACATGCAGATACGCCCACATATGAGTATTAAAGGCTTATGGCATTAGGAAGGTTGAGAACCACTAGTATAGAGAGATGAGCACAGAATTTGGAGTGAGGTGGCTTGAATTTGAAATTCTAGCTCTACTACTTACTATTTATGTGACTTCAGGCAAGCCACTTGACCCCTGGGGTCTCAAGGCCCTCATCTATAAAATGGGAAAGTATTAGTTGCTCTTAAAGGTACCTTAGAGATCAAATCCTATGATTCCAGCATGTAGAGATGTGGAAAGAGACTGCTCCAAGAATGAGGAAATGTAGAAGCAGGTAAAATCAAGGCAGGATGGGGAAAGATAATCAATATTCCAGCTTGCCTTGTTCTTAAAGGATCATGCAATTAGGCCTTAAAGGCAGGCTGGAGCCAGATCTCTAGCCAACAGGGGAGTCACTGAAAATTTTTGAGCAGGACAGTGATATGATCAGACTTACATTCTAGGAAGATTATTTTGGCATGTATGTGAAGTATGTAAGAGAAAGAGGAATAGGGATGGTAGGGAGACCAATTAGGAGGCTCTTAGAATGGTACAGAAAGACATAACCAGGGTCTGAACTAGGAGTGAAAGGAAAACAGATTCCAGAGACACTCAGAGGTATCATTGAGACAGCTGAGGGGATGTGAGGGGGGAGGGGAGAAAGGAAAGGAAGAATCAAAGATGGCTCTAAAGTTGAAAACTTGGGTTATTGGGAGGGTGGTAGTATCCTCAGTACAAGAATTGAAGTGGATAATTAATAATTATTATAAATACTATTAAGGTCAAATATGTTAACGTGAGAGGTCACAACTAATGCTTACTCTATCAACTAAACGTCCTCCACACAGAGACAAGCAAAAGAGGGGCCCCCCCAAACCCCAGGATGAAAGCCCACCAAACAAGCAGCATCCTTCCTGTGCTTGGCTCTCCTTTCATTCCCTACCATAGTTCTTCAGAGTATTGATTTTGCTTCAAGTGAAATTCCCATCAGTTGTAGGCATCAGGGTAGGGAGGGGAATTTTAACTGCAAGGGGAAGGGGAACGGAGAGCAAATCAGGCACAAAGGACACACACTCCCTCAGAGAGGGATGCCACTGCAAGACTTCCCCCAAATGAACTTTACAGAACACACACAAATGCAGCATTGTGCTGGTCTGAATCAGCCCCATAGTGGATGATCCAAACAGCTATCAATACTCCATCCATTTCAGAGCAGGAGAGAGACACCCTGAGTACACAGCACTGCCCTTTCAAGTTACTGCCTACGGACAAGCTCTCAATTTAAGGACACCTTCAATACCACCCTTTTATCCTAGCTAGCAGGTTTACAAAGAGCTAAGCTAAAGACGTGCTTTCCCAAGATTCCCACTTTAGAAGACACCCCACTGAAATCAAGACTATGCCTAGGCTGCCCCCAGCTTTGCAACCCTAGTATATACACCCAGCAATTGTTTCCCACACATAGACCAAGGAGTCATGTTACTTACACGGAGTAAAAAGGGGAGAAATCCAAGAGCTGACTCAGGTATCCCCAAATTCAGAAAACTCATAACATAGAGGACAACAGCTGAAGTTTTCATTCCATTTAAACAGACACCACTGGGAGGGTTCAGTCCACAAAAGGGTTCCCTTCACAAGCAGACCAGAGAATGGAGCTCATTTGAAAGAAGAGGAAGTCTCACTATTACTTCCCTAAATTCATTGTTCTTCCTTCTGATGGTTACTAAACCCTTTTCTGATTCCAATACCCCAGGCATAGCTATTCTGGGAAGGCAAGTCCTATCTGTCTCATTCCATTTATTCTAAACACTGCCCGGTGTATTCATTTCCAGGACACATGTACAAAACATCGGGCTGTTCTGGTTTCCTGTTTTGGAGGCAAAGACTCTCTATTTACAGACATATAGGGAGAACTCCTCTGCCCAACTCCCCTCCTTCCATCAGATCCAATTGTCTGTTTTCAGTAAGTTACCCCTCCTGGGTTCAGATTATTTTATTTATTTCTCTCCTTTGCCCCCATTTCTCAAGCCTTCATAGTGGGCTACCAAATAATATAACTATAGACTGATAAACAAACAAATAGATGGATTCTATACTAAAATAATATATTTTTTGCCTATCTTTAGCAACACTCACCAAGACATCTTCCAACTATAGCTCATTTCTTTCACCCACAAGGGCAGGAAAAATGACAAGTGGCAAGTTAAAAATGGACAAATTCTTCCCTTTAACCACCCCTGCAAGGGCTCTCTCATTTCATTTGAGCCCTGCCCTCTTAGCACTCCCATCTGGGTTCACTGGTTTGCCCCTTCTTAGGGAAAAAAAACAAAACAAAACACCATCTCATGTTTCTACTCAATGGTTTCAAATTTTAAAAATTAAGCCCAACAACATTTAAGACCAGAGCTCTACTTGGACAGGTAGCTACAGTTTATTCAATTCTCTTTACAGTCTATACCTGCCAAACAAATTGCTGACAAGAGTGCAGACTCTTCCAATGGCTTAATTAGAAATATAAAGGTACTGGGAACAAGTCTGTGAGTCATTCACTCAGAATTTAATCTACCCCAGTTCTTACCATTCTTTGCTAGGCCAACATGAAAACCCCAACCAGCCGTCTCCTCTCTGCTCTCCCTTCAAAGCAACTATAGCCAAAAAGAAGGAAAATGACAAATGTGTTTTCAGTAAGAAGAGATCAGAGCTCTTCACATCTACAAGTAATATGAAGGTTTCTGAGTTGCCTCAAACAGCACTTCATGTGAAAAGATCTCCATGTCATCATAACATTCAGCACAAGAATGGTCACAACCATGAGCCATGGTCTCCCAAACCCAAGCTTCTTCCCAGAAAGCTCCATGCTCTCTGGTCCCTCCAATGGCTGTGTGACTATGGTATGCAGGCAATTCTCCACATCTGCAACATCCACCAATCTCAAAAGGCCTAAAAGCAGATAGCTATTTCTTTTTCATTAGGAGGTTTGCTTAGACTAGCCAGGGAACATGCAGCCTCGAAATCATATGTGGCCTTCTGGGTCCTTGGGGGCAGCCTTTTGACTGAGTCCAAGTTTTATGGAACAAATCTTTTTATTAAGAAAATTTGTTCTGTAAAGTTTGGATTCAGTCAAAATGCCATACCTGGGGACTTATAGGGGCCATATGTGGCCCCCAATGCCACAAACTCCCCACCCTTGGGACAGCAGTACAGGATTATGTGTTCTGGCCTGGAGGCAGTGGGATATGAGAGGAAAAGGTTAGTTCTGTGCACAGAGATAAATAATCCAATTAGCTAGAGCTCTTCCTAATAAAATGAAGCCTTTGCCTCAGCTGGCATCACAGGAAGAAACCAATCATTGACTTGATTTTTATTTCAACTGGAAGGAGATTTCAGGAGAAGCAAATAGGCATTGTGCTCTCTGATCTGTGTCTTTATTTTTGATGGCAAGGGCTGTGCATAGATTACAAAAGGTTTTGAGAAACTCATACAATAGTCACCACTCTTACCTTGTAGGCAATCCCCCTTGCCCCTAAGAAAAGCTAAATGTTAAAGGAAAGCTGCTTTTAAAAAAAGTAATGAACAGAAAAATAATTTAAAATGTAAATTAAATAGCTGTCTGGTCATTCCTAACATCTTTAGGTAATGATTGAACTTCGACTCTAATCTCTGTCTCTGGACATTTATTTCACAAAAAAAAGGTAAATTTATGGAGAAGCGAAAAGGGATTTGTGAAGATACCATAGATATAGACTGAGAACAAAACAAAATTACTTCTGGGAACACCTAATTTGGGTGAGCATCCATTCCTGAGGGACAATCCTCCCTCAACTTCTCCTGAACTCAGTAGCCTCATTTCTGCTTTACATAGATGTGGTATAGGGTTCTGTGAGATGGAGAGAATGAGAAGAAATCCTGTAGTGGCAACCACACTGGCATACCCAGGCTGGCTGCTAGCACAGGTTCTTAGATCTGCTTTTCTAAAGGAAAGCAACTCAAAATGGGTTAACAATCTCACTTTAATCAATCAAACATATATCATTTACCTAGTTCAGGTGGGAAAGTCAGCACCCTGAACTTCAGAGAATACAAACACAAGTTAGAAACAAACAGAAAAATAGATCAGCAGACGGCTTCCAGTGTCTGATCATTACATCAATTACCTATTCAGTTGCCAGAGAGGGAAGCACTAACATCTGGGTTTTTCAAAGCCGGGGGACTCAACGGCTTCCCAGAGTCTCATCTGGCCAAATCACACAACTCTTCTCAAAATGAGCCCCAAGAAAAACCTCACATCAGGGCGTATATATAGCCTTCTCCTGGCTTGGAGAATGTCACAGCCCTCTTGACCCACTGCCCAATCACAAAGCTACAAGGCATGGGCATTCCCAAAAAACAAGCCTGGTGCCATAGGCGCCATGTGACCACATTCAGCCTAGTAAGGGGCAGAGTATACTTTCAAATCATGGAAGGTTCTCAAGAGTCACATAGCCACTTTAGCAAAGGGCGTAGGGGCCAGGAAGATCTTCAGATTCTCATAACACACGTTGGCCATGTCCAAGAATGTACAGTCTCATTCTGCACCATGAGTCCATCACATATTTGTCAGGAGGTGAGTAGCATGCTTTATCAAGCATCCTCTCTAATCTCTGGTGATCATTGCATTGACAAACCTCTTAGGCCTTCCATTGTTTTTCTTCACAATGACTGTATACTTGTTCTCTAAATTCTGCTCCCTTCCCTCTGCAGAAGTTCATTAAAGTCTTCTCAGATGCCTCTGAAATCATCCCTTTTCATTTCTACATAACAAGGGCTGTTCTCCACATGTAGAAGGGAGGTGTCATTGTGTGGCTCAAAGGGAGGCAGAATAGACATCTCTAGCCTCTCCTCCACCCACCCTTCTCCAAGGGAGACTTTATTTCCTGCCAAGCGGAGAAATAGGCAGTTGAGGTCAAAAGGTTGGCCATTCTGCTTTCTTCAAAGAAAAAAGGTACCAGGCTAGAATTATATCTACTTGCTCTTTTAAATAGTATTAGTTTAGGATAGGGCATATTAAACTTTTTCCACCCATGACCCCTTTTCACATTTTGGCAAACTTTGTTGGCATTGTGTGGCCTGAGGGCATGTTGCAGGGCAAAGTATTCAGAACCAAGGCTGTAGTGAAGTTGCTTGTGCAACATGGGCAAGCGCTGCCAGAAACACCTGGAATTCATTATCTGTTTGATTTTTAATTAATTTTTGGTTGTTGAGTGTTCAGAAATCTTTTACTCTTGCTAAATTTTTCTCAATCCCATATGGTGTCTCACCCCACAGTTTGGACCCAAGTTTTTTATCCAATGCTTGACTCCTTTCTCACCAAATACTAGTTCCACAACAAACACATGTAAGAAGTAACAAAGAAGCTCATTTATCCAAGTGTATAGCAAAAGAGATATCAGAGAAAGTATACAGAGGAAAATACATACCAGACAATACAGAGTGAATGAGCTCTCCTATTGTGAGTGAGATAACTCAACTCATTTGAAAAAGAATGCTCCAGGTCTTACCCAAGGAAAAAATACCCTGAAGTCTCTAGTATAACAAGATGGGTCAGGGACATAATGGAAACTGCTAGCTCCTCTTATGTCACTTTCTTCCTGGAGTCTTTTCCTGAAGCAAGATGTGGCATCATCCATCTTTCTCAAAGCTGGAAACCAGAAGTGCCTGAAGCATTTGTAGAGACCAAAGAGCCTATAATAAATGTGACTAAGAGAATACACAAAGATGCTACAAGAGAGTCTTGAAAACGTTCTTCAGGACATAATAGGAAGTCAGAGTCCTGTGATCTGGAATTCCACGATGAGATAGGACTCCTTGGCCTATGCTTCAGGACAAGTGGTTCAACTCTTGATAATTAAGCTACAGGGTCAGAGTTACTCAGGTGTTTCATAGGAAGGGCAAGGTCTGTCTCAGATGTTCAGATTAGTTCCCCATCTCTGAGGTCATACATTTTGAGGCAAGCATCTGCCTTTAACTCAACCAATTTCTGAAACAAACAAAAAGAAACACTCCTCTTCTAGAGGGAGAAGTCAAGGAAGCAGCTATAGAGAAAGCCGCAACCCAAGAACAAAAACATTTTGACCCATTGTGGTTACACCTGGTTGTAACTCTTCCTATTGCCCCTTCTCATTTCCATTTTGGAAGGGTTGTCTCTATGCTGGCCTCAGCATGAGAGGTTTATGGACTACCCAACTTTAGAGGTCTTGGTCTTGGCTCCAGAGCAGGGGAGTTCATTGGGCTGCCTTAGTTTTCTTCCCTTGTGGTCTCAACCTCCTATTCTTTTCAGGGCCTCCAGTTAAAACATGGAGTCTCCTCTTCTGAATTTTCCTTAAAGCCAAATAAAAGAGTCTATTTTTCTCAGCATTAAGTGGTCCCTCTCATTTTCCCATTCGATGCCTTTGGTCCTATGAACATCTTCTGCCATCTAAAATGAGACCAGTATAACCTACATGTGTACATATACATATTCGTGTGTTTATAAAGTGTTTTATGGTTTTTAACTTCATTTGGGGTCTCATAGCAACCCTATGGGGTAAGTAATATATTATTTCATTTCCATTTTACAGTTAAGGAAACTGAGGCAAAGTGAGGATAAATGATTTGCCTTGGGTTACAGGGCAAATAACAGATCACAAGTATTTTTACTTGTTACCTTTCTAATGTTCTACCATTTTTCTTGAGAAGTTCCTTCTTTTGTTAGGCAAGAGCCTCCTATAAAGAAGTTCCATCGATTTTACAGACTAGAATCAACTTGAGACCTATCAATAAATTGATGACTCCATGCTGCCTTCTAGTGGCGTCCTACATTCAACTAGCCTTTGACCTGGAGCAAAGGTACTTGCATTAATTTCAGATAGTATCTTCTATCAGTTGCATCTGACCCTCATTTCCTAGAATACATACGTTTAAATAGCCCACCTCTTTTGTCGGTGATGGGGGTGATGTAAGGATGAGGGGAAATTAGGTAATATTAGGGCAAGGTATTTTCTCACTGGTTACCTATTACCTACTGGATAGTGACAGTACTGATACACCTTAAAAGTCTCAAGATTCCATTTGTCTTAACCTTGCTTTTAAAACTTCTGAGTGAAGCCAGCGGTATTTAATACCTAAACATAGCTCAACTTAATAAGGCACAATGATGTCATTTTTCTTTAGTTCCAGTGAAACTGTGGATAAACCTGAAACAAAGATTGAGATGCTACAGGCAAGGGACTCCTGAGCTGGTACTCCTACCACAGCTTTTCAGGGACCTTGAAGCTGTTTCAAAGCCACCAAGTAGCAACTGAAAAACTATCCCAACAGAGATAAATTATTGAGATAAATTATTAAATACTCAAGGAATACAGGAGGGAATGACCAGGAATTGATGATTTAAAAAAAAAAAAAAAACATTTCCTAAAATAGATCTGGTGGGATTTCCAGTGAAATTCTGGGGGAATTTTCAGGGTCTTAGTAGCAATTACATTGAGTTCAGTCAATAATTTTCCTAAAGCGAGGTCTCAGTAAATATTTATAATATTTGAAATCAAAAACTCTGGCCTTTTAGCTTCTGTGTCCAAGGAATAAGTTGTATGTTGAAGGGCTCTTACGATTTCATGCTTATAATAGTCTCTTTGGTTTGTTTTCTACTTTTGGGTTTTCCAAACACTTTCAAATTCATTTTTCCTTTTTATTCTCACTAAGACCCTATGAATTATACAGGCTTATCCCTCTTGCATAAATTAGGAAATTGAGGCTCTGACTTGATTAAGTCATACATAGTCTGCCACAGAGCTACAATAGAAACCCAAGTCAGCTGAGCATCCTAATACAGAGCTGAGTATCATCTTAGGTATTTTGAATGAGTGAATTTTCCACTATGTGATATATTATGATGTGTGGAATACATATGTTATAACCATCATGATTTGTCATTTTTTCATTTCTTTCTTTCATTTATCAGCACTCATCCAGAATTTAAGTTAAAATATGTACTATACCTAAAAACTGTATTTCCTTAATACTAATTCAGTAATCTATGCTCCTTTCTCCTCTCCACCCATCAATCCCTTATTAGCAAAGTTTTGCTCCACTAAAATTCTTTTCTGAGCCCTCGTTGTGACATGCAAGTGACCCTGAGTTTCAAAAGTCAGTGGAGAGCAAGTTCTAGCAGGTCCCACCAAAGTGAGACAGCTTCAAGCAGAGCCCAGGAATAGGCTTGTATATTTGTTTTATGAGGACCAACCAAGTACTATCAAGGAAAGCTTAGCACCAAGTTGACTTCAAGGTGATTGGATGTGTTGTGGCCACAGTGATTCTCAGAAACCAGTTCTGTTCAGTCTAGAGTACAGAGTCTTAACCTTGGTCAAGATTAAGATTATCATTACTTTTAACTTTATTTAAAAAGAATATTTTGATAACTATTTCAATGTAAATTATTTCATTTGTAATATAACATATTTTACTTAGCACTCATCCAGAATTTCATTTAAAATACATACTACACCTAAAAACTGCATTTCCTTAGCACTAATTTTATCATTCAAAATTATTATTCCAAGAACGGTCCATAGGCTTCACCAGACTGTAAAAGGGGTCCATGACACAAACAAGGTTAAGAATCCCTCCCTGTTGTAGAGGGTTCATAATCCACATCAATGAACAGAGGGCCCACACAACAAGAACAAAATCATAGATCTCTGAAACATTGAGGAAATAGGGTTTATTTACCATTTCTGTACCATATCCAAGCTAGTTATCTCACAATTTGCCCAAGAAGGGACTCTGCACTCTTCCGTTATGAGTGAAATGGACTGGTTCTACTTTAAAGTAACAGGTTTTTGTACAGTATTGCTTAAGCTTCCTTACTGGGCTTAAAGTAGAACAATGAAATTTTAAGTCACAGAGGAGAAGAATGAGTTTTACAGATGAAAAAAGTTCTAAGACATTTAATGACTGGCACACCTGGTCAGAACTGGCTACTGCCACCAAGTGGTAAATTTTGTAGCCAGAATAAGACTGGACACAGCAGGCTCAACATATTTCAGTCTCTTCTATGTCTCAGATGACTAATAACAATAAATCAGATTTACATTGTGTCTTGAGATTGACGCCGTCCTCACAATAAAAATGTGAATAAGATTGAAAGTCTCAGATTAGCTCTGGATGAGGGAACTGATGAGACTTATATGAGGAAAAACCTTGTGGGTAGAGAGGAAGAGATGAATGTGGAGAAGACTGGCTGGGACTCACAACTGGAATTCATTATTTTTTCATTTTGATTTTCCTTGTGATTATAATTCTATCTTCTCTGCAAAATATAGTATAACTAGGTAAAGCACAGGAGCTAAAAACACTAGATTTGAACTCAGGAAGACGTGAATACAAAGTCTACCTCAGACACTAGTTGTGTAACCCTGGATGAGCCACATAATCTCTCTCAGCCTCAGCTGTTTCATCTGTAAAAATGAATACCAGAATAGTAGCTACTTCACAGGATTCTTATGAGGATCAAATAAAATAATGTATAAAAAGTACTTTATAAACTTTAAAGCACTATTAAAATATCTTATTATTTACATAGCACAACCTAAATTATTTTGAATGAGCGAATTTTCTATAACAGAATATTACCCCTTAATACTGAAACTCTTTTTTTTACTGTAACTGGGTTTTTATGAAAATCTAAAATGTGTTATATACATATCTTGTCACTGGGACTATATCCTAACAAGGTGATTGATGAGGGGGAAAAAAGCCACGTGTACAAATATGTTCATAGGAGCACTATTTATCATGAGAAAAAAACTAGTTTATCTTAAGGGATGGCTTGATGCAGCATGAGAGAATGAATTGTGAAATATAGGTGGTATTAAAAACAAAATATCAATACAAATATTTTTAGGAGATATGGCTATGGTTGGTGGAGTTGTAAACTGGTCCAACCATTCTGGAGAACAATTTAGACCTATGCCCAAAGGGTTCCAAAACTGTACATACCCTTTGGCCCACTAACACCATTACTAGGTCCGTATCCCAAAGAGAGCAAAGAAAAAGGAAAAATACCCGCATGTACAAAAATATTTATAGCAACAATTTTTGTGGTAGCAAAGGATTAGAAATTGAGGAGATGTCCACCAGTTGGGGAATGGCTTAACAAGTTGTGGCACATGATTGTGCTGGAATGCTACTATTTTATAAGACATGAGGAGGGGTTGGTTTCAGAAAAACCTGGGAAGACTTAGATGAACTTATGCAGAGTGAAGTAAACAGAGCAGAAACAGGAGAACATTGTACACAGTAGCAGAAATATTCTAACAATGATCATCTGTGAAAGACTTAACTACTCTAATCAATCCAATGATCCCAAGATAATTCCAAAAGACTCATGATAAAAAATGCTATCTACCTCCAGATAGAGAAGTGATGAACTCTGAATTCAGACTGAAACATAATTTTTTCACTGACTTTATTTTTCTTGCTTATTTTTGCAACGTGGCTAATATGGAAATACATTTTGCATGACTTCCCATGTATAATTAATATATTGCTTGCCTTATCAAAGGGTTGGGGAAGAATCTTAGGGAGAGGGAAAATTTGGAACTCAAGATTTTTAAAAATAAAGTATAAAGAAGATATGGTGGAAGAAAATTATTTGGTGGCATAAGTCTTAGTCTAAGACGTTGGGACACTTGCATGTGTCTAGAGACTGGGAAACAGCTACACAATCTATAGTATAGGAATGTAATGGAACATTATTGAGCTCTAAGAAATACCAAACACAACAAATTTAGAGGGACCCAGAAAGACTTATATAAAATAACACTAAAGTTAAAAAGCAGAACCAAAAGAACAGTATACAGTGACTCTGCTCATGTAAATGAAGTCACATGGAGAAGCAACAAAATTCAGATTACTTATTTTAGCACCATGTTGTCAAAGCTTAAAGAGGGTGGCATCTCTCCTTTTTGTTAATAATTGATCATTTAATGTTTTCATGAACATACTTCATGTGTTTATTAGGAAGTAACTGTTGAGTCAAAACAAAATGCATCAATAACTTTTTTTTATAAAGGAAAAACAAATGATGAAATGTGTTATACCCTCCCTGGATTCTTAAGCAATATATACGTAATTAAGGGATAGCTAAGTGGTATAATGGATCTAGTACCAGGTCTAGAGTCAGGAAGACTCATCTTCTGGAGTTAAAATTCGGCCTCAGACACTAACTAGCTGCATGATCCTAGGAAAGTCATTTAATCCTGTTTGTCTTAGTTTCCTTATCTATAAAATGAGCTAAAGAAGGAAATGGTAAATTACTCTAGTATCTTTGCCAAGAAAACCCCAAATGGGATTATGAAGAGTAAGACACAACTGAAAAAAAAAATGGCTTAAAAAAATGTAATTAAATCTTTTCACTGTTCATTCAAATCCATCATAATGAACATTCAAAAATACATATTTGTTGAAGTCAATGGAATTATTATTACTCAAGGTTGTCATAATGCACATTAATTGTTTGTTATGCTCTAATATAGTAATACTTTTAATGGGAATTAAGGTATGTAGGATTGCTTGGTCCTGCCCTAAATGGCTCCCAATGGTTGTTCTTTTAGTTCTTGTTTCTATTTTTATAGGGTTTTTGTGGTCCTGTTACTTGTTGTCTCTTCTGGCTCTTGCCAGAAAAATGTGACAGTGGTCTGTTTGTCAGCAGTGGTCACTTTCTAGTTTGATGTTTCTAATCCTCTGTTAGTAAAACTAAACTTCTTAAGACTCTCACATGATCAGGTAAGATCTCAATGAAAACCTCATAGAGGAAGCTCAAAGATTTTTAAGCTCAGAGAAAATTCCCTCCTTTACTCCTTGACCACATTGCTATATATATATGAAAATACAGGGGTAAGAGAGAAAATCAGGGAGTCCAAGGACCTGGGTTTGAATCTTGGCTGTGCCATTTAGTACTTATATCTTAGGTCACTACAAATTGGCCAACAAGCATTTATTAAGTGTTAATTACATACCAATTACTGCACTGGGTTCTAGAGAAACACAAAAGCCCCTATCCTTAAGGAGTTCAATTCTCTACCAGGGAAGACAAGCATACATTTTGAGGGGTGAACGTACTAGCACCTAAGTCTCATTTTCTTCCTCATCTGAAAAATGCTGGGGTTAGACTAAGTGACCTCTACCTTTAATCTCTCTAATATTAGAAGGATAAAATTGTCCAAGGACTGACCTCCGGAGAAGTAAGGTCATTACTATAAAATAAAAATAATTACATTTATGCTTCTAATTTTCCAAAGAACTTTCATGTCTATTTTCATTTTATCCTCACAACAACCTTTTAAAGTAAACAAAACAGCTCTTTTTATCTCCCTTTAACAGAGAGGAAAATTCAAGCACATGCAGATCATGTGACTTCTCTAGTTCCATAGGTAGTGTCAAAGCCACGGGTCAGACTAGAATCTGATTCTCTTCACACCCCGTACTGCTCTCAGAGGAGATGGGCAGAAAGGTAATATTTGGCTGCCAAAAGAAAGGAACCAAAACAAAGGTATCATTTTACAAGATCGTAGGATTCAAAGCAGATTTTAGATAGTAGAGATCATTAAGTCTACCCCTCACCCCAATTTTGCAAATGAGAAAACAGTTCCAGAGAGGTTGTGACTTGTCCAAGGTAACATGAGTAGAAAGTAACTGAGTAGGGATTCTTTAGTCCTGAAGTTTCAGAAAATCTTTCTTAAAATTCTGTTTCCTATCTTTTCTCTATAAGCATGTTAGAAGTTTGTTGTTGTTGAATCATTTCAGTCCTGTTTGACTCTTTGTGACCACATTTGGGGTATTCTTGGCAAGGATACTTGGAGGGGTTTACCATTTCCTTCTCCAGTTCATTTTTTTTACAGATGAGAAAACTGAGGTAAACAGGCTTAAGTAACGTATGCAAGGTCACCACCTAGCGTTTGAGGTTAAAATTGAACTCAGGAAGATGAGTCTTCCTAACTCCAAGACCAGTACTCTATCTACTGAGCCACCTAGATGCCCTAGAAGTTTATAGCAAAGTTATTCTACAGTTGAACTATTTCCCACAGAACCAAGTTTACAACAACGACTCTCTTAAGGACTATTCCTCACCTTATAAAAATGGGCTCATTCTTATTTAAGAGGTTTAGGACTCTTGGATGCAAAACTGATTTTGAGACGACTCTGGTTCCCCATATTCTGATTGAATTTACTCTGTAGAGACCAACTCCTCTCACATTTAAAATGACAAAACATCCCTTCTTAGGACACAGTTTCAGTGTACATTTCCCTAATCCAGTCAATAAACAGCACTCATATCTCCATGAGCCATATGTAAACAGTTGCTAATACTTGACTCATATTCCTGGCCTAATAGGCAGTGTTTCACTATAGAAATAGAGTTAATTTTTCTCTTTTGTCCAGTCCTCAGTCCTCTCTGTGTTGGCTCTTCTTTAAACCTGAAAGAATATTCTAACGTGACCGTGAGGCATTAGTCTTACACTCAAAACTTTGATGAACTCCAGTACTCAGTGTCTGGGCATTATGTTTCTTTTGAGTCTTCAAGCGGAAAAAAAAAATATGAAAAACACAATTGCTAAAGACTCAAAATTCCTGAACCTCTACATTTTCTGGTCAGCCTCTCCAATGGTTAGATCATAATCTGGTTTCCAAAAGGGCACAGAACAACAACATAGAGTGACTACATCATTTTAACCATTATAAATACCCAAATTAACTACAAAGGAGCTATGAAGGAAGATGCTAGCTACATCCAGAGAAAGAACTGATAAATAGAAAGTATTTATAGAATGATTTTACATATACATACATATTTGTGCCTAATGGTAGCCATCTCTAGATTGGGGAAGGAAGGGAAAGGGATTTAAAAAAGGGAAAAAAAGACATTTTACACGATAACTTTATTATATATTTAAAAGGAGTAGCAAGTGGCATATAATAGATTTGGAGTTTCATGTGCAATCATCTTTTTATTATACTATGTTATGGAAATGCTTCTTTCATTTCACAAATTAAAAATAAAATAATTTTTAAAGTGGATATGGGAATCCTATATAATATTAATTTTTTCATGTAGCTCATAGGACCCAAAGTGCATCTTTGGAGCAACATCCAGTCATCCCTTTTCTGATTTATTTGAATTATTATCTCTCTAGAGTACTGTGATAGAAGAATCTATACAGGTTTGTTTTTTTTCCTAGGGGAATAATTTTCCTCCATTGGAAACTCACCTGGGCAATTTTAATCCCACTCAGCAATACTCATCACATTTCTTGAGTTTAACCTTAAGAACACTATGAAAATAATTGATTATAGAATCATTGATTTAGAGTTGGAGGGGACCTCAGGGATCATTCAATTCAGTCACCTCATTTTTCAGAGAAGAAAACTGGAACCCAGAAAGGTGAAAGAACTTGCCCAGGGTTACACAGGTACTTAAAGACAGAGCTGGAATTCGAAACCAAGGTAACAGATGAGTCAATCAAATGGGACAGATTTATTGTTGTATTGGTATCCCTGAGATAGTAAAAGAACCAACAGAGAGTCTCTAGCACAATGGATGGATTGTTTATGGAGGATTCACAAAAAGAGATGATCAAAAAGATGGCACAAGAAGAGGAGGTGTGGGTCGTGATCTGCACTTGAGAAAGTACCTGCAATGATGAGATCACAGACCTATGGAAGTATCTGAAAAAAAAATCAGAACAAAACCAGGCCAGGTGACACACTATACCTGAAACCAATCAAGTAGCTAGAGAGAAGAGCTAGGACAACAGAATCATACCAGAACATGAGGAACATTGGACCACCCAGCCCCTAGGTTTTGATGTTCACTAACCAGGATTCATTTTAGCCAGAGAAATGAAATAGCAGCTTAGAGAAATGACCAAGAGGGGAAAAAAGTAAAAGAATACTCAAGACTTAAAGTCTCAGGCTATTTAAGGTAATCATCCATAATTTATGAATAAACACAAACTTCTTAAGTGCAGGGACCATTTCATTTGTGTCTTTGTATCTCCAGTGTCCCAACACTTAATAAATACTTGATGACTGATGGTCCTAAAGGGAAAGCATCATCTTTACCCCCAAAACTCTTTTTTTGGCCTACATTGCCATTCCTGTGAAGGTTACCACCATTCTCCCAGTCACTGAGGCAGGCAACCTTGTTGTCATCCTCAGTTCTTCATCCTCATCCACCACCACCCCACCCAATCTGTTGTCAAATCTTGTCATCTCTCTCATTCATCCCCTTCTCTCCACTCGCACAGCCATTACCCTGTTCAGGCTCTCATCGTTTCTCACCTGAACTAATGAAATAATCTTTTAATTGGACTCCTTGCCTCCTCTCCCCTTTCCAATCCATCTTTTACTCACCTGCTTCAGTGATCTTCCTAAAGAGTAGATCTGAGCATTTCACACACACACACACACACACACACACACACACACACACACCCCACCACCACCACCACCACCCCATTCCCACCCCCCACTCAATAAGCTTCAGGGTTTTCCTATTGCCTCTAGGATTAAATATAAAATCCTCAAATTGTCATTTTAATGCCCTTCATATCTTGAACCCTTTCTCAAGGGTCTTCTTATAATTTATTCCCCTCCATATACTCTTGGATTCAACCATATTGACATACTTGCTATTCCTCTCCTGAAACACTCCATCCCCACACTCTGTGAATTTGCACTAGCTGTCCATCTGTCCTGCAATGTTCTTTCTCCTCTTTTGTGCCTCCGAGCTTTCCTGGCTTCCTTTAAGATTCAGCTCAAATCCCACTTTCTTCTAGAGGCTTTTCTCAATCTGCGTGCCAACCCTCACCTCAACACCCTTTCCATTAGTGCACTGTAATGGGAATGGGAATTTGAAGATCTTCCCTGCCCCTTAATAAGCCCAAGGGAATTTGAAGGCCTTCCCTGCTTTGAAAATAAACTCAACCCCCTAATAGGCTGAATGTAATCACATAGAGCCTGTGGTGGGAGGAGTTTGCTAAAGGGTGGGTCAGAGCCCACAGGAAGCTAGGAGTCAGAGCAAGCTAGATGGTTGGGAGGAGAGGATGCTTCTTAGGGAGACAGGCTTATGAGTAAATAATGATATTGTGTTGGTTTGTGGGAAGGCTAAAGGATGGTTTGGTTCTCTGTGCTGTTATGGCTCATTAACTTCTCTGCTACTGTGATGGAATTGGCTTACTGGTTTGGGGATTTGGTTTTGTGGTGTCTGAATAAATGTTTTGCTTCAGTCGTCTATATGGAGAGTCTGTTATATTTTGCAATCAAGGACTATGCAGGTTTATTTACTTTGACTGTTGGCACTATGAATATTGCATTGGTGCTACATGTACTCCCTTTGAGATTAACTTAATTTACATTAATTTAGATTAATTTAATTTACCTTGCTTTATATCTGCCACATATATCTTTCATATACATAGTTGCTTGCATGTTATCTCCTCCCACTAGAATGTGAGCTCCTTGAGGGCAAGTGCCATGTTTTTCTTTTCTTTGCCTTTCCAATCTTAGCACAATACTTTGTGCTCGGTAGGTGCTTAATAAATGCTTATTGACTGATAGAATGATTTGTTGATTAATATCTATACATAAAACTCTCTTGGAAAAAAAAAACTCCCTCTCATTACTGTCTTTACTGTGAAGTAATCTGAACTTCTAAAAAAAACTGATTGATGATTTGTCTTGCATCTCCAAGTTTTCCCTCTAAGGGAAAAAAAAATAGTGCAAAGCTACTGACTCACTGCTCTTGTCCCTATCTAACCTCCATCATGCTTCATTGGTCTGGGGGTTGGGGTTTAGTTTGGGGGTATTTAGGAAGTGGGGGTGGAGAGAGAACTGGACCTGTAGGTGAAAAAAACTTCCTCTTCCAGTAAAATCAGCACCTGCTCTGCAATTTATCATCTTAGAAGGTTGCTTAGGAGCACTGAGAGGTTAAGTGATTTACCCAGGGTCACAGAGCCAGTTTTGGTAGAAATAGGACTTGAACACAGGTCTCCCTAATTTAAGACCAGCCATCTATCCACCACGTCAAAGCTGCCTTTCAACAAGAAGGAAAAATTTCTCCCACCCTGCCAGAAACATCACTGCCAAAGAGGAAACTGCATTTTTCTCCACACGATGTAATTTCTGAACTTCAAAGTTATCTACAACTGTAGGCAGACTACACTGTACTCTGGGGTGGTCTAGCTCTTCTTTGTTGGAGTCAGAGAGCTGTAATGCTGACAGAAGTTTATGAAGAGACTATTAAAGGAATGGAAGAAACCAAAACAAATGCCGAAGATGTTGGCTCTGTCTGAAATGCTGTCTGAAGCGAGGCTCATCTTACAGCGAAAAGGCATGCCTGAAATTTGTCCAGGCATTAAAGTACATTTAGGAATAATTACCATAAATTTAAATCCAGGGTCTAAGGTTATGCCTATTTGTGTAATAAAACCGAAGGCAGTGTTTGGAATTAGGATAGTGAGGGGAAGGGGAAGGTGGGGGAAAGAAGGATGCATTTTGTTTTGTTATTGAAAATTAATTTATTATGCCAATTTTGATCACTAATGATGTCTTTGAAGGGAATCAGTCTGAGTATTTGCCCTATATTTCACTTCACAAGTGTTATTACTGCAGCCATGTTTAATGCATACAACCAGTCCCTTCATCTTGTAAAAGCTCTAGCTGAAGGTAGGCTTAATTTGCCTGAGGCCTAGTATTCATACCCTACAACCTCAGGCATTTTAACATCTGAACTCTATTTTTGTTCCTCCAAAAGGAAGTAAATAGTAGGCTTTAGTTTAATCACTACTTAAGCCAGGATAAGAGGTATGTATTTTACTCAAAACCCAAGTGTCTCACCTGTGTCCTTTTCCAGATTATAGAAAACAATTTTGTATTCACAAAAATTACCTAGGGATCCAGTTCCACATCCCATTCATTGTACAGCAGATTTCTCCAAATCTGAAGTTACTTTCTATCATCTGCACTGCACCTTTAGATAAGACCCATGCCACATAATGTATTTTCTTCGAAAATAAATACACCTGCTTAAGCCGGGTTTTAGCTTCCAAACTGAGGAAGCCTCTATTGTGCAGGAATTTCTCAGTAAGAAAGCTACAGGAAGATGCCCAGATTTGGAAAGCAGTGATGGCAGATGATGGGGGAGGCACAGGGTTGTGCAAATGGTGATGTGGGAAACAGAATCAAGAGAAAGTGAGAAGGATCTTAAGTAAAAGCAAATATATTTGTGCAATAATAGCATTTATTTTTGCTTCCTTTTACTTAGTCAACAAACATTTAAGTGTTTACTCTGGGCCAAGTGCTATGCTAAGTGCCAAGATACAAAGGCAAGAATAGAATTCCTGCTATCAAGCAGCTCACATTCTAATAGGTAGGTAACATGTAAAAAAAAAAAAACCTAAGTATCTACAAGATGTATATAGTATAAATAGAAGGTAATCTTAGAGGGAAGGCATTAGCAGCTGGGGGAAATGAGGAGAGGGAAGAGAGGAGGAGGACCAGGAAAGGCTGCTTACAGAAGGAAAGATTTCAGCTGAGTCTTTTTTTTTTATTTTTATTTTTTTAATTTACGGAATAAAACAAGCTTTTTCATAATATAGTATTAAAAAGATGATTGAACATGAAACTAAAAATCTACTACATACAATTTGCTGTTCCTTTTAAATATATAATAAAGTTATCACATAAATTTCTTTTTTTTCTTCCCTCTCCCCACCTCTGCCTGAGACATGGCTACCATAGACAGAAATATGCATAGTTACATAAAATCATCTTATACATACTTCTATTTATCAGTTCTTTCTCTGGAGGCAGATAACGTCTTCCTTTATCTGTCCTTTGTAGTTAATTTAGGTATTTATAACAGTCAAAATGACTTATGCACTTTAAGTTTTTCTTAAAACAATTTTGGTGTTACTGTATACAACATTCTCTTGGTTCTGCTCATTTCACTCTTCATTACTTCATCAAAGTCTTTGCATATTTCTCTAAGATCATCAAGCTCATCATTTCTTATAGCACAGCAGTATTCCATCACAATCATATACCACAACTTGTTCAGTCATTCCCCAAACGACAAGTATCCCAGTAATTTCTGTTTCTTTGCCACCACAAAGAGAGCTGCTATAAGTATTTTAGAACATATAAGTTCTTTTTCTTTTTCCCTAATCATCTTTGGAAATAGACTTAGTAGTGGTATTGCTGGGTCAAAGGATATGGGCAGCTTAATAACACTTTGGGAATAATTCCAGATTGCTCTCCAAAATAGTTGGATCAGTTCACAATTCCACAAACAATGAATTAGGGTCCCAATTTTTCCACATCTACTCCAACATTTGACACTTTCCCCTTTGATCATTTTAGCCAACCTGATAAGTGTAGAATGGTATCTCAAGCTTGTTTTTATTTTCATTTCTCTAACAAATAATGATCCAGCTGAGTCTTAAATGAATCCAAGGAAGAAGGAAGTCAGGAGGAAGAGGTGAGGAGGGAGAGCATGCTAGGGATAGGGGCCAGCCAGTGCAAGGGCAATGATTCAAGACATGGGGAGCCTTGTGAAATGAATAGCACTTAGGTCCAGTATATACTAAGGTCATAGAGTATATGGAGAGAAGTGAATATAAGACTGAAAAGTATCAGTCAAGTGGGGAGATGAATGCAAGGACAGCTGTCACGTAACCATAGTATAAATGTGAGAGAAAAGGTGGACCATATTCTAACAGTGTTAGGGGTAAAATAACCTGGACATGACTTTTGTCATCACCGTAGGAATTTTCCCTGCCTGTCCTCCCATACCTGGAATATTATCTCCTCATCTCCACCTCCTAGTTTTCCTGGCTCCCTTCAAAGCCCAGTTAAAACCCCACCTTCTACAAAAAAATGCTGTCTTCATTCCTTCAATGCCTGTACCTTTCCCTTGTTGATTTATTTCCAGATTATCCTGTATTTATCTTGTAGCTGTTTGCCTGCTGTGTCCCCATTAGATGGTGAGATCGTTGAGGGCAGGGGCTGTCTTCTACTTTGACCAGTCTCCCGATTGATTAGCGCAGTGCCTGGCAGGCACGAAATGTTTGCTGGGTAACTGACAATTGATTTGGCAAGTGCAAAATATGAAGGAAATAGTTTGTCTTGTAGTTCTATTGCAGATTGGATTAACTTTGTTCACCAAATATTATTTGTGATAGAAAATATTTCCTTTTTAAAAAAAATTCAATTTACTGAGGAGAGACAGTCTACAGAGGAGTAATTAGACAGAACTGGAGACAAATGTCTCTACTTTATAAGGCAGAGGGGAAGCCAAGAAAAAGAATGTTATTCCAGAAGGAAAAAACATGTTTCGAGGACAAAAACGTGGCTTTACCGTAGCGGATTGCTCTGAGAAATGATAATAAAAACTCATCATTGCAAAGCACTTTTGTGGGGGTTATATGATGGATGATGGAAAGAGATCCAGCTCCAAAATCAGAAGACCTCAGTTTGAATACCAGTTTGACACTAATTACCCATGAGACCTTGGGTAATTTATTTTTCTCTACTGGGCCTCAATTTTCTCAACTGTAAAATGATTTATTAGATAACCCTCAACTACACAGCCATCTCCAGTCCTCTCCTCCTCTAATATTCTTTAATATACATTATCTTTTTTGATTCTCATAACTACTCCACGAGGAAACATGTGCCAGTTTTTGCTGCCCCATTCTGCAGATGAGAAAACTGAGACCCTAAGACATTAAACAGTTTGCCCATAGTCACAGAGTTAATAAGAAGAGTAATGAGAACTCCAGCCTAAATCTTCTGCTTCCAGATGTAGCAGCTCTTTAGCCCCATCAGGTGAATTCAGATGTAGACTGAGCTGCCCTTCACTCTTTAAAGGGCAAAGCAGCACTAATAATACAAGTAGGTCTTTGTTGACTGAAAGATCTGAAAAACTCAGATAAAGGACAAAGCAGAGTTATCCCAAGCAAGTTAGAAAGTTTGGGGGCGGGGTGGGGGGGAAGCATTTTCTCTATTTAATACTGGTCTATTTAGTATTCTTGCTCACAACTACGTGGTACAGTAGATAGAATACTGGGGCTTGAAGTCTGGAAGCCCTGAGTTCAAATCCAGGCTCAGATTCTTACTAGCTATATGACCCTGGGCAAGTCACTTGACTTCTGTGTGTCTCAGTTTCCTTAGCTGTAAAATGGGGATAATAATTGCACCTACCTCCTAGACTTTTTTTTTGTGAGGATCAAATGAGATAACATTTGTAAAGCTCTTAACACAGTGCTTGGCATAAGATAGACACAATAAATGCTTGTTTCTTTCCTTTTCTTCTTTCCTTATTATAATTATTGCTTGATTTATTTGATTTTCAAAGGTAATTAGCTAATTTCTGTTTTGTTATTATAAATAGTAATACATCTTTCCTTCCATAAGCCAGGGAGACTGAGGAAGTGTTTCCTTAGTGGTCTCAGTTTTTCATGCCTAAAGCAATCCCCATCTAAAATCTGTCCCTGATAGTTTCCTCTATGAGATTCTTGTTTATAGAACCTATTTAGCAAAAACCAGCAGTAAAGGCATTGACTAGAAGAGGAATTCTGTAGGAAATGCCTGAAAAGCTGAAACGCTAAGGGAATGAGCAGAGACCATTGGGAATTCCATATTGGAAAGAGATTCCATATTGGAAAGAGACTTCCTTTTAAAACAGACATCAGTTTAGACACCCAGAACGAGGATACAGAATCATAGACCCCTAAGGTTAGATGCCTGGAATTCAGTAGGTGCTTAATAAATGCTCGTTGATCATGATTGAGTTTGAGTTACAAACTGACTTCAAGCTAAAACACAATCAAACGAGACAGTTTATCAATAGTATAAAGCATGGTTTCTCTTTGGGTACCAAAAGAGTTGCTAGACACTAACCCAATTTTATTCTTTGTAAGAATCAAGTACTATGAAGTCTTGCACCCACTCTCAAGGTAAGTGTTCCATCCAGCCCCAGCAGGAGCACCAGGTAAGTGCCAAGCTCTCTATGCTTCTCAGAGAGCTGGCTACCTTCTTGGAGTCCTCAGTTTTATCCATAGTCTAAAGGGTGTGGTCAGTATGGATTTATCCTATAAGATTTCTCTGAAGCACCCTGCCCACCAGAAAATTTCTCCTTCCTTCTGGATCTCTTATCTGAATGTATTTTCATCCCAGTAACCATGGTAAAATAGTCACATTTAAGCATGCTTTCTGTATGCAGTGTTTTTATGTATAGGCATGGAATTATTTCTGTAATTTGGGTATCCCAGGTTCTGGGAGGAGGGAAGGTATGGGGTACAGGACTGAATTCAATTTTAAGCCTAGAAACATGGTCTGTCACTTTCCCCTGTTCCTCCCATCTCCTGCAAGGATCTTTTGCCACACAAAATAACCCAGAACTGGCTGGCTGTCGAAGCCTGAGCAGAGGCCCCAGCAAACTTCATCACCTTGGAACCCAGACCTCCACGGCAGTGAAAAGAGGGAGGGAGGCCTGAGTGTGAGGATGGGCTCTGTTGTGAGCCCATGTGTCAGGTCTTTGGGTTGACCAGTGTAGCCTCTAAGCTTGGTAGGCAATGGAGGAGGGAGTACTGAATGTTAGTTCATGAGCTTGTTGGTTTTTTCATTCTCTGTATCCTAGGGGATGACCTTTTGACTGAATCCAAACTTCACAGAACAAATCCTTCTTGGATTCAGTCAAAGGGTCAAAGGGGACCTAGAGGGCCACATGTGGCCTTGAGGCAGCAGGTGTCCCACCTCTGTATGGAAACAACTGAAAATGTTTTACCTTTGGTACATTATTTCTGTTTTCAAGAAGTTTGTGAGGTTATAGGGATCAGAGAAGTCTAGTCTTCCATCTTATTGGTCACATAACCCAGAAATCCCTTTTCCAGCTTTTTAAAGAGTGTAAGGGTGTATGTAGCTCAGTACATTTTGTCTCTGATGCTCATCCCCCTAACGTCAGAAATGAATAAGAACAAAGAAACAAGAGAAGCAGGGACACCATATGTTCCTGGCCACACGCCAACCAGGTGACCATGGGGAGATAGAGTAATTTCTGCCACTACCTTCCCCACCCAGATACCCACAGCATTTCTTCCTCTTCACTCTTTTGCTGATGTTTCCCCTCCCCCACTGGAGAGCAGAAACCCCTCTTCCCAGAACCTCCATTTAAGGAGGAAACATAAGTTAGCCATCTTTTCATTTCTTACCTACCTATATTCCTCTGGACTTCATTCTGCACCCCCCACCTTACCAGGTACCTTCTACCCTTTTCTACTTTCATTTGTGATATCATCTTCCCCCATTAGATTGTAAGCTCCTTGAGGACAGGGACTGTCTTTTCCCTATCTTTGTATCCCCAGGGCTTAGCATAGGGCCTGGTATATAGCAGATGCTTAATAAATATCTAATAACTGATTACACATAAGTCTCCATAGCAGGATATGAGGAACATTTCTACAAGATTCCATGTACACCCAAATACAGAATCTACCTCTAGATGGGAGGCCAACTGGAGACTAGGTCCAGAGTTAAGAGGAAACCCCAGTTCCACTCCATCAAGGGGCAAAGCAAGAATTTTCTCCTTGACTTTCTACCTTCTTAAGCTATATTTTATATTTAAGCTATATTTCTTTCCCTTTTATTCTGGTCTTCCTCTTCTTTGACTTGATCCCTCTTGGATTCTTCTAAGTTAGAAACTTCATATTTTTCTCATTTTTCTAATCAATTGGTACCTCCCAGTCTGTCTTCATAACAAGATAAAATCATTGATTTGGAGTTGGAAGGAAAACAAATGGTCATCTACTCCAACCCCCTCATTTTACAGATAAGGAAACTAAAACCCAGAGAGGTTAAAAGACTTATACTAAATTACACAGGTAGTTAGTGGGAGAGCAGGGATTTGAAATCCCAACCTCAGATTGCAAAACCAGTCATTTCCCATCAGAGATGGGAAACCAATCAGATGCTCCTAATTGGGAGTTCCACTTCCCCTTCCCCATAGAATACTTGAGACTCTGATCCCTAAGCAACTTTCAACACAGAACTTACCCTGAAGCATGTAGTGAGTATGAACAGCAAGAGCTTGGCATCACCATGAGCAACATGCCCTGGGAACAGCTGCTTTCCAGATTAGCACTGACTCTCTTCCCCTGTCATGAAGAATGCCATTCTAAGGATGCTCTCTAATGGTGCTGCTTATAGTCTATACACACACATATGTATGTATATATAGATAGATAGATATAGATAGGTATAAAGATGGATAAAGACATATAGATAGGCAGATAAAGGTAGAGATAGATTTATAGATAGATATAGAGACAAATAGATATAAATAGATACAGATATTGCTTCAGTTCTGCCCGTGTGTGTGTGTGTGTGTGTGTGTGTGTTTGTGTGTGTGTTTGGTCATGGCTGGGGAGCAGGGTGTTAAAGAGTTGTCTTGGTTGGAGTGTCTTTCCTGGCCTCAGCACACCTGCAGAAGGGAGGAAGGAGGTTTAGACCTCTGCCCTACTTAGAGGTTTTAGTCCCCAATCACCAGAGGTTGCCCTAGTACCCTTCTTTTACTTTCCTTGTCTCCCCTTTGGTGCTTATCTGGGTAGTTTCTATTCAGTCTTAGGTGGGTGGGTTGAGGGGACATGGAATGTCTTCCCTTAAGCCAAATAAAAAAGGCCTGTTGCTTTCAGCATTGACTGCCTCACCTAGTTCTTTTGTGTGGGATAGAGACAAGACTAGATCTGTGATTTCATCCCTTGTTAGGAAATGCCCTCTACCAATGAAGGTTGGCACCATCTCTGCAACTTACAGTCTTAATGAGTTGTCTAGACGCAGGGGATAAACATGTGACCTGACTGCAGCCCACAACATTTCTGAGGATGGCATAAACTGGATTAAAATGTAGCAAAATAAATAAAAATAGATTTAAAAAACATAGATAATGTTACATTTTAAAAATAAGCCAATATGCAGGGTCCATAGGAATCCTTAGGTATAGAAGAGTGACCCCATTTCTATTTGGGTTTGATATACTAGTTTAGAACACTGGGGAGTTAAGGGATGTGCTCAGGGTGACCAGCCAGTATGAGTCGGAGACAGTATTTGGACCTTCATGGCTCCAAAGTCACCTTGCTACCACTGAGGAACGATGCCTCTCATAGACTGCTAAAAGGGAGAGGCACCTGCTAGGTTACAATATTCAAACCTTTTACTTTACATATTAGGAAATAAGCCTAGTGGAGTTAAATGAAGGAAGCATTATTAAGTACCCAGACTCTTTATACATATTATCTCACTTGATCCTCACAATAACCTTAGAAGGCAGGCACTATTATTATCCTCACTGAGGCAGACAGAGGTTAAGTGGCTTGCCCATAATCACGCACACAGCTCGTAGTGTCTAAAGCTGGACTTGAATTCAGGTTTTCCTAACTCTAGGCCCAGCATTCTATCTACTGTGCCACCTAACTGCTAAATGAACCATAGCCTACATAGCTAGTTAATAGTAAAATATGTCTACGATCCAAATATCCTGACTCCTAACCCTGTGATTTTTCTGTGAACTTAAACAAGATTTTCTTCTAAAACAATGAAATAAATCCTTATCAATATGTCAAGTATTCGAGAATAACCTTAGATCACTTTAACATCAGACTAGTAAGACTATTAGGACATCATATGAAGGGAACCTTTCCAAAGAAACTTCAAAGCAGAATTCCCACACAAAATTAGGTTAAAGTATCACTACAGACCAGATTCTAATCTCTGCTGTACAATGTGTATAAAGCTGCATATCCAGGAGTTCAGCCACATAGAACAGAAGTTTGTCAATGCAACCAATCATGTGTGTCTAAAATAATCTGGCCCCATGGGTCTTGTTTAAACAAAGGCAAGGCATGTAGACTTGGCTGAAATATCATTCAATCACATGCTGAAATGCCTCTGGTCCCCGTGGATTACACTGAGTTTTTCTGGTTTCTCGCCCTTGTCTTTTGACCTTGATCCCTAGAGCAGGTATGGGTGGGGCTTTGGATGACTAACTTCGATCTCCAGATTTTTCTCTAACCCTAGATTTTGTTTTTGTTCCTAGAAAAGGAATACAGTGATGAAAGCTTGATAACCAAGGGCTTGGAAAGCTTGAATTTACTCTGCTATCCCTGAACCCAGGTTCCAATGTGTGCTTTCCTTATTGAATCCCAGTAACCAGCAACCTTGAAGCAGTCTCTCTCTATATAGGCAGTCGGGTGAGAATAGTGGAGAGAACACTGAACTTGGAGCCAGAAAGATCTGAGTTCAAATTCTGACTCAGACATATAATAATTATATAATGAATTCTGTTCTGGTATCAAGTATATATAGTTCCAAGTATATATAGTTTGGAAACAGGGAACATAGTGATAGTTTCTTGGTCTCTTACCCTATTTCTTTGACTAGGTATGAGTTCTTGGTTAGCTTGTACTTCTCTATTGACTTGACCTAGGTTGAAATGAATCCTGATTATTGACTACCAACAAGGAGGGAGATGGAGGAAGAGTACTTGGAGAATTTAAAACCAACCTCCTTCCCAGTCATAATCTGCTTTTCCTATGTTTTTGATTCCCATCTAGTCTGAGTACTGATTTCTGACATTGGCACACCCCATGAGGAAGGGAGTGGCTCAGAAAAACTTGTCTAAGTCATAGCTTTTCTCTGATCTTAAAATATAGGTTCATAACAGCCAAGATTATTTGGGGGGTAGGAGTATTTTCCATACCCCAAGCCCAAGTTACTTGATGAGATAGTAGATTTACTAGACCAGCTGTGTGTTGGGTGGAGAGAGAAAAACAAAGGCTACACATAGTACATGCTCTCCCAGAGTCCTCCAGGGGAGATGCTTTGATACAAGGCATAATAATAAGACAAAAGGAAAGAAAAAAAATTTAAAAAAAAACTTTGGAAATTCCCAAACGTGTGTGTTTGTTGGGGCCTGGAGGGGAATGGAGGGGGGCAGGGAGGGCAGGAAGAGAGAGAGGTGAGAGGAGGAGAGGACTGATTAGTTCTCCAGGCCTTTTTTACCTTCATAAAATATTGCTCACTCTCCTTACATGGCTAACCTAAAGATCAAAGAAACTGATACCAATAGGGTTGATTGCTCTGTGGCCTTTATATACCATCTGATTACAACCTTCTGGCAAAGTGGGAGCAGCTGGGACCTTCTGAATGCAAGTACCCTGGCTGCTTCCCGTATCTTGAGTTTCCTCTGTCCTGCCTTCTTATTGTACTAATACTCTGATGATTTCAGTCTGTCTAACTTTGTCTACTGGTTTCTAATCCATATCTGTTTTCCACTGAGAAAAGAGAAACAAAGTCCTGGGATTCTGACAGCTTCAAGTCTGATGATATATAATCTGCCTTCACTGTTCCTATCCACTGGATATAGAGAAGTAAATGTGTTTGGGTTCCTAAACAATAAGATAAATGTTGGTGTTGGGTCATGTATTTGTAGGTTGAACATTTTACTTTTCTTTTAAAAAGAAAATTTTAATTTCTCTTTTAAAAATATTCTGCCATTTTTAACATCACATCACATTCATTTCTTAATATTTCTCTCCCTTTTCCTCCATCCAGAAAGCCATCCCTTATAACAAGAACAAAGGGAGAGAAGTTCAGTAAAAATCAATCAACCCATCAATTGTGTCTGACAATACATGCAATATTCCACCCCCATGATTCCCCATCTTTTTTAAAGGGGCGAGTGAGGGACATTCTTAATGAAATGCTTAAAATGTTAATTTCTAAAAAAAAATCTCATGCCTGATCATGAACAGAAGATAGCAGAAAGCTTCAATATCTGACTTTCAGGACCACCTCCAGATATCACTCTAGTTTGGTCATTTTCTACTAAACATTAACTTTTCATTCACCACGTAATCACACCAGGCTCTGTTTTATTTTGTGTCTTGCTTTCAGGTATGTCTGAAAAAAAGTCACTGATTTGATTAACTTTCCCCACTTTTTTTAAAAGAGAGGCTATAGATCAAAGTCTAACCATAAAACACTCTGCCCCATTGCCGCTGAGTCCACAGGCCAGAAAAGTCAATTCAATGACTTGGTTAAGTAGAGCAAGTTTGAAACATGAAAATGACCCTTTCGAATTTAGTTCAGTTACTAAATTTCTGAATAAATCAGCAAAGTTTGTGCAAGGTGCAAAAATTCATCAATAAGTAATATCTAAGCCTCTACCTCATGACTCTTGTTTTGTGTTTCACTTGGCCGAATCTAGAAATATAGACCTGAAGAAATTATTTTATTGGGTGCTTGTCCTTTTACAAAGACATGGCCAGGCATACCTCAAGAGAGAAATGTTAAAAGATGTAAACAGGAAGTTTTTCAAAGGAAGACATCTTAGCTATCAATAGTCATACCAATAAGAAAATGCTACAGATCATTAATAATTAGAGAAATGCAAATTAAAGTAACTCTGAGGTCCTATCATTGGCAAAAGTGTCAAAAAGGGAAAATGACAATTGTTGGAGTATCTGTAGGAAAACAGGCACACAGATGTGCTATTGATGGAGCTGTAATTTGATCTAACTTTTCTGAAGAGTGATTTGGAACTGTGCTCTTAAAGTTAGTAATCCATGCATACCCTTTGACCCAGCCATACCACTACTAGGCCTATACTCCTAAAAGATCAATGAAAGAGGGAAAGGACCATATGTATGAGTATTTTTATAGCAGCTCTTTTGGTAGTAGAAAAAACCCTAGAAACTAAGGGGGTGAGGGTGTGACCACCTAAGAGAAAACAAATTATGGCATGCAAATGGAATGGAATATTATTGCACCATAAGAAATAGATAGTTTCAGAGAAATTGGGAAGACCTGTATGAACTGACCTGAACAGAGCCAGGAGAACAATTTATACAACAGTAGCATTATAAAGAAAAACAACTTCAAAAAACTTGAGGATGCAAATCAATGCAATTGCAAACCATGATTCCAGAAGACTGAAAATGAATTATGCTAACCACCTTCTTATTAGAGAACTGATAGATACAAAATGCAGAATAACACATACATTTTTGGACCCAACTAATGTGGAAATTCATTTTGCTCGATTATGAATATTTGTTTTGAGGAGTTTGTCATTGTTATTTAATTGTTGGGAGAGGGAAGAAGTAGAAAGGAAAGAAAACAAATGCTTATTAATCGAAAAAAATAAAATTTAAAAATGTGGTCAGTGCCTATGCTCACTTAAATCTGAATAGTAATTATACCCTACACCCCCCCCAAAAAAATTCTCTTCCTCTCCATTTCTTTCTGTCTGTTGTGAAAGACAGCAACAGTTTGAGTTTGAGTCCAAGCTCTGCCACTTAGTAGCTATGTGTCCTTGTTCAGAGAACTTGTTCTTCTTTCACGTAAAAGAGGAAAGAGAATACATCCGGCCCTTCTTACCTCCTGCCTGTACCATTGCAATAACCATCTTCTAGAAAATATGAATAATAATATTTATTTAGATCAGCTGACCGAATCAGCATTATAATTATAATGGACCAGAAGTTATCCCTACCCAATGTTGGAATCCTTTTCACAATATGGCTGACTATCCATAAAACATTTATTCAGCACCTGACTGGCAGTCATTCATCTTCTGCTTGATGTCCTCTTAGGACCATCCCAATTTTTGTTTTTGGAAGGCAGAATTTTTAGGAAGTTTTTTTTTTTTTTTCGTTACACTGAGCTAAAATCTCTGTCCTTATACCTAGGAGATACAGTTCCTCACTCTGTCCTCTGGAACCTAACAAACTGATCAATATGCAAAATCAAGAAGCATTTATTAAACACCTACCACATCTCAGGCACTATGCTAGATGCTAGAGCTACAAAGATGAAAATGAAATGGACTCTGCCCTCAAGAAGCTTACATTCTATTGGGGACAATGATATATATGAATATACAAGGTGATTTTTTAAAGGAGACGATTAGCAGTTTGAAGGATCAGGAAAACCTCAAGTAGGAGATGGAATCTGAGCTGAGATTTAAAGCAAAGTAAGAATTCCAAGAGCGTGAAGAGAATGCATGACAGTAATGGAAATAGCCTGAACAAACACATGGAGATGGGAGATAGAAAATCATGTATGGGGAACAGTAAAGATGTCATTTTGGTTGGATCTAAGAGTATACGAAGAAGAGTCATGCATTATAAGCCTGGAAAGTTATGTAGGAAACAGGTAGTAAAGGACTTTAAATGCCAAACAGAGAAATCTGTATTTTAATCTAGAAGCAAAAGGGACCCACTGAAGTTTGTTGAACAGGAGAGTGACATGGTCAAAATTCCTGGAATTTAGGAATATCCTTTTGGCAACTATGAGAAGGATAAATGGAAGAGGCCGGCAGAAAGATTAAGAGATTATTGCAAGAGTCCAGGCAGGAGGTAAGGAGGGCCTGAATTGCTTCCTCTTTCACATGACAGCCTTTCAAAATATCTGAAGACAACTATCCTGTCTTTTGCAAGCTAAGCATCCCCATCTTCTGAAACAGATGATAATGTATGACAGGCACTTGGTAACTGTAGTTATCACAGAAATGTCAGTGAACATTAGTGTTATTATTCCTGGAATATACATCTTGCTACTCTCTATGAATAAATAAATGAATAAAACATTTATTAAGCATTTACCCCCATGCAAAACACTATGCAAGCACTACAGATACAAATACAGATTTAAGACAGTTCCTCCTCTCAAGGAAAGCTCAATGTTTTGATGGAGAAGACAACATATATGGAAATTTTCAGCTGCAAGTTGGATGAAAGAGTCCATGGTCCCTAGAGTTCAGTGGCAAAGCAGATGTTAATGCTTCTTCTTTAATGTCATTTCAGCTAAAATCTATGTAGGTATTTGGTCCATGTCAGGGATATCCCCCTTTTTGCCCTCCCCCCCCCCATCCTGAGCTGACTTACTCAGAGCATCTGTCTGTTACCATATGTTCCATTTAAGCTGCACGGACAGGGCCCCTCCAGATTTTCAAACCTGCTCACTTTCCACTTCTAACATTTGGAGTCTCCCTGGGCAAACAAAGCTATTTTGAAGAGAGCAGGTAAGAGGAGAGTGGTCTTATGTTGCACTGAATCTTTGAGAGTTGTGATCCAACTTCTCAGAAAAACAAACAAAGCTGAGGCTTCCCCTTTATTGGAAGTATTTAGAAACTGGATAGTCGCTGATCTGTGATGTAATAGATAGAAGGCATTCAACCACTGGGTACGGGGTTGAATTCACTAGATAAGTAACCTTCTAGGTTGTTTGCAGCTCTGAAATTCTGTGATTCTTTTTCTGACTTAGCCAGGGGTGGAGGAGAAGTTCCCGTCATTCAAAGCAATACTTCATTTCTCACTATTTTCTTTTTTTTTCTCATAAGTACCAACTTTCCCAAACTACTTTCTTGGCCCCCAAATCACTAAACAGTATTCATGGAAAAGAACATGGCATGTACAAGATGGAATTATATTTAGTAAGCAAAGCAATTTAGCACACACCTTAAAATTCCTAAAATTACCTACAGGCATGCTGCTTTATTGTAAATTTACAGCTCCCCCAATAGCCACTTAAAAGTAAATGAAGTCATTTCTAAATTGCCTAAGCAGTGAGGATCATACAAAATTAATTGTGATCCACCCTCCTTTGTCTGTCTTCCCTAATACGGTGAGTTCATATACCACTCCACCCATCCACCTGTCATTTCCAAGGCTTTAAAAAACGACAGTGGAGTTGCCCCCAGGAAACCTATGGCATGTTTTTACCTGTGAATTACAGACTTTTGAGATGAGATTAGAATACAACCTATTAAATTTGTATATTTTTTTTAAAAACCAAAAACACCATACTGCCATAACTTTACTAAAATATAGAGAAAAGGGGACCTCTCTCTCCTGAATGGCAGGATGTGAGGTATAGAGAGTGTCCTAAAAGTCTTAATGATGTTTTAACTTTAATATGTTCAGAGGAATAAATGCTACAAATTTTTAAAAATGGAAAGGTTAATCATTCAATTTTAAAATTCTTATATGTTTCTTATTAAATTTCAACACCACCACCACCATCTTGTGCTATATATTCTTCTAATAGATATTTGAACTTTGTAAAAATTTTCATCAGTTACTGCTCAGTGACTGAAAGAATTTCAATTGTAATCCTAGCCTTAAAATAATCCAAAGAAGGAAGGAAAAAAACAAGCCTACTCTGTGCCAGGCACTGTGGTAAGTGCTTTGCCAATATCTCATCTGATCTTCACAACACCCTGGGAGGGTATGCACTATTATTATCCTCATGTTACAGTTGAAGAAACTGAGGCAAAAAGAGGTTAAGTGACACGCCCAGGATCACACAGCTAGTAAGTATCTGAGGCTGAATTGGAACAAGAATTTTCCTGGGCCAGCACTCTAGCCACTGTGCCGCCTAACTGCTTTGTTTGTATATACGAATGTAGGCTATCTTCTGCACCACCTGGCTGCCTCGATGAGGACTCCACAAGAGGGTAGAAACAGTGGGGAGCAAAAAGGAGGGAACAGATGTGAAAAATGCCATGGAAAGTGAATTTACAGGGCTTGTTCTTTGGCTATGAAAGGTGAGGATTGGGTAGGAATCAAAAATAATACTCTTACTCAGGGAAGACTTTGTGAATGGTGGTGCCACTGACGGAGATAACAAAGTCAGAAGGAGGACCAGGTTTAAGGGGAAAGACTGATTCACTTTTAACATGTGGAGTTTGAGGTGGCATTGGGGCATCCTTTTAGAAAGGAATTACCTGAAGCTCATGTGTAAGGAAGGTCTGGGGAAGGAGAGAAAACAGGTAGAAGGTCGGAAGAAAGGAATAAATGAAAGAAGGAAACAAGGAAGGGAGAAAGGGAAAAATGAAGGAAGGAAAGATTTATTAAGTGCCTACAATATGCCAAGTACTGCGCTAAGCATTTTATAAATATTATCTTATTTGATCCCTACAACAACTCTGAGGTAGGAGTTTAAGTTACCCTGTGAAGGTTAGACACACGGATTTGACACCATAACAAGAATAGCTCATATTTATAGCGTACTGCAGAGTCTGCAAAGCCCTTTACATACATTCTCATTCGGTCTTCACAACAATCCCATCCTGTAGGTGCCATTATTAACCTCTTTTTTTTTTTTTTTTTTACAGATGAAGACACTGAGGTTGAGAAAGGTTAGGTGATTTGCCCCAGAACCAGCCGGTGTTGCATTCTACAACAAAATTCAAAAATATAGGTTTTCCCAACTCCAAATCTAGACCCTTATTCACTAAACGACAAATAATTAAAGGCATGAGAGTGAAAGATACAGGAAAGAAGAAAAGAAAGAAAGAATAAAGAAAGAAAGAAAGAAGAAAGAAAGAAAGAAAGAAAGAAGAAAGAAGAAAGAAAGAAAGAAAGAAAGAAAGAAAGAAAGAAAGAAGAAAGAAAGAAAGAAAGAAAGAAAGAAAGAAAGAAAGAAAGAAAGAAAGAAAGAAGGAGGGAGGGACGAAGGAAGGAAGGAAGGAAAGAAGAAGGGAAGGAAGGAAAGAAGGAAGGAAGGAAAGAAGGAAGGAGGGAATGAAACAGAAGGGAGGGAACAAGAGGGTCAAAGACAGGCCCTTGGGAAGACCCAGTAATAGGAATTAGGAAGAAGAAAAAGCAACTAGTACAGTAAAGTGTAGACTGTATGAAGCCGAGGAAGAAAATGACAGGTTATATATTGAATGTTGCATAGAAATCAAGGACTACAAGAATTTAAAAGGGGCCATTGGATTGGTAATTAGGAGAATACTGGTGAACCCTGAGGGAGTTGTTTCGGTGGAGTGATAAGCCAGATTTCAAGGGATAGAGTGTTTGGGAAGGAACTTTGGGTATAAATTACTTACTTAAAATGTTTGATAGCAAAGAGAAATATGATATTGCTAAATCAGTGGAAGAATTAAGGGGAGATTAGGGTTTTTGTTTGTTTTTCTTTTTGTTCTTAGATTTGGGAAGAGCTGAGCACATTTGTAGGCATATTGAAAGGAACCAATTGAGAAGAACACTGTCAGGGAAAATAAAAGAGTGAAACTGTTGGAGAGTTCATGGAGTTGTCCAAATTATTAATAAAATGCCCCCTAAAAGTTCATTATCTCACACACACACACACACACACACACACACACACACAGGCAGCATCTAAATTACCAACTGGAAAGGATATTATCCAGTCAATGATATTCCGTGAAGCATAAGCTCTAGACAGCAATGGTATCGAACTCAAATGGAAAGGAGGGCCACTAATCCATACACAAGGATCCCTGCCAGTCCCATATTGACTGAGTTTTAACATAAAATGTTATCCATGTTTTATTGTATTTTCATTTATTTTCTTAAATATTTCACAATTACATTTTAATCTGATTTGTGGATGCATGAGGTCAGCTGGCCATGTATTTGATGACACCTTTACTCCAGACATTGCCACACTCATCTGCTCTACCTCCAATTAAAGGCATATTCTCAAAACAATTTAGATTAATCTCATCTTTTGCTCTACAGGAACCAGGCTTTAAAATGTCATTGAAATAGTAAAAGAAAAGTTTAACACAGAATCCAGAAACTTTGAATTTAAATCTCAATATTTGGGAACAGAAAGGAAAAGAACACCTACATTCTCAGCCAACAGAGAGTTCTCTAACAATCAAGAATATTTTTCCATTCTAATTATTGCTATAACCTCTGCCTCTGTTGGACAAAATCTCTGGCCACTCCAGTAGAACCTGGGTACACTCAATCCCATCAACCACTACTCTTCTTGCTGCCTTTCATCACAACAATGGCCTTCCACCATTTCATAAAATTGCAGACCCAATTTCAAACTTCCTAGGCCTCATAGTCTCACCATGCTGTCTAAAATCATAAGACAGTTCCAACGAGTCACTGGATTATATTTCCCTGCTGTTTTACTTGCATTCAAACTATTTTTTCTTAATGATATCTCCAGATAATGGGTACAATAATATGATCAGTAAACTCCATATCACTGAGGGATTAGCTTTAGCATACAGTAAGGATACCTCTTCTTCAAACAGAATAAGAGAAAAATGGGTAACAATGCAGAGAAGCAAAAAATTTTGTTGTACTCAATAGTGCATCAATCCCTGAAATGCCATTCCCTATTAAGACAAATAATTCACATTGCTATACAACGGATAGTGTTTCTTTCCTTGCTATTAAAAGTTGGAGTTCATTAAATACCAGTAAACTGACACATGATTCTGAAATTCATTTCTTTTTTTCATTCTTTTCATAATTTCTGAACATAGGATCTTATGACTAAAACTGTTGTGGTCTTTAATAATTTAAAATGTTATAAAAAGGCAATTAGACCTGTTGTTTATCTCTCTCCAAACAGGGTCAAACTAATCTCTTTGAAGCTAACCTGCAAATCTGAAACATGCCAGACTATTAAGAAGAAAGTGATGAAAAGACATGGTTGCTTTTTTCTCAGAGCAGGTAAAAGGCATTTTATCCCATGAGATTTCTTCAATGCCTGAAGAAAGGATTTTCCCTTTGTCAACCCTCGAGCATAGGTATAACTCTTCTGCTAGAGCTCCCAGATAAAGGTGTCCACATCCCTCCATGCCCTACCAGATCCAAGCTCAAGCTTGACCACACTGAATGGATTACATTGCTAGAACCAGAGTCCACCATTTTAATTTTTATTTTAATTTTTCAATCAATTAATTTTTTGAGATAGAGTCTTCTGTCTCACTCAGGCCAAAAGTGCTTCCACCACTGATTGGCTTGGAAGTTTTGGCCATTTCTGTTTCCCACTTAGACTCTCTGGGCAACATGGTGCCTTCTTTCTTCCTCCCTCTCAGGAACTTCCCAAATTAGTGCCAGATTTAGTGTAGACATCTAATTAGACACAAGGATTACAGGTGTGTACCACTATACCTGGCTCACTACTTTCTTTCGTTTTAACTTTCATTTATTTACTGTGTTTTTCTTTGAACTATCCTTTAGCCCCAACAACCAAAGAAAAGGTCAAAGAATCTCTGGGACATGAAAGAATAGAGATGGAATCAGAACAAAAGAAGAATGAGCTAAAGCACCAGGAGAAAAGAAAATTTGGCCCCTATTAAATTCAGCAATCAAGGTCAAGAAAGAGAATAAGAAATGAAGTCTGAAATTTAAAGATAGAAAATTAATGATTAACATAACTGTTCTCCCTCCTAGTTCTGTTTTCTTTTCCCATGCATCTTTACATGTCACTGATTCAAATGCACTGTGATATGGAAATGATGTCCACTTAACAGAGTTAACCAAGAAAGTTTTTGTTCTGGCATTGAAGTTTCCCTGTATAAGGCATCAGTATTCTCATTTTCATCTTATCTGAGACTAAGTTCTGGCCTTGATGATAAACCTCCCTGACCAGGGTACTCAGCCTATTTATGCAACACTAAGGATTTGAATGATTGTTTCAAACTAGTTTCAGGATACCTAGGCTATCTCTTTGAACCAGTACTTTAAAATAGGGAATAAGAAACATTGAGGGAGCCTGAACAGAGCATTAAGATAGCAGACTCTTCCTCAGTTGCAAGGATAGGAAGCCTTCGTTTGTGTGGCCCCTTCAGGAAGCCATCTGGTCTGGGGAAAGAATTAAAGAGTTCCTAGGGCAAGCAATGGAACTGCAGAAATGCAAACCAACAACTTAGGAGTTCTTTAATTTATTGAGGAATTGGGGAAACAACATGGGAACTGAGGGGTCAGTTCTCTAGCAACTCCCAATGCTTTCTTCTTTTGGGTGGTCAAGGGTGGGACATTAACCTTAAGGTAGTCCCTGAGAGAGGTATAGGAAGACAAATTTATTTGGCTACTTCTGGGCTTGACAGTAGGTCTTTTCTGTTAATCCCTATCCTGCATTTGGGGTGTGGTCAGCCTAAATGTAGTCAAGGATGCTGAAGGGCCATTTACTTTTGTTGCAGAGACCAAGACCCAAGTCATATTTTAATGTTACTAAGTGACACCCTGGATGAGATAAATGTCAAGGCAAAGAATGATTTCTGTAGTCAGTCTCATTAAATCCAGAGCTGTGGTATACACAGAGATATAACTGAAGAGTTTTATTAAAAGAACACTGTACTTTTCTTCATAGGAAATGTGACTGGATTTTGCTTCAGGAAACTAGAAACGTGGCATACATGATAAGTAAAATCCTATTTTTCTTCTTTCTTCTTAGGTCTTGAACTGTAAGCCCCACTGTCTTACCCTGGACAGATGGTGGTATCAGAACGCTTCCTCCCAGCAATAGATTACCTTCCTCCAATCAAGTTTGTCCTAATAAGCTCACATCTTTGCTGAATAGTATCTTAATTGAAGTTTTCTTTCCCCTAATTGCTGCTGTTCTCTTTTCATGACTTCTCCACATTCACATATAAAAGAGAAGGGGTTCACCAACTATTTAGATGGGTATACTACGCCACAAATAGGACCAAAATGGTCATTTTGTGAACAGAATGACTTAAAAGCTATATTCACATCTGAGGTAATCATTAGATCTGATTGTCCCCAAACCACAGTTGGCTCTTAACCATTACATCAATATTCCCAAAGGATCAAGTCACTTCCCTCAGGACAAACACGTTTGGTTATATTGCACCATTTTGTGTTAAAAATACTTGGCTCCAGTAAGACACAAAATACTGCCCCCACCTTTAACCAATCATCATGCCACTAAAAATACTCCCCATTTCCCCTAAATCCTTCAAAGGAACTACGCAATCAGGATAGGCCCCATTAAGTTTTCTGGGGCTTATGTGAGACATGCTGCACATGCCTTAAATGATCCCTTTGTAGGACTCCTGAAAGCGCTCACATTCTCAGGACAGTTACTACAGTCCTATAACCAAAGCAGTCCTTGTTGACTGCCAGATTTTATTTTCCTATAAAAATGAGCAAGTCCTGACACCTGGTGAAATGTTATTCTTCAGGATGAGAGCCAATTTAATGAAATCCAAGGCATGTGGTAGACTGTGAATGCTTTAAAGAGGTAAAAAAGTTTTGGATTCAGCATGCCTTCCATGTCTTAGACAGAGAAAGAGTTGAGATGATTTTCTTAAGAAGGCCCTGTAACTTGATTCCACTTGAGTTCAGAGCCATTGGATTTGCCATGTGTGTAATAGAGTCATGGAGTTTTCCATTTCATAGCCCACAAGTATAGGGAGGTATATTTCCTATTAAATATCTGCATTGTTTAAAGAAGAAGCTTGTAACAAAAAGTGTTTTTTTCAGAAAAAAAAAATTTTATGCCTGCATACACATTTTTAGCAATGGAGTCCTCGAATCTAGACTTCAATTCATTATTGTTGTTGTTAGTTGTTTTCCAGTCATGTCCAACTCTTCTTGACCTTATTTGGGTTGGGTTGGGTTTTATTTTTTTGTCTTTTGTTTTTTCGGGTTTTTTGCAAAGACACTAGAGTGGTTTGCCATTTTCTTACCCAGCTCGTTTTACAGATGAGGAACTGAGGCAAACAGGGTTAAGTGACTTGCTCAGAATTACACAGTAAGTGTCTGAGATCAGATTTGAACTCGGGAAGATGAATCTTCCTGACTGCAAGCCAGACAGTCTATCTTTTGTGCCACCTACCTGCCCAGACCTCAATTTGCTCATCTATAAAATGAGTGGATTGGTCTAAATCAGTAGTGTCAAACTCCAACAGAAACATATCCCTGTGGGCTTCATATTGACTTAGTCAAATACAAGCTAACACCGTTTATGTAGAGTTGTATTTTTATTCTGTTCAACATTTCCCAATTACACTTTAATTGGGTTCAGGCTGCACTTTGAAGTTTTGTGGGTCATGAGGCTAAAAGGTCGTGAGTTTGACACTTCTACATTAGGCAATTTCCAAGGTCTCTTCAAGCACCAAGTCTATAATTCTGTGACCAGAACCATACAGAATTATAAACCCTGAGCTCATTTTTAACTCTAAAATTATGATGCTAATAGATCAAGAGGTGGAAGGGACCTTGGAGGCCATCTAAGACAACCTCCTCTTTTACAGATGAGGATCTGTAATGTGAGGATCACAGAAGTTAAGTGACATAAAGTCTCACAAGTAGTAAATTCTGGCAAAGCTGGAGTTTGAATTAAGGTCCCGTAACTCAAAGGTTAGAGTAGACCTTTCCACTGCACCAGAAATAGGGTAAAACCTAGAAAGATTGTTTATTTACCTATAGTTTTCCTCTAATGTAGTCTCTAGCCTCAAATTTAGTCTGCTATAACATCATGACATAAATATATACAGCCAAGTTTTGATTATTCATAGAAATAGTAATTCCATTCATGCAGATAATATAAAATGACAACTGTCTTTTCCTTCCCTCTTATGCAAATTCATTTTAAAATAATTCATCCTGTATTTCACCACCACCACCATCACATAAACATATGTAATAAATATTTATTTACACTTTAAAATTAATTTACGTACAACATATCCATAATAGCTTCTTATTTGCCCCTATCTTTTTCCACTCCATTTATTCATTCACCTTTGCATTTCTATGCACATTTCTTTTCTTTCATATAGTTGTAGTCAGTATATATGCTCAGCAAACAAATGAGCATTTGTGCACATGACACTGGTCTAGGCATAAGGCAAGGGTTCTTACCTTGGAGTCCATGAACTTGATATTTAAAAATATTTTATAACTATTTCAATATAGTTGGTTTCCTTTGCAATGTGATATATTTTCTTTTATGCATTTAAAAACATTATTCTGAAAAGGAGTTCATATGCTTCATCAAACCTCCAAAGGGGCCCATGACACAAAAAAGGTTAAGAACCCTTCCATAGTGAAGATAGTGTACAAGGCAGGATAGGTGAAAAAAGACATAAGCAGGGAAGGCTGGGATGCCAGTCATACACAGATCATGGGTTTTGAGAGTGGGAGATGGAAGAGAAGGGACATCAGAGGTAACCCAGTCTCCTTATTTTGCTGATGAGAAAACAGAGGCTCACCAATGTTACTAGCTCAAAGTTCCAAAGGTAATGATTAACAGAAACAAGATTCAAAGCCAGATTCTCTGAAACCAGTGTTCTTTCCATCCCAGAAATAAATATAGTCTCTATCCTTAGGGAACTTAAAATCCAGAAGAACAAATTATAGATTAGAAATAGAGAGATAGATAGATGGATGGACAGAGAGTGTGACATAGGCCTGGTAGTTTGGGAAGTGGTAGATAGGAAAAAGCAATAAAAAATTCTGCTAATGGGAAGGGAGCCATAGCTCCTCTTGTTTTATAATAAATTTGGGGGAAAGAAATATTGGATATGCAGAGCTGAAGTATAATCAGGTCCTGGAATCTAAATGTACAGAGAAATACACCCCAATAAGTGATGTTTAGAACTAGAAGTGACTTCCTCAGTCAACTCCTGTGACTTCCTATTGCCTCTAGAATAAAATATAAACTTCTCTGTTTAGTGTTGAAATTCCTGCACAACTTAGACCCAATCTTCCTTACTGGCCTCATTGGATATTACTCTCGTCTCACGCTACAATCCAGCCAAATTGATCTCTCTTTTCCTCATTTGGAATACTCTATCTCCCATATTCATGCCTAGATTGCCCTCCCTTCTTACCTCCACTTCATAGAGACCCTCTCTTCCTTTACAATACAGCTCATGCACCATCTTCTGTATGAAGCCTTTCTGGATCTCCCCCAACCCATCTCCACTGCCAGTGAACTCCCTCCCCTACTACTTTGCATTTCACCATTTTCGTGTGTATGTGTGGTTGTGTGTATGCATACACGTGCACACATACATATATGTAGATATGTAACACATAAATATATATGCCAATATATAAATATATATGTACATGTATAGATATATAATGTATACAAGTAGTAAAATGTATATATTTATCATATATAAATATAATGTCAAATATATCTGTGTATTGGCATTTATTTACTTTATGCTGTGCATATTTTCTATATGTACTTGTTGCTTCTTCTATTAAAAAGATAAGCTCCTGGTGAATAAGAATTGTTTCATTCTTTATATTTGTATCTCTAGCACCCAGAATCATTCTTTATTATAAACAAGTTCTTAAAAAATACTCCTCGTTTGACTTAGAGATCATCTAGTCAAACTCATTATAAAGACAAGGCAATTGAGTCCCAGGGAGGTTACACAATTTGTCCAAAAACACATAGGTATTAAGAAGCAAAGCCAAGCTAGTGTAGCTTCAATGCTGCATCCTGAATTATAGGCATTATATCTTTTCCATCAAGAGGGTCTGAGTGCAGATAATAACCCGAGACTCCTGTGTTCTATTATGATTGCATCTCTTTGTTATATTAGCTAAGCATTTGGGTTTCTTTTAAATTTCTAAGTTGGGCCCACACAATACACGTATTCAGTTGGATGGATTTCCCACCTTGGATAGCTAGATGATAACTTAGGAGCAAGCAAATCCAGAATCCCAATGGCTCATTCCTAGTTTCTCATGTTTCATCCATAATCTCCATTCAACTCTGGTCACACCCAACTTCTCATCCAATTAAAAAAATGTTGAACTAGGACACTTGGGTGGGTAAGTCCTAGTTTTGATACTAATCAGTGATGTGACTAGTCATGTAACTTCTCTGAGCTTCAGTTATCCTCAACTGTCAAATGAAAGGATTGGACTACATAGCCTTTCACATTCCTTCTAGCTTTAATAATCTATAATTCTAAGGGTTGGGGAAAGGCAATTAGTCATGGGAATCATCTTTTTAACTTCTCTTTCCACCTCTAGTCATCATAGTATCTGAGAGACAAAGGGGCCATGTGCTCTTACTTTTCTAGTGAGACAGCTACAAACTCAACACTTATTAAGGAAAATTGATCATCTGGTATAATTTCGCAATTGCTACTTCTCATTTTTGTGCTTTTTGCTCCAACATGGTAGCAAAATTCCCTAGAAATTGTGTGATACTTCACTGCAAATTAGAAAGAAGCAAAAGTCACTAAGCTATCCAGATGGCCAAATTTTCCAGCTGTCTGCCCCTTTAGTTGCTAAAAATATGCTTATTTTGAGGGCTGTTGAAAGAAAAGTTGGTAGAGAAATTAAATCAGGGTTATCTTACAGTTCTGTGAGTTTGGTAAATCAGAGGCACAGCTTTGTCAAGAGCTATTGAACTCTGAGTTAGCAGAAATATCTGAGTCAGGAAGTATTCTCCCAGCAAAAACTACAGCAGGGCATTCCATCATTGTCAAAGTGGCCCCTTCTATGAGCACTCTCCTGACAAACTTAGTGACTGGTCAATTGAACAAGTAAATTGTTTGACAGTTAAGGTCTACTTACTCTAAATTAGAACACAAGTATCATTACTATAGTGCAAAAAGATTAATCTTTTTTTTTTGTCATGGACCCCTTTGCAAGTCTAGTGAAGCCAATAGACCCCTTTTACAACATAAAATTCATAAGATCACAAAAGAAAGCAGTTATATTAAATGTTACCAAATTGTTTTTTTAAAAAAATAAGCTCACCTACCCCCAAAAAAGATGCTAATGCATCTAGAATTTCTTGATCCCCAAATGTAGCAGAATGGTTTAATTAGAATTTACTTGCAGACATCTGCTACACTACACTGTTTTAATCTGAGAACTCTAACAGAAGATGTCGACCTAAGTTGGATGATGAAGATTAAAAGGCAGAATGTGGGTGTTAGCAAGTAGCAAGAGATCAGAAGAAAAGCCCATAATCCTCAGAACTGAAAGGACAATATCCAACTTCAGAGATGGACTAGTTTAGCAAAAGTTACATTTTGGGGTTTTCCCCATATTTCATTTTCCTTTAACAAAATATTGAGAATCTGATATGTCAAAAGAGCTAAAACACCAAGAGTAAAAACACCTTCAAACCGAAGAATCCAACCAGCATCTCAGCACAGTTCCATTAGCAAATCTTATTTAATTGATCCATTGCGGGGAGGAGGGGGGGGAATAACCACAAGATCAAGTCAATATTGGACCTGGAGTCAAGAAAAACTTGTTTCAAATCTAGTTTCCAGAGACGTACTATGGGACTCAGTCACTACCTGTCTCAGTTTTCTCATCTTTTAAATGTAGATAATAACTTCTACTTCCCAGAATTGTTGTGAGGATAAAATATTTGTAAAGTGCTTTGGCAAATCTTAAAGTACTGTATAAATGCTATTATTATAAATGAAAATATTAAACTGTTTGAGATGGCGATATGTGTATGTATGAACATGTGATAAATATGAACATATTTATGTGATTCCTATCTTACCTATTTTTATCGGGGAGGGAAAAATACCCGAGACAAATAACTCCACTACTCAGTGTTGGAAACGATGTGTATTATTCTTCCTTCCCGAAATGATGTGTATTATTCTTCCTTCCCCTTTATATGGATAAAGGCTGGACCTCTGATTTCTGGGCATAAGGAACTCTCAATTGAAGGTCTGCTTTAAGGTACCTCTACCATTTCAGATTTGCATCTTCCCTGAAACTTATAATCTTAGGTTTCAGAGAGCCCTGAGAGGTTTATGACTTGTGTGAGGTCACATAGTAAAAATATATCACACACAGGGCTGAAAACTCAGGTTTTGTGGCTTCAAAGACTAGCTTTCTCATATCTTTAAATTTTAATTCTAACTAATTTCATTTCCAAATGTTTTCTTTTTATAAGTTGCAAATGAATTTGAAACTTAAAATGATTGGTATTATACAGGGTTGATGGAAGAACAGTATGATTGTGGCCACAAGATCAATAGGATCGTACCCTTTCCATTTGTCTTAATTGGGCAAAAACCAAAAAGCCTTGAATGGTTCAGTCATTGACAAGAGCACAGGGCTGAAGATGTAACCTGTTTGTTGATTATGAAAGCCTGAAATCTTGAAATCTATGAAGTATTCATAAACAAATCAACGCAACAACAGGATACAACATAAACCCAGGTTAATGACTGACCTGTGAGAATTTCACAAAATCATTAGTAGGAACCTTCAAGATGATCTAATTTTCCTCTTAGTTTAGAGATAGGGAAACTGAGACCCACAGAAGCAAAGTGACCACATTCATTCATCCACACAACTAATAATTGGTGACTCTGGGAACAGAATCAGTAGCTTCTCGTTCTTAATAGGATGCTTATTCTATTACACCATACCATCTCCCTCAATGCAGTTGAATGACAAAGTGGATACATCACTGGACCTGGGGTCAAAAAGATCTGAGTTCAAATATGACCTCAGACACTTACTAGCTATGTGACCCTGGGCAAGTCACTTAGCCTCTGCCTCAGTTTCCTCATCTGTCAAATGGGGATAAGAATAGCACTTATATCTCAGAGTTGTGAGGGTGAAATTAAATAATATTTGTGCTTTGCAAACCATATAGCACTATATAAATGCTAGTTATTATTATTACCATAGGTGAAAACATTCATCAGATATTGATGGCTACAAAAACCCTCAGATTTTGCTCATTTTTAAATTAAGATTCCTTACAGAAGATCAGATACCTGGGACTCATTTCTGGACAACATAATTTTACTATCTTTTTATCCCTGAGTAAGTCTAGAATGAATTTGGTGCAACTATTTTTTTTTTTGTTACTTATCTAGAAACTCCAGATTCACTTTGCCCTTGCCACGGCAGAATGTTTCCAGCACCAGCTCTTGCCAAGGATAAATAGAACCACCCCCATGCCCCCCACACACACCCAAACTGAACTTGGCAGCTAGAAGAGTTTCAAATATTTATTGGACAACTGCTGCATTTTAGGACATTTAAAATTCCATCTGTTACCAATTCTAGATCTTACATGGTTTTAAATTATCATAGTTTTCAGATATCATCCTTGTCAGCATGAAATAATATTTTTAATGTATCTATTTTGGGAAACAAAAAAAAAATTCCTGGTTGCCTTTTAACCCACTCCTGGTTATTTTTCTTCAGACTCTTCCTTTTCCATCAAGTTGGAAAGCATACATTATCAGAAATCTCAAGTATTTCTGAAAGGCAACTAAACCAATCATTGACTAGGCCAGGTGGTAGCATCATACCTCAACTGGCTCATTCCATTCCTCAAAAATCTGAGCCCTAAATATTCTCCAAAGGAACAGTCTCCAGAGCTAGGACTATTCAAAAATAAGTATTCCAGGAAACATAAATGAAGCTGGGGACAAAAACATAAATGTACTATTACTGAGAAATGATCTTATAAAGCATAAGAGGAGATAGGAAGGACCAATATTACACAAAACTCTTGGCTTTATTTACATGATCCACCATATTTATGTCTATCATTGCAAAAATACAAGAAGACTCTAAGTCTTTAAGTAGTAATACTCTAAGAGCACAAGAGGGGATCTAATTTTTCCTCTCTAAAATAAGCTGTAATAATTGTTCCATTTTCAAGTTAACAGCTCTCTGTTAAAAATGGAATCAAAGACAAAACATTTCTTCCAAATTTAAGTGGGAGTCAAGATCTTTTTGTATAACATATCCTGACAATATTTTCACATTATTTCATATAAAGGGGCAAATATCCTCCCACCCTTTCTTCACTTAAGAAAAAAAATAAGTATGATACAGTGATAAGTCCTGGATTTAAAGTCAGGAGACCGGGCTTGAAATTCCAGCTAGGTGATGATGGCAAATAATTTAACTTCACAGAGATCGTTTCCTCATCTATAAAATGGGGATTATAATAATTGTACTACCTACTTCACAGGATAATGGGAGGGTCAAATGAGATGATATATATAAAATGCTATAAAAACATGAGTTATTAATAAATGAAATAGGTTTTTGAATTTCAAGTAAGCTTTTCTCTTCCTTTACTTTCCCTCGTTTAGCCTTATTTCACTCAAACTGATCACACTATAAAATTGTATACACTATAAAAGTATATTTCTATAGTATTCTTCTTGTTTACTGAATAAACTTTGTGTTTACTAGTCCTAATTTAGAAATGGATATGTGGGACTTTTTCCATTAATTTCCTTTTACTGATGCAACATCTATTAGTGGGATAAGGTCATGTCTTAAGATGTCGAAGGCAAGTTGGATTCCCAGCTAAGTCATTTGCTAGCTTAGGTATAAGACTGGGATCAAGTCAATCTCTGAGGTCAGTTTTCTGAACTGCAAAATTGGCAGTTGAACCACTTACTTTATAAGAGTGCATGTGAAAATACATAATGACCAAAAAGTACTAAGTATTCAATTCAAGGAGCATGTTATTAAGTACCATGTAGATACTTATTATTAAGTACCTATTCCATGCAGTCTGGGAAAAATGTAAAATTCAGATATATCATTTTTTATTTTTAATATATGTAACATATCATGATGATTACTAATGGAGAGCCCTCCACTTTACTGGTTTTGTGGTACTCAATAGAAAAAGTTTCCCTGTTCTGACACAAAGTAACTAATGGCTATAGTTTATTCACCTGACGAATATGCACTTAACTTTTCCAGTACTATATAGTTTGGCATTTTTAACCAGTTTTGGAAAACATTTTTGTTACATTTTTACTACAGCTCTGTCTGTTCTGGAAGTAATGAATTATTTCAGTAGAACTGGAGCCATACCACTTTTCATAAAAAGTGAGCACTGTTTTTTTTTTTTGGGGGGGGGGAGGAGAGGAGGGAACTGGACTCTGGACCCTTCCCTGCTTTCACTCAAAGTATTTCTTTTAAATGAGAAAACTAACACAGGATATTTCTTCAGGGAAAGGAATTTGTACACTTCCTTCAACACAAAGTTTAAATTATCCTCAGCCCAAAACACACAAGCTCAATATAATATGAGCTCTGTCTCCATCTATTCAGAACATTCTCTACTTACTGATGTGGCAAGTCTCTAAAAAGTTCAATAAAAAAGGTCCGTGGCAATTCTTCCATCTAGCAGAGTTGGAGCACAAAGGAATATTTCGGGTCATCCAATCCAATTCCTTCATTTTACAGAGGGGAAAATTGGAACCTAGGGTTTTCCATTCTATATTTTTTTTCCATGTTTGGGGTGATTAAAGGGAATGGTCAAGTCATTCTGTAATTGGAAGGTAGTCAAAAGATAACGAACAAATCATTTTCAAAAGAATGCCAAATTATGTATGACATATTCCAAATCACTAAGAGTAAGCAAATTAAAAACCAATTCTGAGGTTTTATCTAATACCCAGGAAATAAGCAAAGATGACAAAAACTGAGAAGTCAATGGAGGAAGGGCTATCAGAAGACAGGCCCACAACTATACTGCTAGTATAGGCCATGAGTTCTTCCAATAATTTAAGATATCAATTCGGAATTTTTCACTCACTTCCAAAGCATCTGACCCGATGAGCCTATTCTTTGACCACCCAAGGCAGTCAAAGACAAAAATCAGAGCCCAATGTATTCCAAAACAGTCATAATATCACTCTTTATGTTAATCAAAATCTAAAATAGAGTGAATGGTACCAAATCTCAAAGCACACTACAAAACCTTAATTATAAAAATTATTTGCTAATGATTAAAAGCCAGAAAATCAATCAGTGGAATTGAGTAGGCACATGAGATCTTGATATAATAAAACATATTTGTGTATTAGCATGCTTAAATTCCATAAGCCCAAAAAAATTCAACCACAGGGATAAGAATTATTTGACAAAAAATGCTGAAAAAAGCTGGAAAGCAATCTGGCAGGAATTATATTTGGACCATCTCCTGTCTTGTACTACAATTAACTCCAGAGTGATCTAAGATCCAGACATAATAGGTCATATCATAAGCAGAGTAGCAAGGAGGAAGAGTCCTTTAACAATTATGAAAAGGGGAAGTTGTGAAACAAAGAATAGAGAGGATGATGGAAAATAAAGTGGTGAATTCTGATTATATAAAATTGAAAAGTTTCAATGTAAATAAAATCAATGCAGTTAAAATTAAAATTAAAAGGGAACATATTCACTGAATAAAAAATTGCAAACATTTTCTTTATAGAGGCCTGGTATTCCCACTTCTAACTCATCAAGAAAAAGGGGAAAGGATCTATTTGCACAAAAATATTCATAGCAGCTCTTTTTGTGGTGGCTAAGAACTGGAAATCAAGAGAACGTCCATCAATTTGGAAATGGCTTAATAAGCTGTGGTATATGATTGTGACGGAATATTATTGGGCTATATGAAATGACAAGTAGGATAATTTCAGAAAAACCAGAAAAGCTTTACATGAACTTGTGCAAAATGAAGTGAGTAGAACCATGAGAACATTATACATAGCAACAGCAATATCGTATGATGAAGAACTGTGAATGACTTAGCTACTCTCAACAATACAATGATGCAAGACAATCCCAAAAGATTAATGATAAAGCATACTATCCAAAGGAAGAACTGATACTATCTGAATACAGACTGAAGCATGCTGTTTTTCCTGTTCTTTCTTAATGTCTTTCATTCATTCTTTCTTTTTCCTTTATTCAGGTCTTCTTGTACAAAATGACTAATATGGAAATGTTTTACATGATTTGCATATGTATAAACTATATTGGATTGCTTGTCATCTTAGGGAGCAGGGAGGATAGAAAGGGAGAGAGAGATAGAATTCAAAACCCAAAAATCTAAAAAAAAAAATAAAATAAAATAAAATAAAATATTTTTTATAAAAAATAAAGGCCTGGTATCTAAGAATTACAAATCTTCATAAATACCTAAGAATAAGAGCCATTACTCAACAGATAAATGGTCAAAAGATATAAACAGGCAGACCTTAAAAGAAAAAAAGTAAATTATCACACAACTATATTTTAAAAAAATGTTCCATGTCACTAATAAGAGAATTACAAATAAGTTCTGCCCATTAGATTGCAAAAGATGCCCCAAAAAAAGGAAATTCATATTTGTTGGAGGGAATGTGAAAAGATAAGCACACTAATGTACTAACTATAGGTGAAACTGTGAATCATCAATCCAGCTATTCTGGACAGAAATTTGGAAATATTCTATTGTAGGAGCACTATCCTAAACCCTTCCCCACAATGCAAGTTAGGCTGGTTTTGCTATTATTCTTATGGGGGGGGGGGGGGGGGATTTCCTCTTTTTCCTTAAAAGTCAATAAAGCTGTTTCCAGTACTTAACTAATTCAAGGGGCTAAGATCTGGGCTACACACTTCCTTTTAATGAATTTTCTTGGTAACCTCTGGCCATATTGGTAAGGTATAACTTTCTGGACATCTTAGTACATTAAAAAAAAAAAAGCCATCCCACATGGAGTTAGAACCCTTTAGTTTTGGTGAGTATCTTAAGACAACACAAGTTACCATGCCCAGTTCAAATACATTTATATGGAAATGGCAGAGGGTGGGAGTAGGAGGTCTCATGTACCCAAACTAAGTGAGTAAGTGATAAAATAACCTTTCTATGCTATGGATAAGTAAATTTTTTTTTTGGTTAATTGCTTGAATGATGTACTAGTGTTTCATTTTGTTCCAACTCTGCATCAGGCCTACCCCAACATATACCCCAAAAGTTGCTGAACTGTTGACTCAGTAATACTACTATTGCAGTGTGTGCCTGGAAGCACACGCGCACACACAGACACATACACAGACACACACAGACATACACAGACACACACACACACACACACATGCACGCACACACTCCCAGCAAAGGGGTTAAATAACATGGGAAAAGATTCTTAAAGAGCAAACATTTTAGCATCACTTTTGGTTGTAAAAAAGGCCTAGAAATAGGTAGGTGTTCATAAATTGGGAAATCGCTCTTCCAAAGATTTTTGTGATTTTTTAACAACAGTTGCTTTTTATTAGAGATTTACATGACTAACTGATAGAATTTCAGGCAGATTAATAATGAAATAAGAAACTTCCAAGCATTGATGTCGGAAAACACAGAGAGAAAAAACCCTTTGACAGAAAGAGCTTCCATAAACAGACTAGCTCTGCCTAGAGTCAGCTCTCCTAAATTGTACCTTTTTTTCTGCAGGGTCTTTTTCCCTTCTGAATCCATGTTTGTTTTTCATCAATACTCCATGTTAATCACCCCTCCCCATCCCATACTCCACCAAGAATTCTCAGAAAAATCTGTCTTTATTAAAAAAAGTTTTATCCCTTTGCTTTGGCTAATTTATACAAGGCGCAGTAATGGAAACATACCAACTACACATTTGATAAGAGTAAGAAAAATATACAACTATATTTAAACACTTAAATTAACACAATAAGACTTTTTTTCCTTCTAGTAAAATATCATACATTCATTTAAACACAATTTATGTCCTAACACTTTGATGACGTTTTCCCCCAAATACCAGATGCTACTTGAAAATTATTGACCATTAGAATTTCCAAGGTATCTTTGAATAGCAAAATTTTGATAAAAGGTTCTTTCCTAGGACAAAAACACTTAACAGTTCAAAATGCAAACTGCTGAGTCACTCATAAGCCTAAAGACCAGTTGCTTTATTTTTCTGAAATACGCTTTGGTTACCAGCAAATCAATCTTACAGCTCTTTTCTCCCTTTAAAAACAGTATGTACTAACATGACCAAAAACTGCACATATAACCACTGAAGATGATGTATTTCTTGCATGTGTAGTAAACCATAGCTAATGCGTACTTGTATGCTCCAGAATTAAATGACCTACAATGAAATTTCCACCAAAAGGGGAATGACCAAGTGTAACAAATTCCCCAACATTATTCTCTGCTTTCAAAGAAAACAAAACACATTTCCCAGACTTGAAGCTTCCAAGACAAAGCTGCTATATCATTCAACTGTAGAACACAGCTTTTTTTCTATGAAGAACATGGTGTTTTCCCCACTGGCTCTTTGAAGCCATGGAGCTAAGCCCCACACCCAAAATAATAACTCCATGACCACAGGGTCTCCCATCATTAGAATCACAAAAAAATAAGTACAAGTGGTGCCACACACCAACACAGTCCCCTTATCTGTTCCTGTATCAAAATACCATGCTGACTTTCAGTTCAGAGGTGTCTCCAGCTGCCAACCAAAATCTTCTTGCTTGATAGCGACATACTTTTGAATTTTGTTTTCTCCTCCTCTTCTGCCCACCACCATTACACCTATCAAATTCATTCCTGTCCAATTACTCCAAAACTTGCTTTCAAAATAAAATAAAATTAAAACAAAATAAAATAGACAAGAAGGTCACTACATAATACTGTAGGTCAAAGTACAAAGAGGTCAGCTGAGGAACAAAGGCACTTAGTAACAGAAGATGGTGGTGACAGAGTCCAGAATAAAGGCAAATCTCAGTGAGTCAACAACTTAAGCCTCGTGATCCAGCTGACCAGTAGTGATGGTTCTGTGGAAGAAGATTTTTTGGATGATGAAACGGAGTTCTTTTTGCTCCCTTCCTCCTGAAAGGGAATGGTGGCACTGTTGTGAAGATCTGAATTGATGTAACACCTGCTGCCTCGGATGTAGTCTGCTCCCCGGACTAGATGTCTGTCAGTCACAGGTCGGGAAAAACGATGCCGTGAGGAGGAGCTTTCTTCAATGATTGGGGGTATCCTCTCATTACTGAAATACCTGCAGAGGGCATCTTCACCTGTTTTAACAGAGTTAGAATAATTTGGATGAATATTCAAACTGACAACTCAAAACTCATCTCAAAATTCTCATAAGCATTCACTTGTCAATATGGCCTTCTGACATCTTCAATTACTCATCTGTCTTCAATTATTTTACTTTTTTTATTTTTTCAATATTCCACCCTTTATGTAGTCAACAAGACAATAAAATCCTTAAAGTCATGTTTCTTTTACCAGCATTTAGCACTTTGTAGGCACTCAATAATATCTACTGGTTTTATTTTGATTTTCCAATGATAATTTGCAAAATGGTGAGAGGGAACATTAATGAGATCTAGGTTCTTTTCTCCACTGTTCTCTTTGTTACACGTTATACTCCTGACACATATGCTAATCAGCAGCTAAATAAAAGGAGACAACCTTTGCCGAGTTGGCAAGTAATCCTTAAAATTGCTGATTAACTGTAGAAAATTTTAATGTGTCATATCAAGGCTGTATCCCCAAAATGAAATTAAACTTAAGTTTATTAATAGATTATTTTAAACATCTATACATGTAATTGTTTCAGATTTGATATGGATAAGATTTGGGGAGGGAGAAAAGGGTAGTGAGGACTATATTCAGACACAGTAAACTGGAATTTTGCACATATGAGCTTCATACTTCTGATCACCTTATTTTATCTGTATGACACTTCTGAATTTTAGATAGAAATGATAACTACAATCATTAAGAGTCAAAGAAAGCTAGGGATTTATTCAAATATCATACAGAAAGAATGGATATACATGTAGGAAAGCAGTTGCATAACACAACATAGCAAAAAGACAATCAGGGGAAATAGGGACAAAATTGTAATGCACTGTCACTACAAGGCACACTCCCATATGTGTACTATTTTCAAAAAATTCATTCAAATGACTGTGGAATACGAATTAATTGCATGTTTATCCCCCAACTCCAACCCAATGGATCACAGATCCAGAGCTGGTAGGGACCTCAGAAGCAAAAGGTTCAATTCTCTGATTTTATAGTTGACTTGCCTAACATCACACAGATTATAAAAAGTAGCTGTAGAACCTTACAGATAGGCCTGGTTCTAGATAAAGATGCCAGGATTAAAATGCTTACATCCCTTAGGGAAATTCTAGATCCAGAATGGGGTTAGGAAGGACAAATAGCTCAGAGTCAAATTCTACCTATTAGCCAACTGTATCTTGGTTCTATGTTAGTTGGTGACACCAAGATATTTCAAGGCTTCCCAGAGAGCATGGAGGGTGCCAAAATGTGAATAAAAACCCAGTATTGGGTTTTTGGCAGAACTGGAGAGTAGAACCTAAATCACTTCACTCCCTCTCAAATAATTTCTGCTCCATGTTTAAAATAACTCCTATTGGCCAATCCTCTCAGATAAGGACTACTGAGAACTCCTTGGGTTTGTCGGAAAATAAAATACAACTTGCCTTTTCTTCCATGTCCTCGGGGTCTGGCATATGGGTCCACAATTCCCATCCAGCTCCCATCTGCAGGCATTGACAAGGGCCGGGGCTTCCCTATATAGGCAAGAGAAGAAAGAAGACAAGGCATGCACATTTACACTTAACAGAAATTTTCCGGAATGCCAAGCAGTCATTCCACTCATAATGCCACAAGTATTTAAGCAGTAGCAACAACACTTGAAGAATATGGAAAGTATTCCAAAGCATTCGGTTTATAAGGCAAGCAATTAGACAAGGGGCATAAAGAATGACAGGCTACATGTCTACAGAACACAGTGACCCAAAATTTTAAAAGGCATGCACCAAAAGCTAAAAGCGTAATCTGATCTCATCCAGCTGGGCTTTGCTACCCATCACGAGTAATGACAGAACAAGCTTTCACTTTAGAGAGATGAATACATGGTTTCATACTTAGATTTTCATTGAAGTTTACGTTTTCCTCAGATTACCCCAAGAGCGTGCCAAATTCAACCAGCATTTCCAAATAAGGAAGGGGGAGGGGAAGAGGAATAAGTAAAAGACCAAACAAAAAAAAAATCCATAAACTCACCATAAGACTGTGTTTTCTCTCTCATCTTTGTGGGCAGAACATTCGCTTCCACTGAATAGCCAGGCAACTGATCTGAATCAGCGATAGTAAATCTTCGCCTTCGACTTTCCTGGTCTAAGAAGGAATTGGGGGACTCCGAACCCTTCGAACCTGGCAATGGCTGTTTACATTTACTGAGGCCTCCATAGACAAAACTCCCCTTCTCATCCCTGAAAATTCACATCCAACAATGTTAATTCAAAAAGGACCCTTAAACATGGCGTTAAAAATGAAATCATCATTGCATTTTGTGTTACTTCCAAGAGGAATGGTAGCATACAGTTACTATTCATCTATGGAGGAAAGTCCTGAATTTAGAATCCCAAGACCTGGATCTGAATCTTGGCTCTGGCACTTAATATTTGTGTGAAAAGTCACATAGGCAGGTCACAGTTTCCTGATCTGTAAAATGACAGATAATGTCTAACTGCCCTCCCTCTAAATCTAGGCTCCAAACAGGAAGAGGAAAAAAGCCTTCATAGATTTTGAGGTAGCTTCACTGAAGTTTGTCCTCATTTATTTAGGTGATTCATCCTGTTTTCTAGGAGCACATAAGAAGCAGAAAGTGCATCGTTTTGGTCTTTACATTGCCAGTGCCTAGTACAGTGCCTAAAATATAGCAGGCACTTAAAATAAATGCTTATTAAAATGAATTGAAGAAAACTATTTCATACCAACAGTGCCTCTGAAAATAAACACAAACCCCTTAAGATCTCTATATTATCATAAGTCCCTTTCAAAGAAATGTAAAATGAAATATTTTTATGTTTCAAAATTATACAAATATATATCTTTAAAGAGGTCACAGTGGCAACTTAAAGTACAGAGTCTTTGCTGTGCTAGAAAAGTCAGCTAATAACAAGAATCACATCAGGCCAGAAGTTAAGAATGCAATCTTTTGAATCACTTCTCCTCTGCCAAGAGAAAGATTCCTGCCAAGACCCAGGGAAGCTGGGGGGGGTGGCTGGGAATACTCTCTGTGCATGATAGATCTGTGCATATGTGTGTGTATATATGTGTGTCTTGTGTATATGTATATACGTGTATGTGTGTATATGTGTGTATACACACACGCACAAATCTAACTATAAGCACACATACCAAAAAACTCTTTATTCTAATACAAGAAAGCATTTGACTCTTTTCAGAAGTCAGTCCACTGATAAAGTTTAAATCATCTAAGTTGGCTTATATAAGGCTATATAGCTTCTGTAGCTTAGATTTGTATCAAGTGATTTCTATTAACAAAGTCTATTACATAAAACCAAAAAGTATTAGAAAAAATAATTGATCTGCCTGAATCACTTAAGGAGTTTTGATATGCATAAATAACCCACTTGAGTGTTCCTCTGTGTACCAGGAATGCCCTCTACCTGCAGCCCTTCTGTGAATCCATGACCCTCACCTCTTTTAAAGTATAAACTGGAACTCACCTATCTGAAAAATCTTCTATGAACATCCCCAGCTAACTTTATTTTTCCCTGCTAGTCTACACCCCCTTCTGAAGCTGGACACCACATTGCTCTGAAAAGGGCTTCTTTGGTTGAGTTTGAATGGTTTTCTCCAACTAGCTTGAAAATTCCATTTTCTTTGACTTCTTTCTCCATATGAGCAGACTTCCCTCCCTACATTTGTATTTTCCCACTTGCATCACTACATAGGGATGATCATTCTTGAAAGCGACCGAAGTCCCAATAACAGAGTTATATGGGAAAACCATGGTTAATGTGAGATTTCAAATACAAGGCAGACTGCAGATTGTTTTTCTATGTAATGCTATGTCATTGCTATATTTCTGTGATAGAGAGAGAGTAATAGAGGTGCTTTCTAATCCTTACCACTTATTTTCTCTAAATAGCTCATAAGAACCTAGAAGGAAAAGTTAGGAGAGGAATTCTTTCTTTTCTATGATTAGGCAGTGAACACTACAGTGAGTTTATTTTTCTCTTTGAAACGCCAGACTTCCAAAAAGTATAGAATGTCCCTGCTGACCCAAATTTAACATTGTCTTCTTATTAGAGTATGCACTGTATTCTATTACTACCTCATTTCTCTGTCCATTTAGAAATAATTATTTAATATAAATTTTATCATCAAAGATGAAGAACTGAATATATCTGATTATGCCCAGATTTTATACCTTATCTCATATCCTCAAATTTCAAGATATGGTTGATCAAAACCATACATATTACCAATCTGAAATTTTCTACACTAGCCATGAAGGAGGAGGGAGCATTAAGAAACTTATCAATAATATATTACATTTCTTTCTCCAACTAAGAATTTTCGTTATCTATGCTGATAATAATGCTTTCAAAATTCAATTCTACCAAAATACATGTGATATGTGCCATTCAAAACTTTGTTGACATTAAAAATCCACAATAAAAAGGAGCTTTGTGTAACCAAAACATGACTACTTGCATACCGGGGAGAGTAGGGGACAGCTGGTGGTGGAGGGATATATAGATCCAGAATGGCTGATTTCTCTTTCTTCAGTGAGGTGTCCATGGTACTTTCTGGGGACTGGGTGGTGGTAGGTGGAGGAGAGGTCTGAAACAAAAATATTCCAATGATGCAGATAATGTAAGGAGAGTACTGGTTCCCTTAGCAATCATCTCTACTTCCTCCTCCCCCCAAATCTGTTTGGTCCTGCCATTCCCCAACATTCTCAAAGGGAAGAGGATAGGACGAGCTGGCATGTTTTCCTACAACAACCAACAACTCTCAACTCTAGTGGCAGTGGGGTATTTTTTAAAAGTTATGACCATCTTTAAATGCCATTCTTGATCCAAAAGACTCCTCCTACAATTCAATGAACAAATCTCTAAGACTTTTCATCTCAGAATTGAAGAGGCCTTCAAGAAAATTTAGACCAACTCATACATAAACAAGAACTTCATCTAAATACAACACACTCAACAGTCATCATTGTCTTCGCTTCCAGAATGTAAGAACTCACTACCTCCCCAAGGAGATCATTCCACTTATGGATGTCTCCAGTTGGTTGGAAGTTTTTGTTTTTTTTTTTTTTCTGACCTTATGCTTAAATTCATTTCTTTTTCAATGTCCACTCCACTGTTCTTCATTCTACCCTCTGGGGCCAATCAGAGCAAGCCCTGTTCTGAGGAATAGTCATTCAATTACTTGAATACATCTTTCATGTCTTCTAAGTGTTCTCTTTTCCTTGCTAAAGATTCCCAGGTTCTTCCATCATCATGCAACATAATTTTCCAAATGAAATATTAAGCCATGGTGTATTTTTAGTTTTATTATTTTGAAATTATTATGATTCAAAGAACACTAAAAAATTCCACTAAGTTCAATGAAATCAGCAACTTGGCCTATTTGGAATTTAACAGCATCTTTTTGCAAATGAGGAAAGAAGAGCCAGGTAGTTGATGCAGTGGCAAATGAAATTAGAAAACATTCAAGTGTTTATAATGTGTAAAAAATGGTGTAGCTTATAGTCTCTGAGCTTATAGTCTAATGAAGGAGACAAGACAAATATGTGAAAGGCTGATTTAAAGATCAATTTGTTTAAATAAAAAATGTCACACTAAATGTTAAATCAGGCGGAGCCAAGATGGCGGCGTAGCAGCAGCAATATATCGCAGCTCTCACATAGCCACCCC
>CM053586.1:73664864-73719830 GCA_028646515.1 Pseudochirops corinnae | reverse complement strand
CTGGGGGAGGGGGGACACACTGGGTTGGCTGTTTTGGGGCGGTGGGTAGGGGGAAGAGGGGGAGAAAATATGTAACTCAAAATCTTGTGGAAATGAATGATGCAAACTATAATAAAATTTTAAAAAAAAAATAATAAATGTTAAATCAATTATACAGACAGTAACTGCAGTAAGATGTCTCCAAAAAAAGGGAGAAAAGACGGGAGTAATAAGGAAAAACTTCATGATAGAGCAAAACTTAAGCTGGGTCCTAAAAGATGCATAACATTTGAACAGACAATAAAGAGGAGAGGATATATAGTTACATGGGCCGGTCTTCTAAAGAGCCAAAAGTATTTACTAACAGAATTAGCTAATTTCAGTTCCCCTTTTTACAAGGATGAAACAGAGGCACAGAAAATGACATTTTCCTACACCCCCACCCCAAAACTATTAGGCTGCAGAGCGCTATCCCTAAATGTTTCTTCACCTTTGACAAATTCAAATATCTACAACTGTTTTATAATTATTGAATATCTTGTTGATTTGCTAGAACACTGAGTTATTTGGGAGTTATCCTAGTACCATGCCTAAAAAAATTGCTCCAGGGCTGAGACCCTAAGTAGCATAAATTAGAGGGTTGTCACAGAACAACTCCCTCTCAATAAAAATTCCCCTAACAATCTAAATCAATGGAAAGGCAAACACACTCAATAGTTACCTACATCTCTGTGACTTTTCATTAACCAAGAATAAGACTAAGAAACAGCTGCTCATTTTGTTCCTGTACATAATTTCAGAAGAGAACTGTTGGATCCTAGAAAGTCAGAAATGGAATTTCATGGCTTAAGGTAAAGGGAGCATGTACATAATGGGAAGCATTTCTTTTTAAACCAGGACTGTGCTTTCATGAACCCAGAAAGTTCTGGAGCAGAATTCACTCTATCAGCACAAAATCAGCATCTGCATTAAGATCCACTGTCCACTATGGCATGTTGGCTTTCACAGGATGCAAAAGATGATTAAATGTGATATAAGGGGTAAGTTTTAGAATCATTAGGACAGATAAATCAGGCAATTGACTAGGCAAAGACTAAAACATCAATAACAAGTTTCTAACCTCCACAGCCAAGGAGGTTATAAGTAAAAAAGGAAGATATATTCATTAAAGCTGAAGACCCTGAATGAAAAGACAAGTAGTCATCTGCATGTCCCCTTTGAGACATGAAATTTGGAATGGTTCAGAAATTAAAATGTGGACTCTGAATCCCAACCCCAGCTCATACCCCCTGTGTGAGTGCAGGCAATTCATGAAGTTTGTCAGGGCCTGAATTTCCTCACCTATGAAATAAGAAGGCTGGACTATATGACCTCTAAAATTTTCAGACCTATGAAAGTTCTCTTCTTAATTTTTTTTCAATTAACAAATTTATTTACTCTCATAGGCCCTCCCCTCTTACCACCTTTTGAGAGCAGAGTATAAGAATTCGGAAAAGGGAAACAACGTGCTATTCACAATCCCTTTAACTACGAAGGGTCACTGTGTTACAGTACATTCTATTCTAAAAACATTCCACTCTCAATTTTAAAAATTTATGGTTGAGTGAAAAATACTAATCAATCTTTTTCATGTAAAAAGTTAGCTAACATTACTGAAAGTGAAAAATAAATTTTATAGTAACTTTTATTTTACCTGTTTCCATATTTTCAGAGAAAAGCAGGCATAAAATGAGTTCTGTTTTCCAATCATTTAAACACAAAATCTTCGAGTTATATTGAGAGTCAAATTTCCCCTCCCTTATTTAATTATCAATTTTTAAAAGTACACGTGGTGAGAAAAAGCCTATGGATCACCAAACACAAGGGGCAGATACTTTGGGGCAAATAAATAATTATTGAGTGAATATCTTGATATGACAGACTCAAGGGCCTTCATCACCCTGGCTGCCTTCCTTGGAATGTCCTTGCAGCTTATCTATAAGGATAATTACTTATAAAAAGATAGTTCTTATAATTTAAGAACTGAAAATTCAAATGATGTCTGACCAGGGAAGTACTGAGAATGGCAATACTGCCTCCCTATTCCTGCAAGCTCTTGCATTAGCTTTTTTTGCTGACACATTATATTGCTGATTCAAATGCTGTCTAACCATGCCCCCTCACCATTAGGTACTTGAAAAGTTGATTTCTGGCAACCAAGTGTAAGACTTTGCATTTACATTTTGCATTTACATTTACATTACTGAACTTCATCTCGAGGTCTTTCTGGATCCTGTCATCCAGTGTGGCAGCTATCCCTCTGAGCTTTATGTCATCTGCAAATCTGATGAGGACACTATCTATGCTTTTATCCAATACATTGATTAAAAATAGGAAAGCTACACAGGGTTAACTACATATTATTACTCCTCTGGAGACTCCCTACTGCATTGGACCACTTACAACTACTTTATGTCTGGCCATCTTCTGTATCCCTCAAAATTCTATCTCCTATTACATTACTGTTATTTCTGTGTTTGGAAAGTAATCATTAAGGTTTCAACTCCAAGAGTTCTTAGGCTAGTGTCCAGGGAAGTCTGTCCTTCATACATGCGTATAATTTCGGATTGTCTCTCTTTTTTTGGGTGGGTGAGTGGGGGATAGGGGGAGACTGCAGTGGAAGACAAGGACCTGGCTTCTTAAAAAAGGCTCAAGAGAATGTTATTTGCAAATTAAACAGAATAAGTCAAAGATTCATAATTTATAAGTTTAATGTAGAAAAAATCATTAAGAAAACTAATCAAAAAATGAAATAAAATGAATATTGGAGAACCCAGGAAGAGAGAGAGGGGTGGAGAGCAGGCACCTTGTAACCTCCAAGAAAAAGAACCCATTGCCTTTAGCATATTCACAAGCTTCAGACTAGGTCTTGGTACCTGAACAACAGGTGGCTTCCATCGTAAGTTTTTCAGTGGAGCCGGGGTAAAGTTGAAAGAACCCGTGGGGCGTTTCTTGAGGAGGAGCACCACTCCCGTAGGATTCTCTCGCAACTTTCGCACCAGATTTTTTAACTGCCATCCCACCTTCAAAGGGGAAGTGGAGAGGAAGGAGAAAATATTTTGATAGGTAATCAAAATTTAGACCCACTATTTGGAAGAGAAATCTGTATATGTATATATGTGAGTGTGTGTGCATGTGTGTACATATATACACATATACATGTGTATGCACACGTACATATGTACACTCTTAAAAATGCCTAATGACATGATATTGAGGTAACAATACAAAATAAACCAGAAAATTCTCAATGAAAGTCCATGTATACATACATCCATGTGGGCATTTTAAAGGACATGTAACAATTTACCATACTAGAGGGTTAGCAGGTCTCACCACCAAGATCAGTGGGAACCTTAAAAAAGATGGAAATGCCTCAGCTATAACTCTTAACATTTCAAAATCTGGTGCCTTGGGCTTTCAAAGTACAGAGGCAAGTAAAAACAATGAAAAGTCCTAATATTGTCGCAGAATAATTCTTTGAAACAATCAAATGATTTTCTTTCTCTAGAAATTGGCAGGTCATAATTATAAAAGGTTACAATAGGAATATGCCCAAAAGCAGCTTCAAAAACTAAAGAAGGATCTAGAACAATGATTCTCAACCTTCCTAATACTGCAACCCTTTAATACAGTTCCTCATGTTGTGGCGACCCCCAACCATAAAATTATTTTCGTTGCTACTTCACAACTGTAATTTTGCTACTGTTATGAATCGTAACGTAAATATCTGATATGTAGGATGTATTTTCATTGTTACAAATTGAACATAACCCACAGGTTGAGAACTGCTGATCTAGAATATCTGCTTTTAATATAACCTATGTCTGACAAATCACTTCTTTAAGGAGAAGTCAACAACAGAGGCAACAACAAGGAAATTGCCTTAGATCCAATTAAGATTCTAGGGGGACATACCAAGATGCTCAAAACAAAACAACATTACAAGAGTTGTTAAGACTTACCACAGTCTGCTTATTAACTTGAATCACCTCATCACCAGCATGAATCCTCTGAGATTTATCAGCAGGAGACTGGATAAGAACAAACAAGACAATTTATCTAGCTATATTAGAATATCTACGTGTGTGAGATTCTACTTACACATGCACATTGTTATCCACGTAGTATATGTCTGGTGAACAAACAGTAACTCTATCCCTTACTCACAGGCTAGGTTTACAGAGAAATAGCTACAGCTAACTAGCATATATATATATATATATATACATATATATACACACACACACATATACACACACTGATATACACACACACATATACATATATATGTATGTATGTATGTATACATGTATATATGTATATATGTATACACACCCACATATATATGCTTATTATCTATCTATATGCAGATTGTGTATATGCATGCGGAGGTATCTATCTTCATACAGATAGATCTACAGAGAGAAATAGTCACACAGATTCACAAACATGTTAATATCTACCCAACCCAAGGACCACATTGTTTTCAGATGGTCTGGGACCTATGATTTTATTGGTACAGAGTATTCCCAGTACATTTACCAGTGCAATTTAGAATCTTAACAAGTTGTCTGGGGTTGTGAGAAGTTAATAGTGACTTGCCCAATGTCATGCAGCAAGAACATATCAAAGACATAGCAAACATGGCGCCCAGGTATTCCTGACTCTGAAGTCACTTCTCTCTCCTATTCATATTGATGGATCATACAATCCTTTAAAAGAAAAATCATCTTTACTCCTGATTTCTTATAAATTCTTATTGACCCTGCTTAAATATATTACTCTATAAGGCTGATTGATCAAAAACTGTATTCATTTTAACAGGCTGTTATGATGGAAAACACGTCCTATGAAGAAGAAAGTCGGGATGTTTAGTCTAGACAAGAGGAGAAGATCAGGGAGTATGGAATATAACAAGGCACTCGTATGAAGATGCCTTGCTCAGATAATTTCAGAGGCTAAAAGTACATCAAATAGTAGAAGTTACAGGTTGACACTTGGATATCGTTCAGATGTTTCAGTTGTGTCTGACTCTTCGTGGTCCCATTTGGGGTTTTCTTGTCAAAGATATACTGGACTGGCTTGCCATTTCCTTTTCCATCTCATTTTACAGATAAGGAAACTGAGGCAAACAGAGTTGAGTAATTTGCCCAGGGTGATACAACTAGTAATTGTCTGAGGTCAGATGCGAACTCAGGCAGTTGAGTCTTCCTGACTCCAGGCCTAGCCCTCAACCCACTGTACAACCTAGCTGCTCTAACACCTGGATACTGTATTCCTGTTAAACTAAGAATTTGATAAGAGCATGGGCAATTTCTTATTACCAATAAGGAAACTGAGGCAAAGAGAGTTAAGTACTTTGCCCAGGGTCCCACATCTAGTGTCTAATGCCCGATTTGCACTCAGGTCTTCCTGATTCCAGGTCCAGAACTCTATCCACTGCACCACTTAATTGGACATAAACTCCATTTTATTGATTGTGTTCTTCACTCATTTTTTAAGTTGTGTCTGACTCTATGACCCCATCTGAAGTTTTCTTGGCAAATATACCAAAGTGGTTTGCCATTTTCTTCTCCAGCTCATTTTACAGATGAGTAAACTGAGGCAAAGAGGGTAGAGTGACTTAACTGTCATTTATTTTGGCTTTGTACATTCTTAGATGAACACGTTTCTCCCTTGCGAGAATGCAAGCTTCTTGAGAGCAAGGATTCTTTTTTGTTTGTCTTTTTATCTCCACTGACTAGCACATGGGTGCTTAATAAATATTTATGGATTAATATCTCACCCAACAGGTGTGGCACTCAACAAGAAGTAAGAAAATGACATTAAAGAGTGGAACTCTTCATTGATGCATTTAGGCCCAATATGAAGATATGCATGACTGTGATAGCTATTTTTGAAAACATTCACCTCGATACCATAACAACCAGCCATGGCTCACCTGAAAGACTAGTAATATATGCAGAGCTCAGGGATGCCAGCCAACAATGAGCCTCCTACAAAGTGCATTACTCAACAGGACATAAGCCCTTGGAAAGCCTCTTTTCTCTAGAGGCATTTTCTGAAATCTTCCTACTTATCTAACAGTCAACCTTTTTTCTCCTGTATTTCACCATCCTTGGATCTGCATTTTCAAGACTGGTTAGCCAAATCTGGAACATTTCAAGCAAATCCACAATCTCCCTATTTGTTGTTTATAATGTGAAGGGAAATTCATAAGAACAGAGCTTTGGATATAGATGAGATCTGAAAGATTGGAGTCTACCCTCTCAATTTATAGATGAGGAGACTGAGGATCAGATAGGATAAGTGACTTGTTCAGGAAATTGAGGCAGAATTTGAACTTGGGACTTCCTGACTCTGAGTCCAACTCTTTATCCATCACATCATATTCACTCCCTTACACTTCTAAAAGCAATTTCATGGAAACGGGATTTTTCCACTTGGAAATTCATTCAGACTCAAAGGGAGCTTTGTTTAGAGTCTCACATTTCATCCTTTAAACCACACACATATACACACACTAAAAAGATGACTCTGGGCCTCTCAGTAGTAAGGTTATAATGTTCCACATGTTTATCAGAGATTGAATTTGCTGCCAAGGAGACGTGATAGAGAGCTGGGACTAAGCAGTTCTGTTCAAGTAATCCAATACAATCAGTTACTGAACTGATAGATGAAAAATTCCAACTCTGTGAAGAACAATGTAAGAATCCGAATCAAAACCAACTGAGAATCCATGTGATTCTCACTATACTTACTAGGTGCTACGGAGGACCATGTCGATAGGAACAAAAGACCAAGGTCATCTGGAATATGCACCAATTTCTAGGGGACAGGTTCAAGGACCATTTCAACATCCTTGTACAAAGCACATCCTTGAGGTGTCACTCCAATGCTGACAGGAGATGGGATTTGCATAGGGATGGCCAAGACTAATCCAAATAAAAACAGACCAGCAAATCCTAGGTTGGTATTTAAGCAAAAAGTAGGGAAGACTGGTGAAAGACATCATTTTATACACCTTCTTCTATAGGTTGGGTTCACTAGGTTTTAGATAAGAGCCTAATCACTATCTTAAATCACATTGCTATTTTCTCGTTAAAAAGAGATTTGTTCAAATTAAATCTTAATTAAAGATAACAACCTGGTGAAATATGCCTTATAATTTAACCTCACATCATAATAAGCAAAGCCCAAAGATTTATATGAGCTAAAACAAAATAAAATAAGCAGAACCAAGTGAGAAAAAATAAACACAAGAATTACAATGATGAAATGCAAAGAACAACAACAAAAAAATGAAATTCAATGGTGTGTAGTAATAATAAGCAAACATGGCCGGCAGAGGTAGGGATCTATAGGTATGGAACACTACATGTATCCTTAGATGATGCTGATGTGTTGGTTGGTGATTCCTCTTACGTGTTATCTCCCTCTCTTCAGAAGGTGAGCTCCTTGAAAGCAAGCACTGTCTTTGCTTTTCCATTTGTAATGAGAACTTCTTAGCCCAGTGCTTTGTATAGTAAGTACATAATGAATGCCTTTTAATTCATTCATTCACTTAGTTCTGTTGACCTGTTTTTCCCCTCCCTTTTCTATGCTTTGTTACAATTGAGGCACATATTTGGAAATAATAATAATGATAATAGCATTTATATAGCTCCTTAAGGTTTCAAAAATGCTTTACAAACGTTATTTCGCTTTATCCTTACAACAACCCCTGCAAGGCAGGTCTTTATTATTATTATCCCCACTTTACAAGCTGAGGAAACTGAGACAGAGGCCAAAGGACTTGCCACACAGCTAATGTCTAAGGCCAAATTTGAACTCATGACTTCCTAAATTGAGGCCCAGTACTCCATCCTTTATGACACCTAGCTGCAACCCGAAATGAATGATATAAATAAACATTTTAAAAATAATAATTGAAGAGGTTCACACCTTGAGGCTTACAAAACACTTTCCTCACAACAATCTTTTCTATAGCCAGGAAGCACAAAGTACAAGTTTGGAGTTGAAAGGGCCCTTTGAGAAGATCCGGCCCAACCCTCTCCTTTTACAGATGAGGAAACTGTGGCTCAGAGACACCAGATAATTTGCCTAATCACACAAGCAGTTAATAAGAGACAGGATTGAAAAGCATTTAATGAATGCAGTGCTGTTTCCACTGGTCGGGTCAGGTTTTTTCTTACTATTCCACTTTCACAAAAGAGGAAACTGAGATCCAAAGACTATGGTTTGCCTATAGTTATAGAACCAATAGGTAATGAAGCAATCCAGGCTCAAACCAAGGTCCAAATCATTTAAATTTAATTCTTAATTTAATTTAAAATTTACCCCAAATCTAGATGGCAATGGCTTTAAGAAGAAAATTTTCAAACTCAGTCACTGATTTCATATAGGACTTTTACGATTTATACAAACCACGTATAGTCAATATTAAACTATAGAAATACTCTTGCTTGCTGAATTTTGCTACATCTGTCCAATACTTGTTCTTTTCAAGAAAGTCTGGACCTTCAGGAAATATTCTAAAAGTATATGAGTATGAGACAAAATAAAACAATCTTTACTACTCTGGTGTTTTGGAATGAGCACCTTGATTCTAGTTCTAGTTTGGATACAAGTTAGCGGTACAACCCTGACCAAATCAAATGAAGGCCCTGGGTCGGTTTCCTTAGTTAAAAAGTGAGAACATTAGATTAAATAAGCTCTAAGATCTCTTATACCTCTTAAAATTCTACTTCTGAAATTCAAAACATTTGAGGTACTTCAAAAAAAAACAACTCACATCTAATAGGACTTCCAGAATGAAAGAAATTAACAGTATATAAAAATTTTCAGGAAGCAAATAATCATGCTTCTGCTATGCTTTCAGTCATTCTCAGTCACATCCAACTCTTCATGACTCCATTTGGGGTTTTTTTGGCAAAGCTAATGGTAACTACTCCATGGTCCCTTCTTCAGTTCATTTTACAAATGAGGACCTGAGTCAAACAGGGTTAAGTGACCTGTCTGGCTAGTGTCTGAAGCCAGATTTGAACTCAGGAAGATGAGTCTTCTGACTCCAGGCTCTATCTACTGTTCCACCAAGCAGTCCTAAGTATGCTTCTATTTAATCCAAAAGACGTTTCTTTCCCTACGAGGTCCAAGTGTGCCGTTATCAGTTACTCTATTTTCAGACTTCTCTATCTCCCTCAAGGGCACACTGTCTTCCCATTTGCTGAGATTGGCAACACTGATGTCATCTTCTATTCCTTATTCCACACTTCTCCCAATATTAGTCAGTCAAATGCCTAGTACTATTGATCCTACTAATACTATTGATTCTGCCTCCACTACATTTCAACTTGTCCTCTCTACCCAGATGGCCACTATTCTAATCCAAGCCCTTTTCAGCTTTTATCTGTAGTATTACAACAGCCTCCTAACGAGGCTCTCCCCTTCAAGTCCCTCCCTTTTCGATTCCATCACATATGCAACTACTAAAACAGCATCCCTAAATCACAAGTCTGACCACGTCATTATGCCCCTGCATAACTTATAAAAGTGTCTGTATTACCTCTAGGACCAAATGTAAGTTCCTCTGTTTTTCATTTAAAGCTCTTCACAACCTAGTCTCAACCTACTTTTCCACCCTTATTATACAGTATCCCAAAATTTTAAATGCAATTTTAAGTTATTAAACCTTAGAAATGTACCAAGACTTTGGGGTACCCTGTACATTCTCCCCTCCCACTCCATTTATACAACCACACTAGCCATCTTCCTGTTTCCTACACAAAACACTCCATCTCTTGTCTCTATGCTTTTCACATCCTGTCCCCGTGCCTGGAATGCATTCACTTCTTACTTCTGCCTTTACAGCCTTTGTAGGCAGTTGCAGCACAGTGAACAGAGAGACAGACCTTGAGTCAGGAATATCTGAATTCAAATCTGTGACCCTGGGCAAGACATTTAACCTCTAATTCAGTTTTCTCAACTGTAAAATGGGAATAATAATAATAAGATATGAGTTAATATTCATAAATAATATTCATATAATATTTGTTAAAAAAAAACACTTGGCACCACGCCTCATGCTATATAAATGCTTATTCTCTTTCTCTTCCCATCCACCTTAGAATTTCTAGTTTCCTCCAAAATTCTCAAGTGCCCCATCCTACATGAGGTCTTTCCAGTTTGATACAGTTGGTGGTACCTCACTTCTAAACTATCTGTATTTTTTTCATTCTTTTTTTAATAATACAAACTTGATAAAGATCAATGTGAACATTTCCAAATACAAAAAGGGAAGAGGACTGTATGTGAAACAGTGAATCTGTTGTGTAAAGCTTAGTTTTTTAAGTATATACTAAATTTAATATGGTAGTATCAGTGCAATGCCTGTTTTCCTATTTGAATGTCTTTCTGTGCTCTCTTTTATGTATTCTTTGAGGTATTTCATTGATATTTTTTTCTTTCTTTTCTTTTTTTGTATCACTATCCCTACTCACCAATTCATTCTTTTGGTATATGCTACTATGTGTATATGCTGTCTCCCTTCAGTAATACATAAGCTCACTGAGGACAGGAACTGCTTCATTTTTTAATTTTCTATTTCCAGAGCTTAACCCAATGCCTGTTACAAAGCAGGTCCTTAAAGGAGAGAAATGGAATTCTGAAATGGCTACAATGGATGAATGGTTTTCTTTAGATCTTCTTGGTTGTCATTACCATTCACTTCTACTATGCTCTACTTGGATCAACTGCTACTTCCCTTGGTCCTTTAGCTAGCAAATCTACTTTCAGTTATAAGAGACTAGAGTTCATATCCTGCTTCTGATACCTACTAGGGCATGGTCATGGGCAAATTACTTAACCTGAGAATTCCTCATTCTGAAAAATGGAGATAATGCCCCAAAGTACCTTATCTCAAAGAGTTGTAGAGGCTCAAATAAAATAAAACCCTCAGCAAACTTTAAAGCACTAGACAAATGTCAACATTGTTATTCCCAGTCACCATCTGCTCAATCAAAAATTCCTTCCTCCCTCTTCTTCTCTCCCTGAACTCTCCTCCCTAGATTCCTATGATCTCCCCCTCTCCGCTGTGTTGTCTGCAATACACATTCTCTTGTTAAACTTCCCTCCTACTCATACTCCTTTCGCATAATTTTCTTCTCCTCCGGTTTCTGTGACACTACTTTCTCACTCCTATCCAACTGAGGATATCCAACCACTCCTCTTTAGTCTCCTTTGCTCTATCATCTTCCATATCCTGACCCCTATGGGTGATACTCTATCATTATCACAAGACTCGAATCCAGAATATCTCTACATAAATGCTCCAGTTTCGTCATCTCATTAGTTCCAATAAGTGATTATCATCATCTCTACGCAAATGACCCAAATCTGGATATCCAGCTCTAATATCTCTCACACAGTCTGGTACTGAATCACTAAGTGACTGTTGTACATCTCCAAATACCTAGGGGCCCTATAAACATCTCAAACTCAACATGATCAAAAAAGAACTCATCATCTTCCCTTCCCACCCCAAATCTACCCCTCCTCCAAATTTCCCTATTTATGTATTTATTCATTCATTCATTTAATGTTGACGGTATCAGCATCCTTCCAGTCACTCGGGTTCCTAATTTTGGAATCATCCTAGACTCCTCCCTTGCCTATCCCAAATATAATCAGTTGTGACATTTCATGAAGTCTCCTTCTACAGTATCTCTGACATCTTTTTTTTCCTCTCCCTTTTCACAGCCTAGTTGTGAATCTAGTGTTCTTCAGCACTAGTTGATAAATAAAACTAATGCTAATAGCCTTCTATACTATCTTCCCATCTCCCATTTCGCTCTCTCCTCTCCACTGATACCAGCTACCAAAATAATCTTCCCCAAAGCACAGGTATGAACATGCCGATCATCCACTACTGAGTGAGTTTTCTGGTGCCTTTGAGTAGAAAATATCAACCTAGCCTAGCACACTTTAGTTTCCCTACAATTTGACTCCAAACTACTTTTCTAACTTTATTTCCCATGAATACCATTCACACACTCCACATTCATGTCAAACAGGGCTACTGGCTATCCCTCGGCATCTATAAGCAAACTCTCCCACATCTAAGCACCTCCCACCACCCTATACCTAAACTATGCTCCTTCCTCCTCATTTCTGCTTTTCAGATTGTCTTCCTTCAAGGCTCCAAGTTCAGTTGTCATTATTTTTTTTGGGGGGGGGGGGGATGGAGAAGAGGATGAAATCTTTCCAGATCCCCTATGCTACTCCTCAAATATTTCTAGGATACGCTTTTGTTTGATACTCCAATCTCTCCTTTGCCCCATACACTCAAATCCTTGTGTTATAACTATCTGTGTAATGTCATTTTACTCAGTAAAATGAAATCCATGAAGTCAAGAGTTGTTTTGTCTTTGTATCTCCAGCACCTGGCATAGTGCTTGGCATATAGCAGTTACTTAATGAATATATGCTGAATTTAACTTAAGAATATCATTACAAAATCCAGCTCTGTAAGTGGAAGGTATTTTCAAGTCCAGGTGGTAGACCCAATATAGCAATCTACTAATACAGTGACAAATTTTCAAGTAAAAATTTCTATACAACAATTGTGCTCACCAATCTCTGTTCATACAGAAATCATAACTAGTACACAGAGGTAAAAATGATGCTATTTGGCATGGGAATGAAAAACAGGCAGAGTACAAAACAGTGAAAAGTAAATGTAGATCACACAGAAAAAGAAAAAAGAAACATGCCTTGAAGTTGAGTTTTGTTGGCAGAAACCAATAATAAAAATGTCTGCTCTTGTAAACGACATTCAGCCCTCTATAGCAAAGTACACCTATTGAAATTAAGAGGATAACCTTCTGACAGAGAGGTGATAACCTCGAGATCCAGGATAAGACTTACAGTTTTGGACATTGCCAATAAAAGAATTTGTTTTCTTTGATCATACATATTTGATGGAAGAGTTTTGTTTTGAGTATGGGTGAGAATGTAGGAGAAAGAAAGAGTAAATACACAACTTTAAAATATAATAATCAAAATAAACATGATAGACTTTTGACATTTCTTTTAAAAATACTTCTGAAAATTAAGTAACATGCACTTACGTTTTCTGTTGTCCCAGTAATCACATGCAGTCCATCATATGTCGATTTGATATACATGCCCTAGGGTAATCCATAAACAAATGTATTAACTCCATTCTCCAATACTAGTCGGACTTAACCTTAGAAAACATTTTAACACAGTTCTTTTAGAACAACAGCTATATTTAGGACCAGTAAAACAAATGTGAAAGCCTCTGGCTCCAGCCAAAGAAACCTGAGGAAGAACAGAAACGTCAAACATATGCAAAGACTAAGGAAACAACCAGAAAGCAATCTTCTCTTTGATTTACCACTTCTGTACTAGGAATGCAGGACTGTCACATCCATGGAGACTTATCAGATGAATGCCCAGAGCCAGTTCTTCTAAGAAAGCCAGGGATAGATAAATTCAAGTATCCAAAAAACAATCTCGGGTTCTTCCCTATTTCTTTACCTAGAAACGAAACAACTGTGTTCTTTTTTCATACCCTTGATATTTAGGCTCTAAAGGTTATTTTTAAATTAAATGAATTTTGAGCTCAGCTGAGCTGATTTTTTTAAAGGATATTAAATTTTTCCTCAGCACTGAATTTAGTGTAGGCTACTTTTTTCAAAGAGATAATATTAATGTACACCAGCATGTAACAGCAAGGCCAGGGGGTATATCTCAGAAGTCTTTCAGTGGGAAAACTGCAGTACAGATCTCGCAAAAACAAGTCAATCCCATTGTAATCTCAAAGACTCTGGGGGCAGCATATTATTATACTGGGGCAAATATTAGCCTTTCCTCAAGTTTCCCATGGACCAAGTGGGTCAAAGTATTCAGAGTAAAAATTCAATATTATCTAAGAAACATCCTACAATCTGATACACTGCATGCTTTAACTGAACTCCTACACTTTATGAAGAGAAAAGCAGACATTTATCCAGACGGCAAGTTTTATATTTGGAAGAAGGGGAATGTTCATGTACTTTCTTTTATTATTATGGTTTTGTTTCTAAACAAACGTGAAAACATTTGGAAGCTTAAAATGTGTACTCTCCTAAAACTTGGGGTGGGAAGGCTAAGTATTAAATTTAAGAAATGATACTTCTGGGCTTCCAGAAGATAACAAGAAGATTTTGTCCATCATATCTGTAATTACTATCCAATGTTTTTTTTTTTTTGAGGTGGTATGGCTCAGTAGGTAGAGATCCAGCCTACAGAGATCAGAACAGGTAGGTAGAATAATGGATGGACTGTAGGTCATGGAGACAGGAAGACTCATCTTCCTGAGTTCAACCTAGCCTTAGAAACTTGCTAGCTGTGTGTTCCTGCACAAGTCACTGAACCCTATTTGCCTCCATTTCTTCACCTGTAAAATGAGCTGGAGAAGGAAACAGCAAAACCACTCCAGTAGCTTTGCCAAAAAAACTCCAAATGGAGTCACAAAGAGTCAGGCACAACAAAGGACTGAACAACGACAAATGTGAACCAGCAAGAAAGCATCTCACTAGAAGATCATTCCAGTGAAGAAATTCCTTGTCTAGACAAAAAACAAAAGCAAATCCTATATATAGCTGTGACAGCCAGAATTCACAAGGAACTATGGAACAAGTAAATAAAACCAGTTCTAAGGAATGCATGAATTAGCCTAGATCTAATCAATGCAGTATTAGAGGTGTCTGATAAGGAGCCAGAAGCTATCAAGCTCCTACGTTTCTCTTGCCTGAGGTTAATTAAAAACAACAAATGATTCTTTTCACTACTAAAATACATAATCCAGACTCTAAGCTACCTCCTTTCTCTTCACTTTCAGTTTTGGTAAATTCAAGTTGTACTATTTCCTTTGTACCTAATAAGTAGGTCATTATTTAAGTCATCTCACTCATGTCAATCTTATTTTCCTAAATGCATGGAAAGTTTAAGGATGGTTTTTAAGAGTTTTTTCTTTTTTGTTCCTTAGAGCACAAGGCTGGTTAGTAAACAGCACTCATTGAGTGCTAGGAGACCACCACCATCAAGCAGAATATAATAGACAATCCCTCTATGAAAAGCATTGTTCAGATCATTCTTTGAGGTCTACTGGATTCTTTGGAGAGTTCAGACACCAACCTGACTAGGAAAAAAAAAAGGTTTTAGAAGCATGTAACACTAGATCCTTGTCTATCTTTTCTTTGGAAGCCACATTTAATTCCACAGAAAGCCTCCAATTCCCCCCTCAGTCCCTATTTCACCCTTCCCGAATCCACCCTATACTGAATCACCCTCAGAAAACAATTTCAATCATCTTGTCACTCACCTGCTAAGAAACCTACAAGGACTCTAGATTACTTATGATGTCAAATACTAAATGCCTCAGCATGTCCTTAAAGGTCTCCTTTCCCACTACTTTTCTACAAAGCTCATTTATAATATTTTTTTTTTATAAAGATCACTTTCCTTGCACACAGAGAAGCACATATTCAGACTTGGATTTTTTGTCCCTTTTGTATATATAATTAATTCTTTTCACATGTCAAGACCTCCAATGCTCTCATAATGCAGGTCTTTCACTGACTTCAAAACCCGATTTTCAAAAACATCCCCCTCCAGGAAGCCTCCCTTATTAAATTCACCTGATTGCTTGTTGACTGACTGACCCACTGAACACCTTTTGCTCTAAATCACTATACTCCTAATGTTCTTAATGAATGAGGCACTCGTTTCTACTTGCTCTGAAAGTAATTCGTTGTTGTCTTGTCTTCCTTAAAAACTCAGACTAGATGTCCACTATCTCTCCTTAACAATTGCCAACTGGGTCCAAAGACATTTAACTAATTACAGACCCTGTCCTCCAGCATCAATTTGGCAGGTTCTACTGATGTGCTCTCACTGTCTGTAAGTCTTTTTATGCAGCTTCTGAAATAATATATGCAACCTTTCTCAAGCTTTTGCTCCAGGCTGAACCTTTTCTTTAGCACCTTTCTCCCATGCTAATCCAATCAAGACCTCCTTAAGGCTTTGTATGCCCTGGTCAACTGAGCTCCTATTTTTTTACTGTCTAAAGAGTTCATCTTTTCTTTATGTAAAGTATTCTCTTCACTATTAACGTATCAGAGTGAAGGACATTCCTATAAATCTTCCCCCCAACACAACTGATAAAGAAAGCACTTCTGTCCTTGATGTGTCTTTGATATGACAATTTCACTCAAGTCCATTTTTCATTTTACATTTAAACAGATGCAAAATGAACCTCAGTATAGTTCAAGTTCACAGACATATATGCAAAAAAGGAATAAGAGTGAGCATAACGTAGCTTGATTTTGAAAACTGTGGTTAGGTTGAACAATCATTAACATAAAATTTTTAGCTGCCAAACAAGATGACATTTTACTTAGAAACAATTCTGGAATACTTACCAGGCCTTCTCCAGGTTTAACATTGGGTAAGTGAACTTCCTCCAGGCATGCACACTGGCTCATAACTGGATCGGTAGTTGATCTGATGGTCTTATCACAAATGCTGTTTAGGACCTTGGACTAAAATGATAGGGGAAAGGAATAAGTCAAGAATGGCTGAATTAACAAATTAATTTCTGAAGCCTACTTATAAATAAACACATGATCCAATTATAATCTTCCGTTTTAGCTGACATTCCTTTAAGCAATAATGCCTGGCAAGTGTCTTACTGTGGTTTACTCCTTAAAAAAGAAGTAGCTTCATATCTCAGTAATGACACAATGTTCCTGGGGGAGGAGCTGGGGTGAGGAATGACTTATCTAAGAGTTTACAGATGAAGTCTCCTCATTAACCCATTTTGCTGCCATTAAAGGGCATGAATGTGTGTTAAGGCCCTTGTCCTCCACTGAAGAGAGGCTGAATAAATCATCAATAGAATTTCTTATGGGTAGAGGTTTTCCATTCTCTAAGTACTAGCCATTGGGAATGACCAAACACACAACGAAGTTTTGAGGACTTTGTTGGTGTCCCCTTCCCCACCTCATCCTCATCAGATGTTTTTAATTTCTACTTTGATAAGCACACTGAACCCCTTAAAAGTTACCACACCAAATGGGCTCCTCATAAAAGTCATAGATTAAGGTTGTTGGGGTTTTTTTAATTTAAGTAAGCTTTAGCTCTATTGATATTTTTAGGTTTGGACTTGTTAGTCATCTATGTGGAAAGCTCTCTCCAATGATGTAGATTGGCAACTATAGTCTTCATAATTTGTCTGGGAGCACAGAGAGGGTTAAGTGATTTGACGTGGTCATACAGCCCATAATAATTAAAGGCAGGATTTAATTGCAGATCCTCTTCCCTGAAAGGCCAACCCTCTAGCCAAAGCATCAGGCTGCCTCTCATCATATAGTTAATATAACACTCACATTACTAAACACTATTTTGCAGATTTAAAGGACTAATGAATGAAGGAATTCCAAGGATTAATTTTTCTTTTAAGAAGAGGAAGAGGGAGAACTTTAAAAATTCTTCTGATTTGTTTAGCCTCCCTATTCATGGAAAATATATTTATAGCAACAGCCCTGCTAAATTCTTCATCAGCAGAAGGAAGGCCTTATCAAAGAACCTTGCCTGGTTTATGTCAAAAGGAGGAAGTGATGATGAATAGTTACTAAATGCTCAAAAAAAAGTTTTTATGGTACTTTCCCTTGGTCACAAGATTTCTGCCAACATATTTTCCCCCAAAACTTAAAACTAAAAGAGTATGGGGCAGCTAGGTGGCACAATGAATAGAGCACCAGCCCTGGAGTCAGGAGGACCTGAGTTCAAATTCGGCCTCAGACACCACGCACTCGCACGCGCATGCGCGCGCGCGCACACACACACACACACACAAAACTAGCCATGTGACCTTGGGCAAGTCACTTAACCCCAATTGCCCTACCTTCCCCCTCCAAAAAGCAAAAACTAAAAACTAAAAGAGTACATTTGATCAAGCTCATTAAATCAATGTTTCATTGCCATAAACAAGATAGCTACTCAAAATAACAACATCTGGGGGAGACCGTCATAAAATAGTGAAAATGCTATATGTAATTGTTCAGAATTGGCTGTAAGTTTGGGGTCTTTTGGGGGGGGGTTACTGTTATTTTGCTTCTCTCTCTCTCTCTCCCTCCCTCCCTTCTCCCCCTTCTTTCCCGGCACCCCCATCAGTTAGGGTTAAGTGACTTGCCCAGGGTCACACAGCTAGTGGCAAGTGTCTGGGGTCACATTTGAACTCAGGTCCTCCTGACTCCAGCTCTATCCAAGTGCTACCTAACTACTCCTATTTTGCTTTTCTTAAACCCCATTTATATTTTCCTTCAATCCTAATGGGAATCTTAATTCCCTTACTTAATTAATATGGTCCTTACCTATCAAATGAAGAGAAGGAAACATGAAGGAAATAAACATACATAGTGTCTACTATTTTCCAGTCACTGAGAAAAGCACTTATTTACAAATATTATTCCATTCGATCCTCACAACAATTCTGCGAAGTAGATGCTATTATTATAAAAAAGGTTAAGTGACTTGCCCAGGGTCACAAAGCTGGTTAAGTGTGTGAGGTCAAATCTGAATTCAGTTTTTCCTGATTCCAGGCCCAGTACTCTACACTGTAGCACCAGCTTCCTCCGTTAGCCTGTGCTGAGGCAGTATTTGAGCTGCTGAGATATTTAAGGAACTTAGTACAGTTCCTGGCTCATAGTAGGCTCTTAATAAATGCTTACTCCTTCCCTCCTGTCTTTCTATTTCTATTTATTTTTAAAATTTGGAATAAGAATAGTAAGGATGTATACTTACAACGTTTACAACTTTATCCTCCATTTCAGCCACAGGACAGTCCTAAGGAAAGAACAGAAGTTTTAAAATAGTTAGATCTAAGAAATAAAAACCTTTTTTAAAAAAGTCCACCACAAGCAAACTCTATTTTGAACTTCTAGTTGGTGGGAATTTTTTCCTACTCCCCCAAAAAAGATTTTGATCTTAATTCACTCTAGTTTCAAATACTACCAGGGTCGCCATGTTGTTCTTTCATTTCTTCAATAAAATCAGCAGGGAACTGGGGGAGGTGGGGATGGGGAAGGACAGAGACTATAAATCCCTGAGTAGGAGAAAAGTGAAATGGTTATAGAAAAAGCACTCAACTTCAAGATCTTAAAGAAGTAGTATCTTTATTCCAATAGGTTCCAATTTATTGATCTGGGACCCCAACAATGTGTCACATACCAAATGTTTTTACGAATAAGATCCAAGACTATATATTCATAAAATATATGCTATACACCCATTCTTTAGCATTCAAATTTAGACAGACATGAAGAAGGATGATTGATTCACAGGAGTCAAGGAAAATTTAATCATGAAGGGCTAAACCTATGACCCCACAGGAATTAGTGGTAATGTTAGGGCCCAGGGATAGAAAAGGGTGTAAGGACAGATAAGATAGCAATGAGAAGGAGAGAGGAGTAGGACCTGGTTTACCACAGGATTCCTAGTCACCATTCACTAGGAATCTACTGAATAAAGTCACTTATAGCTAACTGATTGTTTCTTCTCTTCTCTGTACACGTTTGAAAAACAGTGGACCAGAGGCAAAGGACAATCTACATGGCAGCCAGTGCCCAAAAACTAACAGCATCTCAGGTCTCTTCTGGAAGTCAAGTTATTAACAAAGCCATCAGAAGTTTCTTGAGCTTTTGCCTCTAAGAATATCTTCCAAGTAATGGGCGTTGGTAAACTAAACTATATCAGGTTATTTTAAGCAATGTCCAGATTAAATCAGATATTACAGTACTTCGTGAATGGAAAAAATCTGAACAAAACATTCATTAATAGGCTGCCAAGAAAAAAATCCCCTTAAGAGCATGTTATTGATGACAATAAATAAAGGAAGGACTGGAATGCAAAGCATTATTTACCCATCTTAGGTACAAAAAACTTTGAACACTGAATGAACCCAGTTGTCAAATTACAGAAATCACCATTGTTCTCTTTAAAAGCAGCCAGACTGAAAATGCTTAAACTCATGTTCTACATAAGCACAACTTTTAACTGTCAGCCATCTCGACTTTGCATGCCACAGAGGATTTCAACTCAAATTTAAGGGTTCTTTTCCACAAAAATGAAGCAAGTTTTACCTAAAGCCTAAAGTCAAACTTTATTTGGCACGGTAGAATTCAACAGGCACAATCTCCAAAGATGAATATTATTTCACAATACATAAAAAAAACTAACAAATAGCTTTTAGATGGCCAGAGGATGGATTTCACTTAATTCTAGAGAAAGACTTACAGGAGACAGAAGCAGAGTGCCCTAGTAATAGATGAAAAGGAGACAGGCAATGGATACCATGGGAATAGAAGAATTGTGATTTGTAGGAAGTCTTTCTTCCAAGAAACTCTTAACTCTCCTACCAGATAACTTAAAAAGCCAAGCCAACTCTTATAAATGAAACTGCTATAGCAGAGATTAAAAAACTTGGGTAGCAAACACAATTTCTCCAAAATAACTAATTTTCCAATTCAAAGATATTTGCTAAGGTTTTCCTACCATTCTTTTTCTTTTTTCTTGGTCCCTCATAAAAGAAAAGCATTCCACGTCAAGAGAAAGAAGGAGAAATAGAAGGATATACACAAGGACTAAAATAAAGTAAATGAGAATAGTAATAGCTAGCATTTATGTATCACTCAAAATAAATTTACAAAGGAAGTACTTTATATGTTATCTGGTAACACGAAAAAGCAGCTGATATCGCTGAATCCAATGACTAACTTTGCTTCCAAGAGGCAGACAAATGAACTATTTCTTTCCTCTCAGCAGGAAAGCAAGGGACTTTGGGACAGAAGGTTTCATCTGGTGTCATGCAACTACTTTTACTTAAGTTTTTATTTGTTACAAAGGAGAAACCTGCTGGAGAGGGAGGTAAAAGAGTACAAAGAAATTACAAAAAGCAGCAGTGGTTTGTTTTTTAAAACCCCCTACATTTAATGGAGGGGGGGGAGAAGGGCAGAGAGGGGGAAGGTGTTTTTTAAAAAAGCAATCAATTTCTGTTATAAGTCCTCAAAATGCATGTTTCAGAGAAAAGAATTAATTCTTGCTGGGAGAATATGGCTAAATTCAATTCATTCAATTCAATAAATACTTATTAAACACAGAGTTTGAGCCTAAGGCATGGAGGATAAAAAGATGAAAAATTATAAATAAACCTTAAGGGATGGCATAATGTATGAGTATTGTGACATGTTATTAAGTATAATGGAAAATAGAATGTGGTGATCACAAAGAAGAGATCCAGAAATCAATCAATAAACATTTATTAAGGGTCTACTATGTGCAGGGTACTGTGCTAAGCACTAGGGATACCACAAAAAAAAAAAAAAAAAAGATATTCCCTGCCCTGAAGGAGCTTATCAGTACTCCAGGAAAAACTGAATTGCTCCATCATTAGGCAATACATTTTTATATGCATACAATCTTTTGTGCTACATGGTACACATTCAGAACTACAAATGTAATCTGTTAAAACAAAGTTCCAGGGCTATATTGAGTAAGTCTAATTTAGCTCATGTGTTAGGTGCTAGGAATATGGAAAATGAAGATTTGCAGAGTTTCTGATCTCAGGGAGCTTACGATCTACTAAGAGAGATACACAGAAATCAATGGAACAGATTAGGGAGGCAGCTTCACATCACAGATGGAGAACCAAGTACCCTAGAGGCCAGGATTCTGAGGTCACATCTCATATCTGACACACACTGGCTGTGTAATCCTGGACAAATCACTTTACCTCTCAGGGCTCAAAGGCACCAGGAGCTTCAGAGAAGAGGCTGACCTGCATGGGTGGAGGAACTTTCCTTACTCGGAAGTTTCCTATACCAATAAAATTACAGGTCCAGTCCCTATTCCAATAGCTTGGAAAATGATTAAACACAATGCAAGTAGGTGGCAATGGCCCTGAGAAATTCCAGGAGGAAGGGTTAAACCTGGGAAAAGAAATGACAGGCAAATCTTGCACAAATTTAGGGGATAGCATCTAAAGAGGATCTTGAAGAAGAGGAGGAATGTCAAAAGGTATATGTGAGATGGTATGAACAAAGGCACCTAGGTACAGGAGGGCGGGAAGAGATGGGGAAATAGATTATAGGTCCCATTTGGCTAGGAGCACAAAGGGGAATGCATGAAGAAATGTTTAAAAGGCTAGAAAGGTAGGTCTGAGCCAGATGAAGGGAGTTGAACATCAGGTTAAGTAGTTTATTTTTCACTCTGTGGGCAATGGGGAGGTACTGGAGGCTTTTAAGCAGGGGAGTAACATGATCAAGCCGGTGCATTAGAAAGATGACTTTGACAGCGGTATGAAGGATGGGGAGAGAACAGAGGGAGCAAATGCCAACTATAAATAGTCTAGACAAGAGGTGGGAAGGGTCTCAAAGGAGGTGTTGGCAGTGGAAGTGGCAAGAGAGGGGAGTGAATGGGACAGAGACAGATTCAAGAGACTAAGTAGAACCAACAGACTCTTTTGGAATTGGAATAATACAGAGTTGGGGTGAACTGTAATGCCTTCCTCATCTGGTAAATGTGACCCGATGAGCCAATCTGTCAAGATGGCTCATCACTTAATGACATACTCTGTCACAGTAGGAATTATTAGCAATCAGTTTTTAAAATCTGCATGCTTACCAGGACCATATGCTATCATAAAAGTAATGGTTTGTATTTCTAGCCTTTCATTATGAAATCTCCCAATGCTTTACAAGCATTAATTTCTAGACACATCATCCTTGTGATCCAGATCATTCTCTGACATACAGATTAATTCAGAAGGCTCATAATAAAAACTCAAGTCACTGATAGAACAGATATTTGACCTCAGAGCTAGCAATTCTCAGTTTCATGGCAAACCCATAGACTGCTACCTACAAGGGTTTACTCATGTATAAACAAAACCAAGTGACTACCAACAATCTTTCTGCCACCAAAACTGCCCCAGCTAGCTTTAGAGAAGGGACACACACCCCCACCCTTATGCCACTAGTGAGCATGGGTTCCCACGATCTGCTCTTGTAAGGACTAGAGGAAGTGGTTGCAGGTGTGGCTTCAGAGTTTCTGGCAGGAAACCAGAGGGATTGTCTTCTCTCCCCGCCTCCCCCCCCCAAAAAAAAACACCTGGGAAAAAGTCACTGACACAATAAGGTAAATGGTGAGGCTGACACTACAAGCAGGAAAAATGCATGCTAAAACCTCATTGCATCATTTCAGTCTCCTAGGTTTGGCAAAGGCAGTTTAGTCTAACCTGTAAAGCTAGGTTGGGAAGGGAAGGTACAGGTGTGACATATTATCTTTTTCTGTATCCCCTCATCTTCCTTTTAGTGTCTCCCCAGGACCTCTCATCATCACAGGTTCACAGCACTGAGAGAATAGAAATAACCTCACAGGTCACCTAGTATAATCTGCACATTTTACAAATGAAGAAACCAAGTCCCTGAGAGAGGATATGGCTAGCTTAGGGCTAGTAAGTAACAGAGCTGAATTTGGAGCCCAAGTTGTCTGGATACTGCTACATTTTTGTTCCCTTTCCCCTCATTTCCCTCTCTCTATAGGTCTTCTGATTTTCTATTCCTTTCCCTCCTTAATTCCTTCCCAAAATGGATTCTATCAAAATTTTATTTCTCTTATTTTCTCTCCTATTGCCATTCCCCTTTGTGCAACTCTGCATCCTGCTGAATATTGTATAAAAGAAGACCACTGCACATATCCCACACCATTCTACTTTGAATTCTTCCAAATCTATGGAGTCATGGAATCTTAAAGTTACCTCAGGGATCATCTAGTCCAGGGATAGGGAATCTTCCACCTCAATCTAGTCTAGTCTAACTTCACACTTAACATGAGAATCTAATCATTTCGGCACACCCCTTCATGGGGAAAAAAAAAAAAATGACAGGTGAATCATATTTGCTAATACCCAAACAAGAAAATACAAACCATTCTCATTAAGTAGAGAAAAGGAAAGGAGGGGAAAAGAAAAAGTGAGTAAGGAGAAAAGAAATATTCCAAGGGTTTTTAAGTTCAGATAAGAATGATTTGCTCTGAAGGCTACACTTAGGTAATTCAATTCAACAAGAATTTTTAATATGCTGCAAAAAATCCATTTCTCCGGTATCATTCATGAACAGAGGAGTATTTGAGTAGAGCCTTGATGAATGGATAGAATTTCAACACTTGGGGATCAAGGAGGAAGAGTATTCTAGGATAATGAGTGGTAAGCAGAGAACTATGAAAACATGGGATGTATACAGGGAATAGCAGGAAGAGTTATGTAGTTTAAGATAAAACTGGAAAACCTGACTGGGGCCAAATTGGAATGCAGAACTAAGGGGTTTGGACTTTGTATTTGGCAAATTTTTAAGTAAAGAAGTAGGAGGATAAGAACTATTCACTAGAAAGATTAATCTGGCCATGGTAACATGAATCAGAAGGTACGGAAACTCAAAACAGGGAGAACACTTGCAAAGGTAATACTACACATCCAGGTGAAGAAGTCACACACCAGAGCAATGGTAGCAGGAGGAGCAGAACAGACGAGAGGGTTTGAAAGTAGAATCCATGGATGTGGAGACCTACCTGTTGTGATGAGGAAAGAAAAGAAGGCATATGAAATGATGAAGGTTTTGATCCTGGGTGACTTAACAGAAGGGTGCTGCCATTAGCAGAAATGTGAAAATCAGAGTAGGTTTGAGGGAGACAATAACTTTGATTTTGGACCAGTTGAGCTTGAGACACCAACAGGGACTTCTAAATGGCAATACCTAACAGGCTATTGCAAATACAGGCCTAGAATTCAAGGAAAAAGTCAGAACTAATTTAGATTTGCTCATTTTGAGCTAATCAATTCTTGTAGAACAGTAGTATTCCATCACAATCATATACCACAACTTGTTCAGCCATTTGGGGGTATGGGGGAAGAAAGGGAAGAGGAGGAAAGAAAAAAAGTAGTAAAAGTAGTAAAATTACTTCATTATCTATTTTAAAATATTGGAGCAGCTAGGTGGTGCAGTGAAAGCATCAGCCCTAGAGTCAGGAGGACCTAAGTTCAAATCCAGCCTCAGACACTTAACACTTACTAGCCGTGTGACCTTGGGCAAGTCACTTAACCCCATTGCCCTGCCTACCCCCCTCCAAAAAAAGCAAAAAAAAAAAAAAAATTATATACATATATATGTATCAAGTTGTACATAATAGATTTACAGTTTCTTTTGTTATTATTCTATGCAATCATCTTTTTTATTCTACTGTGTTATGGAAATGCTTATTTTATTCCATAAATTAAAAATAAAATACATTTTTTAAAAAAGAAAAGAGTATCTTTAAAGCAGGCTTGGAATCATGCAGTGAGAACCTTCAGGTTCGTGGTTGTCCACTGAGGATAAAAGAGCCAACTGCCCAAGCCATAACAATAGCTGTGTCAGTTCACCTAAACATAGTCTAGGTGTGCAAGAAACATCCCACCTGCCTTGAAGTGGATATCTAGCCAAGTATAACACTCAATTAAATTCCTCTTAAGTGTAACAGTATAATTACTGCCATTACTTATATTTCAAACTATGCCAAATGTACATAGTGCTACCACACCAAAAAAGTCATATAAATAAGGCCAACCCTGAAAAAAAAATCCTCCACAACAAAAACAGATTTGTCCTACGAGTAGACTTGCTTGTTCTATTCAGAGTGTTAATTACTGAAGTGAGACAGCTTGGCATAATACATAGGGAGGTGGTCTTGAGTCAGAAAGACTTGGGTTCTAATCTTGCCTCTAACACATGCCAGGATAGTCACGTAACTCCTCTATACCTCCAGGCAATTCCCTAAGACCATACTTTGCAAAGAAAATGCCCATCTGCATTGGTAGAGGGAGTACCTCACCAGGAATTCCCTATACCAATGAAATCACACAGTAAGTTCAAAAAAAGATCCTTTAACCGTACTCAAGTTAATTTTTAAACAGAGTGCTTTACAAATCAACTGTGACTAGAAGCAGCAGCTGCAGCAAAATGGGGCTATGGAAAGGGGAAAACCAGGTTATGTTATTCTTTGGGGTGGGGGATGGAGGGTGGGAGTGAAAGAAGGAAGCTGAGGAAAGGACACCAGGGCCTTCTGGCTGTATTTTTAATACACGGCATCAGGCATCCTTTATCAAGACCCAGTTGCCAATCTGAGGAAATTCGGTCCTTTGAGCACCTTTCCAAAAACATAGCCTCAAAAGCATGCTCCAAAGTACATAAGCGTTAAGCTGCGAGATGGTTAGCAGTTCAACGTCACAAGACCCAGGACTGGCACATTCAAAACTCAACTTTTTAGGGTCTAGAAAAAAAATCAATGAAATCAACAGTTATTCAGGATCTAACCTACTTGGGCCCCACAGTGGTATGGTCCACAGAGGACACATTTATATTCATATTCGTTTCCTGTTTGATCATAGGACCTATTGCCAAATTCTGTTCCAAAGATGAGCATGGACTAACTGGGGAAGGGAGAGAATTGAAGAATACCAGGACTGATCCTTAAGAGATTACTGAAGTACTGACTCTGCTACTTACCACCTGGCATGATCTTGAGCCAATCACTTCATCGTAGGCATCTTTTCATTGTTTCTGTTTTAAAAATTGGGTCTCCCCAAGACTGGAAGTGCAAAGACTAATCCCAGGCTCATTCCCACTACTGATTGGCATTATTTTCAACCAGGGCCAATTCATTCCTCCCCAGACAACTTGGTTCCATTTCCCACCCCGCTGGCTCCCAAGGGAGTTGACATACGTTGATACCCAACTGGGCAAGACCTCAAGAAATCTGCCACCTCAGCTTCCCTAGTAGCTGGAACTGGCTCTTATCAGGCTACTTCCCTACTCAAAAACCATGTCTGATGGCTTCAGTTTCCTTATCTGTAAAATGAGTACATGGCCTCCAAGGTCCTTTCCAACTCTAAATACAGAGATTATCATATATACCCCGTATGTGATTCTATGGCCTAGTACAACTCCCTTATTTAATATATGAGGAAACTGAGGCCCAAAGAGCTTAAAGATAGTAAGGGTACGAGACAGATTAATTTTATTATTTCTATAGCCTTTCTGAAGGCCAGGGCCTTTGAACAGAAGAAAATTTAAGTACTAGACAGGACATAAAGGGGCAAAAATCAGGAAATGCCACACATCAAAGTTAGCAAAAACAGTATCAAATTGTACTTATCCTATTTCTACAGAAAAATGTTAAATTTTCTGTCTTGAGTGGAAACTATTCTTTTCTATCACATTGTTTTAAGAAAGAAAGAAAGAAGTCAGGCAAAATATTTGATTAGGAGGCCACCGTTGTTTGTTGTTTTTTGTTGTTGGTTTTTTTTTTTTCACATTTTAGCTATGCATCTCAAATCCTGCTAAGGATGTTTCTCTCCTGTTTAAAAAATAAAAAGAAAACATTTGTACAATAGGAGAAGGAAGAGAGAAAGGGTGAGGAAGGGAAGGCAGATGGAGAAAGAATGTCAGAGGAAAGAATTAACTGACCTTCTGAACTGAGGTGGTCAGATCCAAGCAGAGCTGAATGATTTTAGTCTTTGTCACCGAGAAGTCAGTGATCCCTGTAAATGGAGTCCTGGAAAAAGAAAAAGAAAAAAACCTTTCCTTGAAGACAAGAAAAGTACTAAGCTCCCAACCCTGTCAGCTGGTTAGGGCAAGACACAAATTTATGAGTTCATAGGTTATATAGTTAAATCCTTTTGTTCTATTTAACCCTTTCCTGTCATTAACACAGTAAAACTTTATCCAAACTAGCACTAGCACTGTAGGTAATCCATTGTTGAATAAAAAGAAAGCAAAAATGGACCAGGGAGTTAGCATACTGCCATAAGTCAACAGTCCTCATGCCAACCAAATTTTCAACACAATCTTTAAAATAATCTCAGTCTTGAAAAAAGAACTGAGATATATCTCTTCCTGCTAGGACACTTTTTAAAAGACTTTCCAAGGGTACTCTGAAGTCTATCACTGACCCATAACTCCCTGGGGAGTGTCTATGTGAGAAATAATTCATGTTCCTATAACAAAAGGAAGTCAACTAGGCATCCCATATCCTGACATGACAGGAAGATAAAAGGGAGATTAGTAAAGTTACCTATCCAGCCAAGCTAGCAAAGCTTTAGCAGCACCAATGAGCTCCACCACTGAGGTCAGGAATTCATTAGGAGGTTTACGGGAGGAATTTCCATCATAAGATGCACTTTTCCGTCGGCTACTGATATAATTCTGTAAGTTATTGGAAGAGGCCCGTAGTTTCAGAACCAAGTTCTTCATATTATCCGTTTCAAGGCCATAATTCTGTAGAAAACAAAGCAAAAGCAAAAGAAAACAACCAAACAAATTAAACTCTACATTACCAGTCTCTATCAACAGTACTCCAAAAGGCCAATGACAACTTCAGCAAGTCATCCAATGCTTGCAAACCCTGAATGACTGCTCCCCAAAGGGATTCATGGGCAGCTGGGTGGTACAGTAAAGAGAGTGCTGGGGCTGGAGTGAAGGAGACTCATTTTCATGACTTCAAATCTGGCCTCAGACACTCTGTGACCCTTGGCAAGTCACTTAACCCTGTCTGCCTCAGTTTCCTTATCTGTCAAATGACCTAGAGAAGAAAATGGCAAATCATTCTACTATCTTTGCCAAGAAAGCTCCAAATGGGGTCATGAAGAGTCAGGCACAACTAAAAAAGATTGAGCTCCAACAACAAAGGGAATACTGCTGGGAGGCAAGAAAAACCTTCAAACGTGAGCACAGGAAGTCAGGACGATGCTAACTGAACCTCAGATCACCTGGAAACACAGCAGCCTCCAGAAGCTGCCAAGATCCCTTCTGGGGTCCTTTGAGACCCAGCAAAGACCTTACTTCAAAGGACAGTTAATTCACTCTTGATAATTTGCATCGCAGTTTTTTGTCCTCTATCTCTTTGTTCTTACTCCCTATCTTTTCTACTATACATACTACGTGATACTTTATATGTAAAGTACATACAAGATAATTTCCATGATATACATGTGTGGATGTGTGGTTGTTGTCCATCACAATGCTCAAGTTCCCAACAAATATTCAGTTTCAAGCCAGAAAAAGCCAAATCAATAGCTGAGAAGCTATTGTGTTGCAAGTTTGAACAAAATTATAGGACAACAGGCCCTGCGTTCAGAGCGCTTTATCCCCTAATTGGGAAGTCACAATTATATGAACGAAGTAAGAGAAGTATTAAGTATTAAGACAAGGGGTGCCTCGATGACCCATGGACAAGTGCTGTCCAGAATTCAGAAAAAGGGAGATACTGCCTAGAGGCAGTACTGGCCCAGGGTTCAAAGCACTGAACTTTAAGTCTCAGGATTTGAGTTCTAATTCCTGCCCTTTCCCTTACTACTCTTATGACTGTGGCTAAGTCACTTAACCTCTTTGAGGCCTGGATTACCTGTAAAATTCATCTGTAAAATGAGGGGTGAGTGGGGGTAGACTAAATGATCTCTAAGGTCTACCACTTCTCTCTCTATATATAAATATAAAATCCTTCTAGCTTAGGTAGGACTTAAGCTGAGTAGTAATGGAGGAATAAGATAGTCTGAGGGGGAAACAAATGACATTCCAGAAAGATCAGCAAAACCTAATACAACGCCAAATATATTGTCTTCATTTTGCACTTCAAAAGTCATAAAAAGACAATGCAGTCCACTGAAAACAGCAGTGTAGAAGGCATATTCAATATCCTCTGGAGAGAAAGACAGCCTTCCCCTTCCCCGAAAATACACCCACTTCAGGTATACTCTTGTTTCTGTATCTATTTTGTGCATATATATATATAGTCATATGGATATATGTTGTCTCTTCCTATAGAACATGTTCATTGTGGGACAGAAGCTGGATCATTTTTGCCATTTTATATCCAGTAACAGACATAGGTTACTGCACTTAACACATGTTTATTGACTGATTCATGCCTAGAAATTATAAAAAGCTAAATAATTTAAAATCTTCTCCTTCTCAACCTACTAGCACATGTTTTATTCCTTTCCCCTGGCTAGGGGTTTTGGTATCTTCCAAAAATATTTATTGGGCATACAATCTGACTTAGTATCACAGGAGAACTGTACAATAGTTACTTTCATTAGATAATAATCCAATTATTATTTAATAATAATCTAATAATCAGCATGTCTACTGGGTAGATGAATAGATATGGAAAGATCATGACAATACTGATCTTCAGGTACCACTATCCTAAAGTAAATGATGGATACAAAGACAAAAATGAAACAGTTCTTGCCCTCAAGAAGCTTACATTTACACGTACATACAAATACATGTACCTACAAAGGAGCTAGGTGGCACAGTAGGTGAGAGTGCCCAGGCCTGAAGCCAAAAAGTTCTGAGTTCAAATATGACCTCCGATACTTACTAGCCATGTGACTCTGGGCAAGTCACCTAACATCTATGTGTCTCAGTTTTCTCATCTATAAAATAGCACCTACTTCCCAGGGCTGTTGTGAGGATCAAATAAGATCATATTTGTAGAAAGTTTATCACAGCATCTGGCACATAGTAGTACTACAGATAGGTCAGCTCCCTCATCATCACAGTCATTACTATCATCCATACATGTAATTAAATATAATGTATATACAAAACAACAAGAAGCAATTTCAAGATGGAGAAAGCTCTAATGGGGTGGGGGAGGAAGGGAAGCCCAGGACCTAAGAGGAAGGGGAAGAGAAGAATCAGGACAGGCCTCCATGAGGAAGACAAAAGAAATCTTGAAATTTGATTCAATAAATCACAAATTTAAATGTCTAATATGTAGGCAAGTGCTGGTGATACAAATACACACAACAAAACTCCATTCTAACTGGGAAGACAATAGGCAGATGCAGAATAACTATAAAGAGAAAAAATACCAGGCAGTTGGGGAGGCAGATGACTAGCCATAAGGGAGGGTGAATCAGGAGTGTAGATGGTGATATTTAAGCTTCATCTTGAAGGAAGAGAAGGCTGCTCTGAGGCAGAGATGAGAAGGGAATACATTCCAGGAATGGGGGACCTCCAGTTCGAGCAAAGGCATGGAGATGGGGAATGGAGAGAAACGTGTGAAAAATAGAGAGAAAGCCAGTTAGGTGGATTATGGAGCATAGGAGGAAAAAAACTACGTTGGGTTGGAAAGATAGATTGAGGCTAGATTGTAAACGGTTGCAGAAGCTAAAGAAAGGAGTTGCAAATTTTATCCTAGGGTCAACTGGGAGTGACATGTCCCCATGTGCACTTACAGAAAGTCACTTGAACATATGTGTAGAAGATGGACTGGAGAATGGGGGGAGGGGAGAATGACTTGATATCAAGTTTTGAAATGAGGAGGGAGCTCGTGTCAAATGGCCTCAATATTCTCAATAAAATAAGAGAGGAGGTACTGCAGTGAGAATAGGGGTGGAGGAAGAGGAAATATTGGAGGCCTGAGAAGAAACAGTTTGGAATCACTTCTGAAAGGGCCCCAATTGAAGCTGAATGATATGAATTTAAAGTGTTCCTAGTCATCATGGGTTAGTTGGTTGGTTTTTTTACTTCCTCCAGTTCCATTCAGCTGCTGAAAAGGAATGAAAATTATCCAGATCTAGGAGCAAAGGATTCAAACTCTTTTTTTTTTTTAAGTATAGAACTGAGTTAACTCTAAGGCTGAGATTAGAAAGAGAGGGAAGGGAAGTAGGAGCAAAGATCATGGCCTGAGAAAGTTCTGAGGGATCTGGGTAATAATGGTTTCATTAAAGGGGAAGTACAGCTTTAAGAGAGGTGAGGCATATACAGAGAGACAGGGAATGAGAAGAGGCTACAGTCAGAGGAATGTTAAAGTTCTTGACTAAGGAACTGGAATATCTGTGGGTAAAACTGAGATCCAGGGTTCCTGTGTTGGCTGGCTGAGACAGAATGAAAAAGTAGGAAATGATTTAAGGGGATTATGTTAAGGAGGCTGAGGGAGCACCAATATGAATTTGTTAAAGTCCCCAGAATAGTCCAGCCGTCCTCAACCTGTGGATCGCGACCCCTTTGGGGGTCGAATGACCCTTTCACAAGGGTCGCCTAAGACCATCAGAAAACACATATTTCAAATGGTCTTAGGAACCAAGGCACTGCTCCTCTATTGTGTCCGCCCACATGCAGATATGCCCATATACAAGTATTAAAGGGTCACAGCATTAGGAAGGTTGAGAACCACTGGATAAAATGAGAAAAGAGAAAAAAGACAGTGAGCTAGGTGCTGAACTCCATGTAAATGGAAGAAGAAAGGCCACCTTGATCTGAGTGAAAACATATAAAAGAATTTGACACAGAGAACAAATGGTTGTGAGTGATTATGGCAAAGGAAGAGTCTAGAAGCCGAAATAAAGAGAAAAGAATATTCCAAAATCCTCCCCCAGAACCTGAGGGGTAGAGAAGGAATGGAGAGGGGCCTGGGTGAAAGTACAGTCAATACTGGTAAGGATGGCCAGGGACACACACACTGGGGGAGACCAGGTGCCTCTGTGATGCAATTAGTTGAAGGGAGATTTAGAGGAAGAGGTCAAGAAGAATGAAGGGAAGTTTATTCACTAGGAACAGCAACTCCAGAGGGCACAATGGATGGAGTGGGAAAGATTGGAGTGAGACATAGGGTAGAAGAGGCTGGGAGTGAGAGATCAAGAAATAGTATTTGAATATTGCCTGCTGCCCCATTCGAGCCCCCTTAAAGGCTGTGGAGATCTGGATTTAAATTGAGGCAACCTCTATTTCTAGTTGGTTTTACTAACTCCCTGTGCAATTCTGGGCCTATTTTCTCAGCTCTAAAATGAGGAAGTTGTAATTGATCTCTTAAGCTGTTTTATTGGACTGACCCATTCCCTCCTGAACAAAGCCTAAATTCCTTTCAGCTCCTTCTCTTCAGCATTGACCTTTCTCGCCTGGCACCACAGACCATCTCTTGACTTTCTATATAACTGTTCTCCAAAGAAGTCCTGATTATAAGCACATCTAACCCAACTCAATCAATAACTGATGTTCCTTTCCTTCTGAGAGCACTTAACTCATGTCTGATTGTAGTTTTATGAAATATTCCATAAGTTTCCCCCACCACAAGTCATGGAAAGTGAAAAGTTTTTTTTTAAACTATTGCTGCTAGCCAGGTCTCTAATTCTCCCTCTGATTTCATATTTTGGGGCTACATTTTAAATTTAGGTGTCTTTCCATAGCTATAAAATAATAATTAATACTTTGTAGGGGTTTGCTTTTTCTTAAGCTACTCAGATACAAATGGACATAGAGGGTTTTATCCAGTTACATACAATTAAAACTAAGCTTTTTGCCTGATTTTTAAAAGATACAGCAATTGTTATAATAAAAAATGAATGTTGTATGTCAACGATGCCAGAATGTGCATTTGTCCTTAAAGTATTATTTTCCAGACATCAGGAAATGACATCGTTGACATGGTTCTTTCCCAGAGAATGACAAATAAAGCTGGATGTTCGTCAGAGACTTTTTTTTAAAGCTGACTGATGACATAGAACAAAACGTATCTTTAAAAAATATTCTACACACAGTCTGGCATAAAAAGATCTGCTATCACACCCGGGCCACTCTTCCCTTTTGGTCGAAAATCACTTGCCCTTTCAAATCACCGTAAGTGCTCTGAGCTATTAGAATACAAAGGAGTTTCTTTTCCCAGGTAGCTAGCTCACAGCATCTCCAGGATAAGTTACTTGCTCATTCTCTTTGTTCCTGTCTATTCTCTACATTCGTGTACGTCACCCTTGCAACCCACCCACCAAGAGAATGCTCCTTGAAGGCAGAGAGACAATTTCACCTTTATCTTTGTATCATGAGAGCAGCCCAATATCTAGCACGTAATAAGTGCTTAATAAATGCTTGTTGATTGATCTTTTAAAAATATTTCTTGGAAAAGCTTTAGTTAATCTTATCTTTCAAATACCTTTTTAGCTGAATAAACTTATTTCAATAAACTCCAGTGGCTCCCTCTTACCTCTAGGATCAAATAAGGAAATCTTCTGTTTGGTTTTTAAGGCCCTTCATTATCTGGCCCCTTCCTACTTTTCTAATCTTCTTATACTTCACTCCCCCCTTCCCTGTGCTCTGTGATCCCTACCATGCTGTTCTTCGCTGTTACTCACATAGAACAATCCATCTCCCCATCTGCACATCCTCACTGGCCTGGAACGATCTCCCTCCACATCTTTGTGCCTCTTGACCTCTGGCGTCTTTCAAGTCTCAGCTAAGCTCCTATCCTCTGCAGGAAGCCTTTCCCAGTCCTCCTTCAACCTCAATAAAATTATCTCTAATTTATCCCAAATATAAACTGTTTGTACATAGTTTGTTGTCTCTCCCATTAGACCATGAGCTCCTTGAGAACAAGGACTGTTTTTTGCTTTTCTTCGCATCTCTGCTGCTCTCCACCTTGTCTTGCCCATAGTAGGAGATTAATTGATGTTAGTTGACTTGACTTTTAGAGAGAGTGCAGTGAAAATGCAAAGAAGGCGATCAGAAAACTTTCAACATCTGGCTAAAACAATACAATAAGCTCCCTGCTGAGTAATCTCTTGCTTTCCTTCTCTCAACTTTTCCTGATTCACAATTATTCTCAACCATTACGCTAGTGCCAGGTATGGCCCTGAAAGAATGGGGAGAAAAGGGGGGAAAGAGACTTTAAATTACCCTCATCCTGCTCCAGATTCTCTTTCATATACAGAGGCCCCTCTGCCCCTCTCTCTCTCTATACCCTATCTCACCCCTATAACATGGAGATAACAACAAATGGATTATACTGGCTTGGTAAGTACCACCTACTGTACAAATATAATCAGGAAAGGATTATTGATTTAAGAGCCTGCTGCAAAGATACACAGAAAAAGAACAGGTTCTCAAATTGGATTTGTCTGTTTAAACAGTAAATGGGGAAGGGAAGAGGAGGCCTTTGACATGACATTTGTACTTTATTACTGCAAAAACTAACCTGGAAATCATGGCAGCTTCAAATGCCTTAATTTCAAAAAAGCAAAAAGACCACAGGGTTTAAGTAACAGAGGACTCAGAGATGAGTCCCCGTTCTCATACTTAAAAATTACATAATCTTGTCACTTAACTTTTCAAGGATCTCAGTTTTTCCACCTGCAAAATGAAGAAGCCCTAGTCCTGCTGGGGTCACATTGTGCTATATAAATACTATGGCTACATTAGAGTAATGTCACTATATGATACCACAGCCCCTCCTACCATATATAAAGATCCATTTATCAAAGAGTCAAATAGCATTTATTACGCACCTGTCACTAGCCAGGCACTGAGGATAAAAGCAAAACATGGGCCCTGTTCTCAAGAAGCCAACCTTCTAAGGGGGAAGGACAACATGCAAACAACTATGTAAAAACAGGCCTATATTCAGGGTAACCTAGGAGATACTCGCAGAGGGAAGGGCTAGGTACTAGAGTAAAGGAGTCCTGAGGAAGGCTTCTTGCTGAAAACGGGACTTTAGCTGAAACTTGAAGGTGTCAGGAAGTCAAGGGGCAGAGACAAGGAAGGAGAACATTCCAGAGATAAGGAATGGTCAGTGAAAGATCCTATTATCTGCAGAGCATTTGAGCTTAACTGACATTTAGTAACTGCCTTCAAGTTTGTAATCTAGAAAGGGAATGTGACTCATGCAGGTTATAATAAAATGCAAAGCTAGGAACACATTTCAAACAGATAGATTTAGGCTTGGCAAGAACGGACTGACTTGGGAGGTTTCCCCTCAAAGGTCTTCAAGCCAAAGCCAGATGATGGAAAAGAATGGGAATGGTGGTCACACTGGCAGAAATAATCAGAGTAGGGCCTAGATACAGGGGTGGGGAATCTGCAATCCCAAGGTCACATGAGGCCCTCTAGGTCCTCAAGCATGGCCCTTTGATGAATCCTAACTTCACAGAACAAATCCCCCTAATAAAAAGATTTGTTCTGTAAAACTTGGACTCAGTCAAAAGGCCAAACCCGATGACCTAGAAGGTCACATGTGGCCTCAAGACCACAGGTTCCCTACCCCTGGGAAGATCACATTTGGGGGAAAGATAGTTTGGGCTCTGGCATCTTTGTCATTTGGTTTTGAACATGTTAAGTTTGTGGGACCAGCAGGACTTTAGAAGGGATGACTACTTGGCAGTTAGGGATAGGGTCTGGTCAGAGCTCAAGGTACAGATTTGGGAGTATTAAAGTACAGATTTGTACTAAAGTACAAAGTACAGATTTCGGTGTTCGTTAAAGCAATGGGAGTAGAGAGATACAGTGGTTGAGGAGAAAAGCCAACCAAGGTGTGGTTAGAGAAGTGTAAGGAAAAAGAGAAAAATGTATCATGGAAATCAACTGGAAAGAGAGCATGCAGAAAGGGAGAGTATGCAGATTTGATTTTAAGAAAGTCCTTGTTGATCTTGAGAAACATAATGACATGAATCCTCCAAAGAGTTTCTTAAACTATGGGTCTCAACCCCACATAGGGTCTCAAAAAATTTGGCAACAGTTGAAGGTTTCTGAACATGCAACACCCAAAAATTAATTCAAAATCAAACATAATCAATCCAAGGTGTTTCTGGCAGCGCTTGCTAGTGTTGAATCATGCAAATCCACTGCAGTCTTGGTTCTGAACACAGCATGAGCACTTTGCAACCTGCGTGCTTTCATGTCACAAAACACCAAGGAAAGACGCCAAAACGAAAAAGAGGTTGCAAGTGGAAAAAGTTTAAGAAGCCCTGAAGGGACTTTAAAAGATTCTGTCTTAAATACTTTTAAAATTATAGAATGTTAGAGATGAAAACGACCTTAAGGATTTTTTATTTTTTCCCCTCATGTCCATTTTACAAATACAGTAATTGAGACTTTCTTAATGTAACTTACCCAAGATCACTCAACTAGTTAGTGACCTAGAGAGATCTAGACTCCACATTTGTCTCCTAAAACCTGGTAATCACTACACCATCTCCCAAATGTTGGCTTAAAAGGGCCAAGTGGATTGACTCTATTCTCTCTCACACTTCCATTCCCCCCCCCCATATTTTCACTAAATACTTTTGATCTAAACTGAAGGAACAGGAAACCCCTAGAAACAGACATTATTAACTTTCACTAACTTGGAATATCAGTGATGGAGTTATATCTTTCCCACAAAATACATGACAGGTTTATGATATTCAAAGCATAATCCAACCAAATATAAGCTGTTAACAAAGATTCTTACTGTCCAGAACATGAAGGGGAAGAGCAATGAAACTATACAAAGATAATAATGCCACACTGACCAGTCAATTACTTTAGAAAATCAATGAAAGAGCATTAAGACAAGGCCAAAGACTGGCCAATTTCTGGATGACTTATGGAATCATATAAAGTCTTCCATGAGTGTTACCAGAAACCATCCTGCATCATTATCTCAAACATCTTTATGTTCCTGAAAATGAATAGGTCTTTTCCAGAATTTTCCCCATAAGGGAATAGATTAGCACCTCTAGTCTTTCCATCATTTTTGATAGCCAGTACTCCATTCTGGACGCACCTTACTTAGGTTATCCGGGGGGAGAAGAGAAGAGGGTGGCCAGTCCTGTGATTTTATCAATATAGGAAATGACATCTGAGGAAACCACCCTCAGATGAGCAACCTTTGTGCAACTTAGTCTCATGGCATTCCACACCGCCTCTTCGGTACTACACATCTCATGAACTACTTGTAGCTGTTATACCCCCATCTATGGAGGGGAAGCTGGAATCAGGAAGACTCAGGTCCAAATCCTGCCTCAAGCATTTGCTAGTTTTGTGACCTTGGGCAAGTAAGTTCTTCTGAGCTTCAGTTTCCTCAATTTGTAAAAGTGAGGGAGAGTTGATCCCATCCAACTCTAAGTCTATGGCCTAGGACCTCTTATATTCCATGAGGACAAAGACCTGTTCCATCTCAGCACAGTTCTCTGAAGACAGTAGTTGTTTGAGAAACAGGTAGGTGGCTCCATGGATAGAGTATTGGGTCTGGAGTCAGGAAGATCTGAGTTCAAATTCAGACTCCAATACTGTCTAACTCTATAACCTTGGACAAGTCATTTAGCTGCTATCTTCCTCAGTTTCCTCAACTGTAAAATGGGCATAATGATAGCAACTACCTCTCAGGGTTGTTGTAAGGATCAAATGAGATATTTTTTAAAGACTTTAGCATTGTTCCTGGAACATGGAAGGTGCTTAACAAATACTTTTCACCTCCCACTAAACTGAAGGGCAGAATCTTTTTCTTGTATGGGTGAATGACTTCCATGTTTTTCTTTTTCTATTCTATAAAGAATAAATGAACCCCAAACTACATATGAACTATGAACCAGAATAAGGTGTAAAGTGACCCCAAAGTAAAAAATATAAAAGCCTGGAGTCATATGTTATACTTGAGTGAAAAAAGATCTATGGTAGTGGAGAAAAAGCATCAATCCCAGACTCAGAGGACCTAGATCCAAACCCTACTTCAAACATCTATCTACTTGAGTGACCTTGGGCAAATCATTTAATCTTCTTGAACCTTGGTCTTCATATCTTTAACACAAAGAGGTTGAACTAGGTGAACCCTCAAGGCCTTTCCAGCTCGAAATCCATGATCTTATGGGTCCAATAAGGCCCTTATTTAATGGGATCAAGAACTCTTTGCAGGAAGGCTAATAATTTGTCTATTTAGACAAATTGTAAAAAAATTAAATCACTGTTGGGAGGACACTATAATCTCTATCCCCAATTTCATCTTGCCCTAATTAGGTTCTACTCTAAAACTGAGGTAGTGAAAAATCTGGAGCATGAAAATTAAAGAGACTGAAACAGGCTTACTTAACAGTCTTATTTTTTTTTAACTGCATTTCCAGTTTTTTTTTTTACTTTTTGAAGCAAGTTACATTATCTTCTCTACTTCTAATGTAATTCAGCTTGAAAGTTAATTCCATAAAACAAAAGATACCTTTCCTTTATAAGCATAAAGCAAATCTAATAGCAGGATAATTCTAAGACCACATATTATTGCCAGGAGGGTCTGCTCATTTGAGACTGTCCACTTCTGTTACCACCAAGCAAACAGACTTGGGGAATTATTCTCTTTGAATTTTGAACTCGGAACTTCAGCTATACAACAGTCACACATGTTTTACAGTAAGCAGATACATGGAAGGCCTGGTCATCTCACTATAAACCCATATTACCCAGCTGTGAAAGGACCAATATCTACCAAGGTTACCCTCACCCTCAAGATGAGTTAGGAAAAGATGACCAAGCCAGGATTTGGGTGGAGCAGGGCTCACTTTGTGCCTCACTTGATGCTACTTCCTAGAGGCTTCTGATTGTACTAAGATGGCTCCTGGTCACTTACGGTTATTAAAGATCCCAACCACACGGGTGGGGGCCCTTCTGACTAGGTAGATAGCTGAAGATCACCCTGTTGACCAGACAAATTTCCATGTAGAGATGAGGGAGGTCCTCAGTCTATAGAAGCTGTGCTACTGTATTCTTGTTGCACATCTTTGTTAAATAATCCTCCTTTTGTTGTTTAATGACCTATGGGTGCCTCATTTGGTCCCCGTGTTGAATTCATCACAACAGTGTACTGGCCTATGCCTAACATAAATCTTAACTGGCAATCCTCTACCTACTCCCCAATGGATGATCATGCTATTCCTCTCTTAAAGCATTGTCACCTTCACACCTCTCTTTCAGGAGATGAGTTTGCCTCCTACTTAGCTCTGTCCTCTCCCCACTCCACAACCCTGTAATTACCTATCCTGGCATTGACTCCAATCCCTGAGGAAGGGTTGGTCCTCCACTTTGCCAAACAACTTGTCTTCTACTTTTATCTCCAGGAGTTTGCCCCATCAATCATTACCTGTCTAATCACTCTCAATCTCACTTTATCTACAAGTTCCTAACTCACTGCCCAGACTTCCCTATTCTTTAAAAATTAAGATTGAAAAAAAAAAAAAAACAACCTTAGCCTGGCTCTACAATCCCCTCAAGCTATAAACTTGTATTTTCCCTTCCTTTGACTTATAAGTTTCTTTAAAAAACAAACAAAAAAAATCATATATACTCTTCTCCTCCTACTACTCACTTCATCTTCCACTCCTCAACTCCCCAGAATCTGACTTCAGAACTCACCACTCCATTAAACACAGCTCTCTGCAAAATAACCAATGATTTCTTAACTTCTAAGCCAAATGACCCCTCTCTCTGTCCTCAATGCCTCCTCTGACTTCTCTGCAGTTTAAGATACTATCATCTCTTCTTTTCCCCATTCTCTCTTTTCACTATCTGTGAAACTGTTCTTTCCTGATTCTTTTCCTACCAGAATGTTCCTTTTCAGTATCCTTTGTGGGTTTATCTGTTTTACTTTTAGGGTAGATGCCCACCAAGGCCACCCACTCTTCTATGCTTGCTCCCTTGTTGAGTACATAAGCTCCCCTGAATCCAATACCCGTTTCTCTCTCCCTGTCCCCCTCACATTTTTTCTAGCTCTCTCTTACAGTGTTTCTCCCTTAACTCTACCATACACACACACACACACACACACACACACACACACACACACACACACACACACACACCTATTCCTACTAAAGCTCATCTAACTTTTCTTATTTGTATCACCCAAGTTTTCAGCCTCAGAATCATTCCTGACTCTTTCCTTCATAACTTACATCGACTGTCAAGTCTTATCAATTCTACCTCACCCCCCCCCCATTATATAATCTCATATTTGTCTCCTCTCTACTCACAAAGCCAATACCTCAGTCTGGGTCTTCAGCATCTCTATATTAATATTACATTGTTACTAGTATAATATTGTTGTTCATTGTGTCTAACTACTCACGACCACATATGGGGTTTTCTTGGCAAAGATATTGGAGTGGTTTGCCATTTCCTTCTCCAGCTCATTTTACAGATAAGGAACTGAGGCAAACAGGGTTAAGTGACTTGCCCAGGGTCATACTGCTAGTAAGTGTCTGAAGCCAGATTTGAAATCACAAAGCTGAGTCTTCCTGATTCCAAGCCAAGTGTTCTAAGCACTGTGCCACCCACCTAGCTGCCCCATTAGTGTAATAATCGTGCCTAAACTAACATCCTTGCTTTTAACTTCTATCATCTCCCATATGCCCTCCATTCATCTGACAGAATATGGCAGAAGGCTGTCCATGTTCTTTGTCTGCTAAAAATCCTTCAATGCCTATTGACTCCATAATAAAATCAAACTTAGATTAGCTTAAAACTCTCTAAAATCCAACTCTAACATACCTTTCTAGACTTATTATACACTACCTACTACACTTCTACCCCATGATTCTAATTCCAGATAGGGTGAACAACTACTAGGTACTCCCGCAAACTCAAATCTCCTCTTCTGCCCCTGTGCATTTGCATAGGATAAATTCTCATGCCTGCAATGTTCTGCCTCCTCATCTGTGCTGCTAAAAACCCCTTATGTTGAAAGCTTAGCTCACCTGCTATATTCTCTGTACAGCTTTTCCTGATCTTCCCAAATATTTCAGCTTGCTCTTCCTGTTCATACTGCCATTTATTTATGATTATGAGTGTATATCATATCTCCCTAATAGCAAGTAAGCTCCTTGAGTGCAATGGCCATCTTGTTTTGGCCTCTGTATTCTCAGCACTTACCAAAGTCCCTTGCTCAGGACAAGCTTTTCTTAGCAATTAAGTTGATATACAGAAATCTACCTTAGTATAGCGTGAGGAAATTTCGAAGTACAAGCTGGTAAATTACAGGGATTCCATAGTTCAAATTGGTTAAATCTGTCTTTGTCAGTTCTAATGTTTCATTCCCAGATGGACCAGCTGCCTCTTAGCCCAAGTCTTAAGGAAATCTTCTTAGGCAGGCTTCAAGCACAACATCTATCACTAAATCAAAACTGTATTTTTAACTCTAACATAAGCTTCTGAATCTGCTTCCTCCTGAATTCTGCCCTAACAACCCTTAATCAAGGCCATTTTTACAAATGTTCCATGACTAGATCACAAGAGATTTCACCTTTTCTTTTTCTCTAGCTTTACTTGAGTTTCATCAGATTTTTAAGGGATCCTTATAAACTATAGTCTCTATAAACTATTTTACTCAAGGCAACCCACTATAAAATTTCTGTTCATCATTGGCCATCCAATCAGTTACTTGTTTTCAGTCTAAACATTTCCAAGGCATTATAAAATTCACATCCATAAAACTTCTAAGTGTCTATAACAGCTATAAAATGACCTGTCTATATTACTTCAGTGTACTACAGAGGCACACATGCTAAAATGGAGAGCTGGCCTCAGCACCAGGTAAGACCTGGGTGTGACAAGAGGCAAGTTCCTTAATTTCAGAAATGCTCTCAGGGACTCTCCTAAAACCTTCAGAAGAGGCTCATCTCTACTAGAGGAGCAAGTTTCCTCATTGAGGAAGTCTCTATAAGAATGGAATCACAGATCCAAACCAATCAATCGACAAGCCTTCATTAAGGGCCTATTATATGCCAGCAAGTTTTTTGAGGGGGGAAAAAAGAAACATTCTCTACTCAAAGAGAGTTTGCTTTCTAACAGAGAAGACAAGTACATATAAAAATACAGAAAGCATAAAGGGAATACAAATGAAAAACAAAGTAGTTTGGGAGAGAGGGGCACTAACAATTGGTTGGTTCAGGAAAGACTTCGTCTTAAAGGTCAAGAAGACACAATCAAGTATTTACTATTTATTATACACCAGGCAGTGAGTTAGGTGCTAGTGATACTACTTCTACTACCACCACCACTACTACTACTAGCTAATATATAAATATAGCCCTTACCACATACTATTGTACTCATGGCAACAGTGCTGGCACTGTGCTAAGCACTTTACAAGTATTATTTCATTTGATCCTCACACCAATCGTGACAGGAAGGTGCTATTATTATTCTCATTTTATAGATGGAGAAACTGAGGCAAAAAGGGGTCTTCCTGATGTCAGGCCTGATGCTCTATCTCTTTCGCCACCTAACTGCGCAAAGTACAAAGAATGAAACAATCTCTGTTCACGGTGTGCTTAGGTTCTAATGAGGAAGATAACAATTACAGATAAAAATATATACAACAAAGATATAAAGTGAATAAATGCAAATATATACAAAATAGTTAAGCATAAGACAGATGGGGGATGGAAGCCACGAGGATTTAGGTAGATCAAGAAAGGCATCCATGAAGAAAATGGTGCTTGGGCTATATATTTAAATAAGAAAGTGATTTGATGAGAAAGAGGTAAGGAGGGAGTGGATTCCAGGTGTGGGGGATGGTCAGTACAAAGATGGCAGAAGGAGTTTAGTTTGTAAGGAACAAAGAAGGTCAGTCAGGCTGGCCATTACAAAATGCTGGGAAGACAGAAATGTACAGTGATGTTGTAAAGAAAGGTTGGATTCCAGGTATGTTGGGCTTTAAAAGGAAAAAAGATATTTGTATTTCAACCTTAGAGGTTGCAGGGAGACAATGATGACAACAAAGTTGAACAGGAGAGTCCCATAGTCTGATCTGCATTGCTTTGGCAGAAGTATGTAGAATGGGGGACTGTTGGGAAGACTTGAGGCAGGGTAATGAACTAGGAAACTTGGAATAGTCTAGGCAGAAGTGATAAGGGCCTGAACTAAGGTGGCAGCTATAGGAACAAAGGTAAGAGGTCAGATACAAGAAAAGTCATACGAGGGAAAACAGAAAAGTATGGCAGCTGACTGGCTATGTGAGGCATGGGAGAGTAAGGAGTCATGGATAATGATGTGGTTTGAAGACTGGGAAAGGATAGTAATACAACTGGGAAGGTGGAAGGGTGAGCGTGGAGAGGTGTGGAGGGAGATAATTACTTCAGTTTCAGACTTGTGGAGTTTGAAATGTTTCCAAGACACCCAGTTTGAAATGTCCAATAGGTAATCGGTGATGTGGGACAAAGCTCAGGGGAGTGGTTGGGGCTGGTGATTTATGTATCTGTGAGTCATCTACATAAAGATGATAGCTAAACCCGTGAGAGGCAATGTGGTTGCCAACAGTCAGTCACAGTCAGCTGGGAGGAGGGTATATGGAGAGGGAGAGAGAGGGAAGAGAGAGGTGGGGGGAGGGAGGGGGGAGAAAGAGAAAGAGGGAGGGAGGAAGAAAAAGGGAGAAGAGTGTGAGAGAGGAAGAGAAGGAGGGAGAAAAAAGGGGGGGATAAAGAGAAGGGGGAAGGAAGGGAGAGAGGGAGGGAAAAGTACCTAGGATACCACCTTGGGTTCCAACCATAATTAGGGGCTGCTATATGGATGATGAGCCAAGGAGATGGTGAAAGAGCAGGCAAGTAAGATATTTTCTGGAGAGAAGAGTTACTCATCACCACAATTTCTGTGCGGTTACTCCCTCAACCTCATCAACAGAAAAAGCGAATCTTCTACAACACTAAAAGATTGTTCATGAATTCCTGGTGGACAAAAAAACATTCATTACCTGGAAAACAACCTTTGAATAATGAAGTGATTCTCCAAATTTAGCTAAGCCGGTCCTCAGTAGTCCCTTATCCTCAAAGTCCTTTTGGTTAGGGGGCATGATCCTCAAGAATTCAGAGTTTCAAGTAGCGTTGTGAGGGATAATTTATAGTGAAGTTTCCCCATTCTGAAAAATCAAATCTAGAATGGCTTCAGTACTCACTAGGCCTAAGGTCAGTTCACCTGACCTTCAAGCATTAGAGCAATGTAGACCCTCCCCCAGAGCCAACTCAGCAGAAGATATGCCAAATAAGGTTAAGACTGCTTTCACTGGACACCCACATGTTTCCGAGTCCTTTGTCTCAGAGAGATTCCTGCATTTAGGTTGTGGGACAGCCCCCCTACCAATAAGAGTTAAGGCCAGTTGGGGGGGGTTGGGTTTCTGCATTGGAAGATTATATAATCATAGGCTGGCTTCTACCTGTCATTCTCACCCTGCAGACACCATGTTGGGCAACAGGTGGTAGAGTCCTTTCTCATGAGAAAAAATAAAGACCTTTTCTGACCTTAGATTCAGACTCCGAACTCTTTCATCTCACAGAGCGTTAAATAAGACATATGAGATGCAGTTTACTGAATCATGGTATGACATATTTTAGAGATGGAAGTGACTGAAGAGGTCAGTGAGTCCAGCTTTCATATTTTACAGATGAGGAAACTGAGGTCCAGTGCAGGTTAAGTGACATGTGTGAAGTTGAAAAGCTCATAAGTATCTGGGACAGAATTCAAACCTAAGTCTTTCTGAGTCCCATCCACGTTCCAACCACCCTGCACTACATCATGTTACCATTGATGTAACAACAGAGCCAAAGGCCTCCTAACACAAAAGGGATGAAATGCTATTTAAGTTAGGACTGAATTAAGAATATTTTTTTAAAAAATAGATGAATGCCATGACAAAAAAAAAATGCATTGCGTCACAGATTAAAAATGGAACAATTATTCTTATAAAAGTCCAGTTTAATTTGAAACCACAGATACCAAACAGCCTCACTACCCCCTCAGTTCAACTCCCCCCCTCCTCAGCACTTTATTTCAACTACATCACATGAAGTTTCTGTCTAATGCATTAACTGGAACTCTGCTGCAGAAAGCATTTCCAGAAATGGGTCTGAGGTCAAAACTTTGTCTACGAAGGAAATTAGGAGGAAATTGTAGGAGATAAAGCATAGCTTTGGGATCTGGCCTGTCTCCAGCTTTGTTCACTCTATTCTAATATTTTAAGAGGTAGGGAAAAGAAGAAGAAAAAGGAATGCCCTGAGGTAACTGTCATGTTCATTATTTCACTTAATGTACATACTGTGTGCTCATATGACTGCTTACTCCTTCCTTTCATTTCTTGGTGCATCAGACAAATAATACCCCAAGCTAATTTATCTGTCCTTCAATTAACACCATAAATGAAAAAGCCATCCCAAATTTAAGAAATTTAAATGAAGATTTTACTAGATCACATTATGAGGTAATTTCTTCAGTATGTATTTTTTTCATCCTTCCCATACCCCAGGTAAAAGTAAATCCCTTCTTTGCAAAAAATAGCATCCAATTTGAATGTGTGGTAACTAGCAGAATCCCTATCTCTCTCTCTCTCTCTCTCTCTCTCTGTCCCTCTCTCTCTCTCTCTCTCTGTCCCTCTCTCTCTCTTTCTCTCTCTCTCTCTCTCTCTCTATCCCTCTCTCTCTCTCTCTCTCTCTCTCTCTCACACACACACACACACACACACACACACACACACACACCCAGGAGAGCAAAGCATTGAAACATTCAGACATACAATCATGTCTAGGGTGAGTGTTACAGTATAGATGGAGAAAACAGAAACCCTATAATGGTCCCCGAAGGTCAGAAAGCAAATCACTGTCAGACAGAATTAAAATTCAAAGATTTTGACTCCCAAGCCAACACTCAGACCACTTGGCTACACTGTCTCCCTCGTGGCAGCTCATTTATCAACTACAAATAAATTCTCCATTTTTTTTTCTTAACAAGGGCAGTGCATTTCAGAGAGGAAGACAGGGCTCTGTCCATTTTAAGAATGCAGACAATGCAGCAAGTGTTATGTAATCAATGGAACTTAGAGCAGCAATGGCAAAATGATCGAGAGAGCATTCTTTCCCACCATTCTCCGTGATGTAATCGTATACACTTCTGGCACTATTTCCTAGCATTACAAACAGTTTGAATGCTCTCAAATTTGTCCGAAGCCAGACTTTTAAAGAAATCGCATCCATAACATGACACTATCAAAGGCAACTTTGATTCCATACTCAACAGAACCATTTATAAGTAAAATATTCCTATATATATTAAAGTAATGCAATATATGATGCCACAACTATGAAGTATACAAGGTAATACAGAAACATGGCCAAGGTGATGCTGGGCAAAATCCAAAGAACCAAAGCTGTAGTTTGTATCAAAAGGGCACCAATTTTTTTTTTTTAATATCTGACTGTGACCTCCTAGGAGGCAAAGACTCCTTTTGCTTTTCTTTGCATCCTTGGCTATCTAGCAGGGAAACTAGGTGGCACAATGGATAGAGTGCTAGACCTGGAGTCAAGAAAACCTGAATTAAATCTGACCTCTGACACTTATTAGCTGTGTGACTTTGGGGTTAATAAGTCACTTAAACTCCATCTACCTCAGTTTCTTCAAATGTAAAATGGAATGATAACAGCACCTCCCCTCCCAAGGTGGTTGTAAGCATCAAATGAGTTAATTAAGATATATAAAGCACTTAGTGGAGTACCTGGCACATATTAGGAGCTTATGGAATGCTTTTTTCCTTTCCCAATGTTTAGCACAGTTCATGGCACATAGTAGGTTTCTAAAAATGCTTGCTGACTAGAACTTGAAGGAAAAGCAGGGGCAACTTCAATTAGGTCAAGAGGGGCTGAAAAACATTTTCTTTTTGCTTATTAATTCATTTGACTCTATTTTATTAAAGGCTAAGGAGTTTGGGGGGTTTTTTGGTATGTTTATTTCATTGTGTTTCTTGAATAATGAAAAATTGTTTTAAACAACAATAATAAAATAATTTTTAAAATGGTAATAAAAAATTTAAATGCGTCCCCAGAGATGTAGCTACAAATTTAGTGCAAAAACAAGAATGTGGTTAGTTTTAATTCACTAGTTTTAGGACTAGACATCACATAATATGCAGGTAAGGTTAATAGTTTTTCATTTTCTACTACTTCAGTGATCAAGAGATGGAAAGACAAACCAAGCAACAAGAAATTATTATTATTAAGTGCCTATAATTGTTCTTTTTGTTGTTGTTCAGTTGTTTTTCACCTGTGTCTGATGCTTCATGACCCCTTCAGGGGTTTTCTTGGCAATGATACTGGAGTGGTTTGCCATTTCCTTCTCCAGCTCATTTTACAAATGAGGGAAATGAGGCAAACAGGGCTAAGTGACTTGCCCAAGGTCACACAGTCTGAGGTAAGAACTGAACTCCAAGTCTAGCACTTCATTCAATGAGTCACCTAGTTGTCCAATATTATTGCTGTAGTTCTGTTAATATTGAAAAATCTTTTTTAAAAAGTAAATTACTTTGATCTTTGTAGCGTTAGGTATTTTTCAATTCATTATTTCGACCATTTTTGTCGATTATATAAAGTTTTTGATGTTGTCTTAATTACCTTCGAAAAGCAGCGTGACATAGTGACACTGGCCTCCTGGCTATTCCTCCAATAAGATACTGGACTCTTCTGGCTCCCAGCATTTTCTGTGAGTGTCCCTAATGCTCACTTTGCTCCATGCCAACTACTGTCTTCCCTCGCTTCCTTTAAGAGCCATACAGGAAGCCTAACCAACTCCTCTTAATTCCAGTGCCTTCCCTCTCTTAATTATTTTCTATTCATCCTGTACATACCTTGCTTTGTATATATTTATCTGCACATTGTCTCCCCCAATAGATTGTAAACTCCTTGAGGGCAGGAGTTGTCTTTTGCCTCTTTTTTGTATCCCTTAAGTGCCTGGCACTTAGCAGATGCCTAATAAATTTGGTTGACTGATTGAAAGCCAGCCATAGAGTCATTTAGATCCGAGATCAAGCATTACCTCTGATACATACCAGCTGTATAACCCTGAGCAAATTACTTAACCTTGCCCCAGGTAACTAAGATTATAAATCCCCGATTTAGGTAATAGTGGTAGTAGTTTCTCCAGACTAATGAAATCAAAGTCTCAAGGACTCCCTCCAGGATTCCCTATACTACATATTAAAAATGTGGCCACTTTAAAGACCTTAAATTTTGGGCTCTTCATAGATCGCTGGAGTTGAAGTCAGAAGATCAGGGCTCAAGTCTCAGTTCTGACTAATTAATTACTACCTTGTCTGACATGAGGTGACTTACATATTTTTTGGCCCCAGTTTCTACATCTGTAAAATGGAGGGGGAGTGACTTCCAAGGTTCTTTTCCAGTGGGAAACTATAAAATATCAAATAGCAACTATTATCTGCTATTCCAATAAACATCCATGCAACACAGATGCCTACACAAAAATAAAGACCCACTGCTACTATTAATTTAAACCCAAACTTCTATTTCCATTCAGGATTACTTTTCAACTCTACTATATGTTACTCAAGAAAATATGAACTTGACACAAAAAATAATTCACGTGCAGTGGACAGAGAACTGGGCCTGTACTCTCAAAGACCTGGGTTCAAACTGGACCTCAGACATTTACCAGCTATGTGACCCTGGGCAAGTCAATTAATTTCCGTTTCCTCAACTGTAAAATAGATACAATAGCACCTCCCTCCCCAGATTGTTGTGAGGATTAAATGAAATGCTTGTAAAAAGCACTTAGCACAGTGTCCAGCACATAGAAGGCACCATATAAATTTTTATTCCCTTCTCTCCCTTTCCTTTCCCCCTTTATAAATGGTTTCCTGGCATAAGCCAAGCTTCAAATAGGGGAGAAAAATGACAGATTCGGTCTTGAAAGGAAAAATAAAATTAGAATCCTAAGTTTCTTTTCTCAAAATATTTATATTTGTAGATTGTGTTTATGTGCATGTGTTTTAAATAATGTAACTGACCAATGCACACAGAAGATCCACAGCCTCCAATACAAGTTCCTGGTGCCCAATTCGGGTAACACCCAGTTCCTCAAGATCCTGGTGGGAAATCTGCAAGAGCTGTTCACCATTTATTTTCTCCCGTTCAAATTTATGGACATACTGCTGGAGGCAATCATCCAACCCTATCAAAAGAAACAGAGAATCATTAGAAGTCTCTTCATTCACATTTCCATACAAATAAAGCAAGTCAATGATCACTAATCATACTGCTGTCATTCTAAAATTTTACCTGTTTGCCATACTCATTCTCTGGAATTTTCTAAAAAGCATCTTTCTTGTTCAAGAGCAGCAACTGGGAAGTTGGCTTTTTAAAACCTATTTTAAGAATGCTAAGCCCTGGAGAGCGGAGATAGGATCATCTGAATCTTAGATATAGAGTAGGAAACCTCAGAGATTATCTAAATAAATTCCCAACTCATCCCATCAACTCCTGTTTTAAATAGAAAATGAAGTTAGGGGTCAAGGAGATTAGGAGACCTGTCCAAGAGTCACCGTTAGGTAGTAAATGGTAGAGGCAGCTAGGTAGGGCAATGGAAAAAGCAGTGGACCTAGAGTCAGGAAGACCTGAGTTCAAATCCAGCTTCAGAGACTTAATAGCCATGCTACCCTAGGCAAGTCACTTAACCTGCTGCTTCAGCTTCCTCAGAGGTAAAATGGGAATAATGATAGGACCTACTTCCTATGGTTGTTGTGGAGCTCAAATAATATCTGTAAAAGATTTTGCAAATCTACTCTATGTAATTGCTAACTGTTACTGTGACCATTATCAAGGAGAGAACTTGAATCCAGTTTCCCTGACCTTCAATCAGTACTCTTTCCCTCTCCCATAATCACATGCTAAATAAGATATCAATAGTAAAGCATTTATTAAGAATCTATGTGATACAAAGAAAGGCAAAAGACTCCCTATTATCAAGGAACTCACAATCTAATGGTGGAGACAACAGCCAGTTACATATAAACAGATGGGTACTTCATAAATCAGAGATGATCACAAAGGGAAGGCACTAGCTTTCAGAGAGATCAAAAAAGTTTCTTGCAGAAGGTGGAATTTTGGCTAAGATTTGAAGGAAGCCAAGAGGAAGAGATGAGGAGAGGGGCATTCCAAGGGGTGGAGGGCAGCCAGTTCAAAGGCATGGAGATGGGAGATGCAGTGTTTTCTGGAAGGAATTGCAAGGCGGTAAACACAAAGTACAAGCCTCCCCAAAGCAATAACAACACACATATTCCCAGCACTAGCTACTTATAAAGCAGTATTATTTAAGTTAATATTATTGGCTTAGGGGGAATTTTAACTCTAGCATAAGACAGAGTAGCAGAGTGAATAGGGATCTGTCCTTGGGGTCAAAAGACCCGATTTCAAATCCTACCTGAGTCACCTACGAATGCTATGAGCAGAAAAAAGTCACTTAGCTTCCCAAACCCTCCTCTCATGTTTGTGAAGAAAGCACTTTACAAATTTCAAAGAAAGCACAATATCATTAAGACGTCGAGAGACACCATGTTTTCCAGAGCTAAGGCCCAGTAAGCAGGTTGTGCCTTGAGTTTGGCATAACAATCCTTTGTTCTCACCCTCCGGATGATCTCAACCCCAGAAAAATCATAATTATTGTAGTGCTTTAACCAGCACCAGGTGTCCTCTGAGTTCGGACAAGCACTGGACAAGATTCCATGTTCTGGTCATGAAGCCCTGCTATGAATCAAACTTGTCCCATTTGTGCTGATTCCCCTCATGGTCAGGGCTACAGCTCACTGTGTAGCCACTGGTGTAAGTATTGAGATCCCCCTCATTGTCTCAGGTTCTCCTACCAGGGGTGGGGTCCTGGCACATGTGTCTGATCTGCCTCCTTGCTTGCAAGCCATTTTCCTCACTTTGAAAATAAATTTCTGTTTCATTTCTGACTCTCCTGTCTCTAGGCTGCTCTGTTCAGCTCTGGCCACCTAGAGGTTAGAGGCTAGTTCCATCCAGCTGACAATATAAATGTGAAATGTGATTATTTTACCCTCTTTTTTCAACTGAAAATGGACTACATGGGGTGGACTAGATGTTCTCTAAAATTATTTCTAAGTCTAATTCCTATAACAATCCTTAAGAAAGAAAAAAAAAGCCAAAGGAATTGTCCCTTTGTCTTGTTGTAAAAGAATATTACAACTCATACATTTCTTGCAACACATAACCTGACTAGGATGACTTAAGAATCTTTTTGCTAGATGAGATGTATGTTGGATGGTCCCCAAATATACTCATTGAAGTAAGTTTTGAACAAGAATCACTTGACTTCAACAAGGTAAAATGTTGTACATACAAAATAAATATGTCCTCAATAGAACTAGGTCTTATAAGCTTATCACTAACATGGAAGTAACCTATAAAAAGTCTTCTTCTACTATCTTCCTAAGTAGCCCTTCACTTACATAATTCTTTCAAAGAAAAACAGATGTTTAAGGAGAATTATAAAGTGGAACTTTAGCCGAGGACCTTAGAGACTATGTACTCCTAACTTATTTATATGAAAGTTGAGGAACTGAGTCTGGAGTTAAAGAAATTTTCTCATGACAAGAAATGTCACATGATAAAGTTTTGATTAATTCAGAACAATCATATGGATTAACTAATTGGTTAATAGAAAATAGTAATAGAAACAATACAAGGATTCTCTTGTAGTTACATTATTAGATGTGATTAGAATCACAGTTTGAAGTAACCTCAGAGAAGATCAATTCCAACTGCCTAATTTTGTAGAATGGAAACGGAAATGGTAAACCATTCCAGTACCTCTGCCAAGAAAACCTCAAATGGGGTCATGAGAGGTCAGGAACGACTGAACAACAACAATTTGTAGCAGAAGTAACCAAGGTACAAGGAGGGGAACTGTTTTGCCCAAAGTCACATATGTTAGTTAATGACAGACTTAAAAGAAGCAAAGTTTCCAAATTACTATCTTGTTCAATGCCTTTTTAATAACACTGCACTGTCTTTTTTAAAAAAACAAACCAACCACCAAAAAAATCAACATGAACTTTATGCATTGTAGAGGTATTTTTGGTTGTACTGGAAGCAAAGAACAAGAGACAAAAGCAAAATCAATAAGCATTTCATGATCATGTTAATTTTAATAGCACACAGTGTTACTTTGTAATATAAAATTCTATTCTTTACTACAAAACTGAAATTTTGCTAAATGAGAGAAAATTACTTAAACCTTATAATTCTTCAGCTAAAGATACAGGGTCATGGAAATACCTTTAAAATTTTTTGGAAGAAAAAAATCAATTTGGCTGCAACTTACATGAGTCAGCTAAGGTTGAAAACTAGTGAATTAAAACCAACCACATTCCCATGCTTGCATTCCCCATCAACTGAGTAATGGCAAAACAAATTGTGGCACATATACATAATGGAATATTTCTGCCTAATAACAACAATTGAAAGGAAGAATTTAGAGAAGCGTGGGAAGACTTATGCTAGCTAACATAAATACAGTTTTAAAAAAAGCAGAACCAGGAAAAGAATATGCAAAACGTCTACAACAATGTAAACAAAAACAATGAGAAAAATGAAATGGAAAGTTGTTTTAACTGTTATGATCAAACTCGACCTCAGAAAAGAGTTGAACACACACACATACACACACACCTCTTTGCTAAGATTATTATATATTATTATATTATATATATATTAATATATTATATATATTGTCAGGTACAGTAGATATGTTGGTACAATGCATGGTACAAAAGGGCACTCAGGAGAGTTTAATGGCTTCGGGGTCACGATATACTTACAAGCTCTTAGAGCTCACCCTTGGGAAGCATACTTGACTGAGGACACAGAAAATCCGTCACATCCCTGTAATCATACATCATTTCGAACCCAGAGAAATTACATATCTGGGGGCCTGTAATATCACCCACACAAATGTCCTTAGTAAAACTTATGTGACTCAGGAAAAGGGCTCTGTGTAGTTTATAAATTATACACCTCCCAACAAATCACCTGATATGGTTTCCCACTTGAGTAGCTAGCGATAAGTGGAGTTAACAAAAGATGGTGATACCAATCCTTTGATGTTCAGTTACTTTCCAGTCTCAAGATTAAAGCAGGTCATTTCCACACAAAGTGAAACTCAAGTTAAATGATAAGCAAAAATGTGAGTTGTTGTGTTTGGTTTGTTGTGTTTTTTTTTTTAATGGATCTCTGGTTTTTGATAGATGGGATTTATGCTGAAATCCAATTTCAACTTGGTTATTAATAAAGCAAAAAAAGAACAAAAGGTTAGCTTACAGGAAAATTAAAGGGAAATTTCAATAAATGTAATACTGTGAAATATCTGGAGTTTTTTTTTTTTCTTTCCTCAAGCATTAGGCTGACATCAGATAACTAACTAGGCCACAACCAGACAACAGATCTGCCCCTTAACTAACTGGAAACTAGTATCTAGGCTCTGTCTCCTCAACCTTCAGTTGTCTGGTATGTGAAGTACATAGAACTATGACATAGCTAAGCCTCAGCCTATCAGATGTTCTTTAAAGTCTATTCTTCTATCACCCATAGAGCAGCCACACAGCCCTGGGATCCTGTTTCACATCTCGTACCTGAATGTTGAAGCCTTATCTATTTTCCCACCACTCTATAGAAAACTTTTGACTGAATTTTTTTTTTAACTGAGGGTACTCCTCCTACCCAACTTAGATATTTTATGACCCAAAGTGGCAACAACAAATAGAAGCAAATGACTCCCTCTAGACATCTGTCTCATCAAATCCCTTTGAATTTTTAAGACTTTAGAGCATTGTTTTCTATTTTTAGAAGCCTCTGACAGTCACACAAGTCAACTCTTGATTCTCTATACTTACGCATGGCATGCAAAGACAAGAGATAAAACCCAAAATTCAGTGATATTTGCCTTTGGGGTGTGTTTTATCTCGTTATTACTCAAACATGTCAGTCGTTATGGTAAATCATAATATTTAGAACCATATAATCAAGCCACATTGTAAAGAGATAACTGAAGAAGAAAACTTTGCCAACTCTCCCCCTCACCTCCCACAGCTCCCTGTGACCTCTGCCATGCTTGGAATGAACTAATTTTATCTCTGATATTGTGACTCAAATCTCTTCCCTTAGCATTCCACAGCAATCTATGTGCCTAAATAAGAGTAACTAGAAGTAAC
>CM053586.1:73641095-73664364 GCA_028646515.1 Pseudochirops corinnae | reverse complement strand
ATAGATAGATAGATAGATAGATAGATAGATAGATAGATGAGAGAGAGAGAGAGAGAGAGTAAGAGAGAGAGAGAGATGATTCCCTATCCAAGTTTACAAACTCCCTGAAATCTACCCACAGAACCCTAGGAGACAGGTAGACCCCAGGTTAAGAATCTCTAATACAGAAGAATGACTAGAAGAGGATGTGAGCTGGCCATTACATGAACAAAGGATAAGATGGACAGCTCATGTGCTCCACTCAAGCTTGATCAAGAAGTCTAGAGGAAAGAAGGGTTCTTAACTTGGGGCGTTAAGATTTTAAGGAGTCTGTGAGCTTGGATGGAAAAAACAATTACATCTTTATTTTCACTAATTTTTCACTAAAATTTAGCATTTCTTTCAATTCCTTAAAATATTATTCTGAAACAGGACACAGGGCTTCCTCAGACTGCCAAAGGAGGTCCAGGACACAAAACAGTTTAAGAACCCCTGAACTAGAGTGAGGTCTCTAGCACACTGGGTAGACTCAATCAATATACAGCATTAAAGAATGGACCGATAGGAATCAGGCACAGCAATGCAACAAATCTTAGGTGATAATTACGACTTGGTTAGTTGTAACAGGGCAATTGAACACTGTAATTTGTGAATAGGATAAACACTGAAAGATAGAAATTGAGGCTAGGCAACAGTATAGGTCAGGGTTATAAAAGCGATAGTCTATCAAAAGCAAATAGTGTTGGAGAATGGCTGAACAAGTTGTCATATATGAATATAATGGAATACTATTGATAAGAAGGTGAACTTCAGAAAAATTTGTAAAGGCTTACATGAATCGATACAAGTGAAGTAAGCAGAACCAGGAGAACATTGTACATGATAACAGCAACATTGTACGATGATCAGCTATGAATGACTTAGCTATTCCCAGCAATATAGTGATCCATGAAAATTCCAAAGCTCTCACAAGGAAAATTGCCATTCACATCCAGATAAAGAACTGATGGGGTCTGAATACAGATCAAAGAACATTATTTTCACCCTATTTTTAATTTTTTTCTTTTTTCTGTTTCTTCTTTTACAACATGACTAATATGGAAATGTTTTACACGATTGCACATATACAACCTATATCATATTGCTTTCTGTCTTAGGGAAGGGGGAGATGAGGGAGAAAAACCGGAACTTGAAATTTCAAATGAATGTTAAAAATGTGTTTTTACATATAATGAGAAAAAAATAAATTACTTAAAAATTAAAGCAAATTACTTCCACCTCAGAGGCCATGATGCCCATGTCCTTTGGATACCTCAAAGGTACAATAGTTCATCCTCATGAACTGTTGTGTTCAGTTGTCTACCCCTTTGGTATTTGTCTTAACAAAGATACTGGAGTGGTTTGCCATTTCTTTCTCCAGCTCATTTTACAGATGAAGAAACTGAGGCAAACAGAGTTAAGTGACTTGTCCAGGGTCACATAGCTAGTAAGTGTCTGAGACCATATTTGAACTCAGGAAGATGAGTCTTCTCAACTCCCGGCCCAGCACTCTATCCACTGTACCACATAGCAGCCCTTCATGAACTATAGAAGGCAGAAAACTTTCTTTCAACTGCTCTAGTCAAAGGAGAGGGAAACATTTTCTGCCCTGCATTAGCCTTTGGAGGACCTCTCTTTGTATAATTGAATAACTGACTCTTCTCTAGACTAAGCTCAATTTTTTCAACTTTCTGACCAGCTTCTCTTCACTAACCATTTCCACCTAATGCTTTATTATTGTAATTGCCCAGTTTTTCCCATGCCTTTTGTAGGATATTGAGAAGGAGCATGGTCAAATGAGAGAGTATTGGCCTGGGAGTTAGGAAGAACTGGGTTTGAATCCTGTTTCTGACCCAAGCTGGGCAATTATGAGCAAGTTACTTAATCTCCCTGAGTCTTAGTTTCAACATGTACAAAATCAGGATAAAATCTTTAGCATCTATCTCACAGGATGGTTATGACACTACGATGAGATCATGCTACAGAAAGCACTTAGCAAAATCTTGAAACCGTTTGTATTAGTTGCATGCAAATAGAAATTTCTTTGTCACAGTACTCCTTTATAACCTTTCCCCTAAGGTTGTGTAGGATTGCTCTCTTTAATGTACCACATTGGTTTTTCCCTGGCTCCAGGCCACACAATACCGGGAAACTCCATCAAACCCAGCCCCCTAGGGGCCTCAGCCTGTGGGAATGTCCATACTTTCTTCCTGACTATGCTTTCACCAGTAGTAAATTCACTTAAAAAAAGTCTTTATTGGTCCAAACATAGACCACACCTAAAGTATAATATGCACTCTTAAAATTAGATGCCTTTAAAAAGAAACAGAAATATCTAAACATTTGATATTTAAAAATAATTATATAAAATCACCATATAATTTTTTTTCTGTGAAGGCTTTCTTTTTCATTTCTTTCTTATTAAATATAGATATATTCTCTTTTTCTTTGTCTTTGTCAATTTCTTTGTTGGTCTTCCCCAAATATGTCATCATCACTACTATTCTCTGATACTAATTGCACAATTCTAAGACATGCTCAAGGTCTAAACAGCTGAGCTATGGGGAAAATGTGTAGCTTATATTCAGGCTGATAGAGTAATTGAATGAAGAAATAAATAAAATAGTATTTATTAAGTGCTCACACTATTTCATCATAATAGAGGGCAAAATGTTGTCTTCTATAAGTGGTGATTAGAATATTAAGATTAATCACATATTCTCCTTAATATCAGGTTAACATATAGGAAATATCATACATGGATTTTCTTTTTGGAAAAGACCTGTGATTTCAACAGTGTAGAACTTTGCATAGAAAGTCCTCTGAGGATTTTCTTCTACCAATGTAGAATGGTGCCTTCTCTTTGACTTTCAGTCCCAGAAAGTTGCCTGAGGGCATTTAGATGTTAACTAAAACCAAGTAAATATCGGAGGAGGCAGGACTGGAACTATATAGTCTTTGGGACTACTAGTTCTTCTCTTATACATTCATTACGACGTGCTGCTTCTGACATATGGATTACTTTTTTTTTTTTTTTGGAGAATTGGAATATAATAATGAATTTAATATTAAAGATATTCCAAGTCTGTATTTAGAAGGCATTTCAAGCTCTGTGGTAGTCATCATTTCCTATTTTGATGAATCTGCATTATCATCAATGTTCCTACTTGTGTAGATCTTCCCTGGTATAGATACAGAAACCCACAGGATTAGAGTTGACTCATGCCTCTAACTCTATAAAAAGGTTGTTCCTGCAGGCATTCCTAGTGTTCCCCTGAGCTGGGATCATCAGTCCTGAAATTATGCTTAATTATTTTCTGTTTGGTGATTATTTTACTGATATTTGTATTATTCTGTTTTCCAGAGTTTGGGAACTTTGGGCTCTAGCAGGGAAAGGGCAGGAGAATGGCGGTGAGAAATGGAGGGTTCACTCTGTACCAAATGTAGTACATGTTCTTACTTTGTATGCTACCCTTAGGGCAGCTAGGTGGCACAGTAGTGAATAGAGCACCAGGCCTGGAGTCAGGAAGACTCATCTTCCTGAGTTCAAATCCAGCCTCTGATACTTACTAGCTATGTGACTCTGAGCAAGTCATTCCATGCTTTTTGCCTCAGTTTCCTCATCTGCACAATGAGCTGGAGAAGGAAATGGCAAACCACTACAGTTTCTCTGCCAAAAAACCCCATGGACAGTATTGGCATGCTATGGTCCACAAGGGCACAAAGAGTCAGAAATGACTGAACAACAGACTGTTAGTCTTCTGGTTGGTATCTCTGCCTCAGGTCTCTAGTTCATTCTCTAATCAGATGTTAAGCTGATCTTTCTAAAGCTTACATCTGATCATGTCAGCCTCTCCCCAACCACTACCCTCACTCCATAAATTCCAGTGGTTCCTATTACCTCCAAGATAAAATATAAAATCTTCTCCTTGGCCTTTAAAGCCTTTTCCAACCTGTCCCCCTTCTACTTCTCCAATCTTCTTATACTTTAGTTCTCCCTCTACTTACACTGCAGTCTAGATACACTGGTTTCCCTGACCTTCCTGACACAAAACACTCCATCTCCCAAATCTGTGCATTTTCATTGTCCTACCAAGCCTGGAATACTCTCTCTCCTCATCTCTGCCTCCCGGTTTCCCTGCCTTCCTTCAAGACTGAGGTAAAATTCCCCAAAAGTCTTTCCCAGACTCAATACTTTCCCTCATATAAAGAAATGGGTAGGGCCCTGATGGGAAATTTATGATGATTCAACAAAGGTGACTAAGGAGTAGCTAGGCAAGTTGAAAAGGAATCAGGAGACAATAGTGTATTGGAAGCCAGGAGAGGAGAGATTCTCCAGAAGGAGGATTTGGTCAACACTGTTAAAAACTGAAGGAAGGCTGGTAGAATGATGAAGTCTGCGAAATGGCTATAGAACTTAGCAGTAAAGTGATGAGAGACAAAAGGGAGCAGAAGCCATCTGCTACAATGGAAAAAGAGCTAGATTTAGAACTGGATGCCCTATGTCAAAATCGTGTCTATGCTATTTAACATATAACCTTGAGTGCTTTACTTAAGCCTCTCTAGGCCTCAGTTTCTCCATTTGTAAAATGAAGGCATTTGACTACAGTTACCCCTTCCATATCTTGACTTTCCACATCATAATTTCAATATATTGTGGGGTTGGCATAAGAAATTAAATGGGAATTTTTTAGGAATTTTGTGGAAGCCTCAGACAATACACTGGCCAAAAGATGGCAGAAAAAAAGTTTAGAGACTCAGAAATGCATAAAATATATGTATAATATTATATAATGTCAATATATATTTTTTTCTTTTAATACCATAATAATTCAGACTTCTTCTCTGGTACAAGGGCCAAAGATTTTATGAGGATTTTCCAGATCTTGGGTGTGTTGGGTCCCTAACCCCTGCAATGTGGAAGGAATAACTGTACGTGCCTTAAGGTCCCTTTAGTCCTAAAACTATGTCTCAGGTTCTACTAGTCAGAACAATCCTCATAACTTCCTCATATCCTTCAGATGTGTATCAGATTCTTACATCCTTGGTTCTTGTCTAGCCCCACCCTCACTCATAATGGCCCATCAACCTTAGTTTAACACCAGGTCCATTGTTCCACCTTCCCTTTTCCTTCCCGTAAGAAACGACCTCTTCATCTTCAAAACTGCTGTAACACTTTGTATTACGCCCTTTACTACATTATATTTTATTATCCCTACTATCATAAACTTTTTGAAAGCAGACAAGGTCTGTGCCTTATTTATTTTCGTATAGTGTGTTAAGCATAGTAGGTTTTTAGTAAAGGATTTTGCATTTGAATTTTGTTGAAGGCAAAGAATATTGTGATTATGTCACTTTTTTGCTTAGTGGCTTACTACTGGCTACCAGCTAAAATCCAAATGCTTGACTTGGGATAGAAGGCCCTCTGTAATTTGACTCTAACCAACCTTTCCAGGTTTGTTTTATGTTACTCCCCCTTCACATGGTCAAAGAGAAGAACCAGTATCAGAATAAACAGTAAAATTGATCTGGGTTTCAAATATTAAGAATATGATCACAGTCAAGACCAGGAGACTCAGAGCTAATCAACCAACCAATACATAAACAAGTATTTATTAAACCCTTACCATATGCTCAGAAAGATTAAGTAATTTGCCCAGGGCCACATAGATCATAAGTAGTAGAGACAGAATTTGAACTCACATTCTCTGAATCCAAATTCAGTGCTCTTTCCACTGTACCACATTGTTCCCTACAGAATTTAAGAGATGAAGGCAAAGAGGGAGTGCATTCCAGGAATGGAGACCAGTAGCAGAACCATAAGCACAGAGGCTGGAGAAGAGGCAATGTCAAGGGTGAGACACTTTGACTGAACTCATTGTATGAAGAGGAATAATGTCCAACAAACTTGGATTTAGGGAGTTAGATTACAAAGAACAATACCAAAGAGGAATTTTCATTTTATCCTAGAGATAAGAGGGAGTCATTAGAGTTGACTGAGCAGAGGAGTGACCTGACCAGACCAGGCTTTAGGACTATCACTTTTCCAGTTGTAAGAAGGAAAGATGGGAGAGGGAGGAGAAAAAAGACCACAAAAAGCAGCATGAGGCAACTTACAATGCCAACATATAGGCTGATATTGAACCAGTGAGGTCCTTGGGCTTTTTGCTATCTGTCATAGGAGGTCTTGACTCTATATCCACTTGCCCCAGAGAGGCAGCCTGCACAGCAGAGCACAAGAAGCCCAGACAAGGACACAGTCTAGGGGATGAAAAAGACCTTAACATGGGGAGAACTGGTAGAATGTGTAAGATTCCTTAATGACTTTAAAGAATCAATGCCATAAAAATACTACAAGCAGTTACGAATGCCATGGGAATGGGAAAGACTTCAAGTATGGATAATAGGACCCTACAGAAGTTTTAGTCTTATAGAGAGATAACAGTAAGATAAGCACAACCAAATATAATGTTTGTGTTACATAAGTACCTCAGTGTGTTACAAAACAAATTGCTATTGCCAGTATGATAAGAAGGAAAGCAACTGTAAGCAATGTGGTATGGTGGAAAGTGCACTAAATTTAGAGGGAGAAGATCTTGGTTCAAAATCTTGCTTTGCCACTTACTATCTATATGACCTTGCCAAATTACTTAAATTCTCCGGGCCTCAGTTTCCTCATCTGTAAAAATGAATGAGTTGAACTAAATGGCCTCCAAGTTTCCAAATCAAGATCTGGGATTTTATATTGGGAATAAAGAATAGAAAACAGTTACACACCATTTAAATAAACCAATAAAACCATTTTAATTAAATAAAACCAATATATGAAAAACTAGATTAAACATATATATGTATATATATATATATATATATATATATATATATATATATATACATATATATGTATGTATATGGGGTGATTATTCAGTTTACCAAGGGAATATTTCTTTTATAGAATGTTTCATTCGATTCAGTTCTATAAACATTTATTAAATTATTAGTACCTTCAAGGAACTGTGCTAGGCACACTAGTTCTTCAAAGATGAGTAAGACCCAAGGAACTTACCCTTTAGTATGGGAGATAAAGAAAGCATGAAAATGATTTTAAGAAATATTAGAATATGATAAATACATAGGAATGTCACAAAGTATTATAAGATTTTTTTAAAGATAGTGAACTCCCATGGTGTATTTTAAATCTGCTTGAAATTATAACAATTTGATTGAATGTATCTATTCAGCAACACAGTGCAAATAGTCAGTTAATACACTTGTACAGGTGTACGTTCTGGAATGGTTTACATTAGATCCTGCCTATGCCAGGTGACTTCCAGGTGGATCAGTTTCAAGCTTATCTGCAAAGTTCAATAGTCCACCTTGCTGCATAATAAATTAAAAAATCTAGGCTTTTAAAAGAAAAAGAGACTGTGTGAAAAACACAGACCAAGATTGACAGGCTATGGAAGACCCTCAAGAAGCAATACATACTGTTATCAGAACTGTCCCTGGTCAAGAAAGAACCAGAAGAATTTTGTTTTCTATAAATATAAAATTTACCATTCCACATTAAATTAAATTATTTTTTTAAAGAACAGGTGATGGCTCATTTACTAGAGAAGCATTTGATAGTCCATACAACCAAAAAAACATGGAGCTGTTCCTTTGAAATTGTTTTAGTGAATTTAGACCCAAATCAAGACTTGGGGGTGGTGGTGGCATAGATTAAGGGAGATGGGATACTCTTTGGATTTTTCCAAATTCAGTATACTTTTCAAGATAAGTAACATATCCCCATAGTTCCTACTAATGTACACCCAAGTAAGAAATGAAATGAATACCTTTGTGTTTATCTATTTTTATATTATCTATATATTTCTATTTATTCTCCTCTCACAGGCATCTCCCCTCCTTCCTCTTACAGCATAGTAATCATTCTGTCATCCTTGAGAAAATTAATTCTCAATCTTAAAGTCAAGATTTTCTACTGCCTCAAGTTCTCTAATATCCATGATATTCAGAATAGGAACAGGGAATCCTCTCAGCTTGGAATAAAACACGGAAAAGGAGTACTTGGTTAGAGAACTGAGAACCTCAGCCCTGGGGCACATTGGTAGCTTCTAGAGGCCTTCTTACAAATACAGAGAGTAGATCAATAGACTTCCTGATAGACTTGATGACCTTACAGGATGGTGAGCCTTTGTTTGGGACTTTAATTGTATCTCTTCTTTTAGGAGATGAATTGACTATTGTGGAATAAGCTACCCTTTTGTGCAGCCCTATAAAAAAAGGGGGTCAGCTGCAGAGTTGCCCTTTTCACCCTTTTCAGAAAGAACCAAAGAGTTAGTAAAGCTAGGAGCAGACCTGGTATCTGTTTATGGCTGCTTTAGAGTAGCCATATGGGAATTCCCTGTGACTTTTATCTATGAGGCCAGAAAGGAGAATTACCAGACTGCTAGTTCCATAATTCAGCCTTTTGCTGAGAGAAGGGGGAGTTCCTGGGTAATGCCTCATGGGGACAAGAAGATTGTATGGTACTTGTGTCCCAGTCTAGAGTTGGAAGAATAGCAAGAGACTAAAGCTATGATATGAGGGAGCAACAGACTTGGATGTCATCCTTCACTATTACCACTTCACATTCACTTTCCTTCCAGGCAGAGTTTAGAGTATCACAGTAATTCATTTCATCTTTTTTAAAATACATTTTATCATCTCCATTTATCTCCATTTATTGTGGTCTCTGGAAAATATAGCTATAGTTTCAATGTAGCTCATATCCAGGACTCTACAGATCAACTAATCAATCAACTCGATTAATCTACTATTTGCCAACACTGTAGTAGAGGCTAAAGTAAAAAAAAAAATAGAAATAGTTCCTGCCCTCAAGGAATTTCTACTCTATCAGAGGAGATAAAAATTTATATCAAATAAATCGAATGTAATTTCTTAGGGAAGCATGAGAAGCTGGGAGGTCCTGAAAGACCTGGGTAAAAGCACCCTTAGCTCTCAAGGTAGCAATGCTAATACAGGATGAATTCAAATACAGTAACTTTTATTTCTCCTCCAAGAAAATGCAGGAAATATAAAGGGTTCATAGAATCCCATAAGCAACGAATACAATTCTTCTCTGATGAGTCCTACCTTTTCCCAGGGCCTATCCAGTCTCCCAGACTCATAATACTACTCTATAGTTAAACTCTAGTATATACTAGTATATATTATATACTTTAAGGGAAAGGAAAATGGAGTTGGGGTTTCTAGAGAGGCAACTCCCTAACATTGTGTCCCATTTTTAGGATCCTACTCAGAGGTCTCACTTTCACCTCAAAAATCAGTTTAGGCCCAGAGAGCACTTTGAATGGAGATAAAATGAGCCAAAGAAAGAATGTTTCTAGGGCATGAGGTCCTGTAATAGAAGCAGTAACTGTTTAATGTAAACTGGTGTGAATTCCCTTTAAGGAGGCAGGGAGGCCATTCTCTGGATTATCATTAACTTGATTTTCTTGCTGCTTGAGACATAAAAGATCCAGTATAAGAGGAGTTGCTACAGGAACTTTAGTAGAATTCCCACCAACCAACACCTTTTTAATGTAATACGGCCATGGCCGTGGGGAATATGGAGGTGACAGGAAATAACATTTTATCTGAATTATATCCTTTTCAGTCTTATCTTAAGTTGTTTTTATTGATTTTTTTTTTTGATCCAGGAAAGCCTTCTAATCCAAAATCTGAATCACCTGAATGAAATCCAAATGGCCTAGATGGGGCCTGGTCCAGAATAGTCCCCATGACTGAGCCTAATACTTAATTATAAGCCCAGAACTTGGCATGGTGAACCACAAGTTACAAATGTGAGTCTTGCTGTATGCTTGTGCCGCAGGCATGAGCATGTGCCCATTTTGTCACGTGAGTCAATAAGCACTTATCAAGAACCAATTATGTGCCAGGCACTGTGCTAAATTTAGGAATACAAAGGAAGGCAAAAGACACAGTTTCTGCTCTCGAGGGGCTCACTGTCTAATGGGAGTAGTTGTGGAGTTGTTTTTCAGTTGTATCCGTGACCCATTTTGGATTTTCTTGGCAAAGCTACTGGAGTGGTTTGCCATTTCCTTCTCCAGCTCATTTTACAGATGAGGAACTGAGGCAAACGGGGTAAGTGATTTGCCCAGGGTGACACAGTATGTTTCTGAGGCTAAATTTGAGCTCAGAAAGATGAGTTTTCCTGCCTCCAGACCCAGTGTTCTAGCCACTGTGCCACCTAACTGCTCCAATGGGAGTGGCACCCAGCAAACACATATGTACAAGCTATATATAAGATAAAAAGGTAATTAACAGAGGGAAAATACTAGAATTAAGAAGGATTGGGAAAGACTTCCTATAGAATGTAGGATTTTAAAGCTGAACTTGAAGATCAGCAGCTCAGAGGCAGAGATGAGGAAGGAGAATATTCTAGCCATAGGGGAACAGCCAAAGAATATGTCCAAAGTCAGGAGATGGAGTCTCTTATTCTTGAAATAGCAAAGAATAGAAGACTGCATGTCGTGGAGTAAAGTTTAAGAAGATTGAAAAAGGTAGGGATGGGCTAGATTATAAAGGGCTTTGATTGCCAAACAGAAAATTTGAATTTGATCCTAGAGGAGATAGGGAGCCACTGGAGTTTATTAAGCAGGCGGGTAGGATACCAGCATTTTAGGAAAATCACTTGGTGTCTGAACGAAAGATGGATTAGAGTGGAGAAAGACTTATGGAAGACAGACCTGCGAGGAGAAAGGACTATTTTGCAGGAGACCAGGCTGAGGTGATGAGGGTCTGAACTAGCGTGATGGTAGTATCAGAAGAGAGAAGGTATATTTGAGAGAGGCTGTAAAGATTAAATCAACAGATTTAGGCAACAGATTGGATATGGGGTGAGAGAGAGTTACAAATCAAGGATGAAAGCTAAGTTATGAGACCTGAGGACTGGGAAGCTGATGGTGCTGCCCTTGACAGTTATAGAGAAGTTTAAAAGGGGGGAATATTTTAGGGGGAAAGATTATTAATTCAGTTTTTGACATGTTGAATTTAAGATATCTAGTTCAAGAAGTCTGAAAGGTAGTTGGAGATACAAGACTGGAGGTCAGCAGAAAAGTTAGAACTTGATAGGCAGATTTAAAAATCGTCAGCTAAGAGATAATAATTACTTCCATGGGATCTAATGAGATCCCCAAGTGAAGTAGTGAGTGAGAAGTGAAGAGGGTCCAGGACAGAGTCTTGTGGAACACCATGGTTATGACCTAGATGAAGATCCAGCAAAAGAATGAGAAAAAATAGTCAGATAAGTAAAAGGAGAACCAGGAAAGAGTGATGTCCCAAAAATCTAGAGAAAAGAGATCTAGATGTGCCACTGTCATAAGAATGGCTATAGTTTTTGGTGTTAAATGCCAGGGAAGGGAAATCTGAAGGCAAGATGACTCTTCTATCAACACATTCTAGGACAGCAGATACTGAACCAGAGTATGGATTCCACCTGTTGCTGGTGATCATCTTTGCACGTCTGGCTGCCTCAACTTATTAATGTTGCCAACTATATAAAAATTAAGTCTAAACTGCCCTTGCAACCTGATTATCTAGCAAGACTATAGCATCTGAAAGGAGACCATTTCTGCACCTCCAATGACCAAATCCTCTTCACTTCATTTTATGAGTCTCGTATACTACATTCATAGTCACGGTTTTCAGTTGCTTGTTCAAGTCAAAAGTTGTCTGTGTTCCCTAAAGAGTTGAATCCTATTGTGGAACCCTGCTGATTCATGCTGGTTGGCAAGCTTGGACTGCCCTTAGGAAGTAATTGTGCCTGAGCAAAGGAACTAGCAAATTGGTAATCCACTGAGGCTTGGCTCGCATAGTCTTCAGAGAATCCCACTCTACTAAGATGAGTACAACAAGGTGAACAGCTAATAGTGACATTAAAAATATACAGTATGATGATGGTCATGATGATTTAGTTGTGGAGAATATCCTAGCAGACTTTCGATAATCATATTGATTTTAGATACTGGAGAACCAACAAAACAAGAAAAAAAAACTTAGTTTTTTTAGTTGGTTCCATTTTTCCGATTGTGAAAAAGTAATCACAGTTATCATAAATTATTTAAATTGCATTGCTAATAACCAATCTCAATAATGATTATATGTACTCAAATTCATTAAACATTAATTAAGTGCTTACTCTATCAGATACTGTGACAGGTACCATAGATACAACCCCCAGAATCAAACAGCACCTGTCCTCAAGAAGCTTTTATTTAACTGGACCAGAGTAAATTTGTTCCAGGTTTTGATTCCAATAGTAAGCACTATACTTGGGTTCAGGGTTCATACTTTGTTGTTCCCATAGTATATTCACTAGTTCACAATTTTTTAAAAAATCCATGGGGATATTGCAAATCAGTATCAATTCTCTACCTACTTTGTAGCACAATCATATGGAATATCGCAAAATATACATAGAAATATAGGATCCTTGCCCAAAAGACCAAAAATTTAGGTAGATCAACGGAAGTCATTAAATTTTAAAAAAAATCCAACTGAGCGTATTGTCAAGTTCCCTGGTCATGACCTTACTAATTTTTTAAAATGCTGTTTGATTTTCTTATCCCTATTTCTTCCCTGTGTCCCTTCTATTAAAGTATATTGTCTTTAGAGAAGAACTAAAAGTAGACCAAGTTTAAATAATTTCTCACACACAAATACTTACGTTTTGAAGAATAAATTAAGAGTGTTTTAATAGCAATCAAAAAGCTGTAATATTTTAAAAAATTTTTCTTTTTCTTACTAGTTTCATATCACCAGGCATTTTTAAAGAGGATGGAATAAGCATTACATATTATTGGGAATGTCGCCACAGCTAAATTCTGTTTATTTATCATATTGTTTATGTGTTTCTTAGAGGATAGATCTGATAATAATATTATTGCTCTGTTAACCTCCACCTAAGGAAGCTAAGACAGCCAAGAATGGTTTCCATTGAAAGTTCAAAGATCTGGCTGGAGCTCTTATCATATTAGAAAATTGCTAAGAAGCTGTGTTATCATTCAAGCTTTAGTGCTGTGTAGAAACAAGTCATGTTTCAGTTTAGATAAGTTAGTAATCAATGAATCTGCAAGTGTTTTTTGAGTGCCATATAAAATAACTGATTGATGAACAAGAGGTAAGATATGGGGCTAGGTTTTTAAAAAAGAGTTATGATCTGTAACTAACTGCCAACAATTACATAGAAAATATAATTTATCTTAGTAGTTATCATCCCATCCAGATTTATTGTATGACTTTTATCTTTTTTTTATGCTTTCTTAACTGGTTTAGCTTCATTATAAGGACCATTTCTTTTCCTGATTATTCCCTTTTCCAAATGCGAGACCAAGCATCTAACAAAAGTAACACAAAAAAAGCCTTGACTATTTTGTTAATTTCTTAATATTCTCCTTTCTAATTCAAGTTAACTAGCAGAAGTTAAAAAAAGATGAATCCTAATTAACAGGTCCCTGGTTAAGCAGTAATACAAGACACATGATCAGACCACTGTGCTCCTTTCCCTGGGATTCCAGGGACAATGGTGTGGTATTGTGTCTTGAAATGAATTGCATTGTGTCCAAGTATTTAAAGCCCTAGATATTCTTTAGCAATTTGGTTGGAGGCAAGTTTTCCAGATGGTTGATAGATGATCAATTAGGCTATTTTTCATTGCAAGCTCCTTTATCATATGTCTTCCTCCCTGCTGTTTCAGTGAAAAACAAGAGAAAACACTAAAGCCTTTGGCCAGCAGGTATAATTTATAGAGGTTGTTATATGAGTAGGCCTTGAAAATTTATTTTAAAAAAACAACTTGGATAAGTTAGGAGTGAAGTTTCACTTTCTTTCCTTGTGGTACTTTTTTTTTTTTAACGATAATACACTAATACAATATAGTCAGACATTTCCTATTTTAATACATTATTTTAAAATATTGACAAGAAGAAAACTGTTACTTTATCTATAGCTTAAAACAAATTCTGAGAGATGGATGGAATTTATTCTTTTTTTAAAAATTTATTCTTTCTGAGACATTTTGTGGCTTAAAAACTCCTTTTAAGCCTTAAAAGACAGATTTTCAAACTTCTGGAATATTGATTTTAAAATGTGAAATAGCACAAATAGCCTGTGGTAAGCAATAATTATGTGCATACAATAATCACCTTTTCTGAAAAGATATTTAGCAATTATATGTTATCATAATAATGATATCTTAGATTTGCATGTCCTCTAACATCCTACTCCTATTTTTCGGTGGGGGGTTGATTTCTTTGGTATAAGGAACTCTCCTTAGAATTGTTCCAGTCATTTCAGTTGTGTCCAGCTCTTTGTGTCCCATGTGGGGTTTTCTTGGCAAAGATACTGGAGTGGTTTTCCATTTCTTTCTCCAGCTCATTTTACAGATGAGGAAACTGAGGCAAACAGTGTGAGGTGACTCACCCATGGTCACACAGCTAGTAAGTGTCTGAGGCCAAATTTATACCCAGGAAGATGAGTCTTCCTGACTCCAGGTCTGGTACTCTATCCACTGGACCACCTAACTGTCCCCTCCTTAGAGTAAACTCCCTCTAACAAGATGAAATGCTGTCTACCATGCCCCTTCAAGACTATTTGGAAATTTGTAGTTCTCTATAAGGGCTCTTAACCTGGGATCCACAAACTAGAGGTTTAATTTTTTTTGTAATTAGTTTTCAACATAATTGGTTTCCTTTGTAATCCTATATGAGTTTTATTTTATGCATCTTAAAACATTCCTAGATGGAATCTAAAAGTTTCATCAGACTGCCAAAGGGGTCTGTGACACCCAAAAGGATTAAGAATTCCTATTAGAGAGTTCCCTGCTGATACTGAGAGGCTTAGCAACTTGCCCAAGGCTTCAGGCCAGTATGTGTATATAAATATGTATATATGTATGTATATATAAATAAGTGGATTTGAATCCATTTATTTCTGAACCATGAGGGTAACTGGAGCCCTACAGTTTAGAATCACTTTCCTAAGTGTTATCTTCTTTGATAATATTGCTGATTTATAATATAGACCATATTACGGTAAATATCTATGTCAATGAATACCACCAAAGACATGTTGTCACCCTGAAAGACATGGATTTGAAACAGAAACCAGCAACTGACTGGCATTCTATTCTTCTTTATAGAGAGTAGTTTGGGGTTTTGTGGGTTGTTTTGCAATAATTAAAGCACTACTGTTAACACAAGTAAAGCCATCAAATACATCTGTGGCGGAGAATCAAGACCATAATAATGTAAGAATAAAACTATGGCTTTCTTCCATCTTAACTCAAAATGAACATCAATAAAACCTAGCTGACAAATTCTTAGCTAAAGAATTCTTTAAATGCTGGTTACATAAAATTCTGGTTTCATGTCTTTCTACCCAGGATTTTGATCTTGATTCTTTTTTTTCCCCTTGAGGGGAACTCCCACTGATTTCAATTTAAATAAATAAGATTTATTTTGAGATTGGCTTCCATGAGAAAGCAGCAAAGTTCACAAAACACAAAGTCCAGTTCTTCCGAGTCTCATTTTTCCAGATATGGAGAATCTCTTGTATCTATCTTCCAGCAACATATGTGGCCTTTGTTAATGGCAATGATAACACTTGGAATAACTCTGGTTGTCTTTCATCTGAAGATCTCAAAGAATTTTGTCATCAGTAATTCTCTTTTCCAAAACCTATGAAGTCATTAAAGCAGTAATCTCCACTGAGAGTGAAGGTTAACTCATTTACTCAAAATCTTCCAACTGGCTGACCAGAGGCAATGTCAAGAACATTAGTTTCATTCTTCTCTTCCAACTCCAGTGCCCTACTAATGAAGAATTTAGATAAATTAAAAATTGGTCCAGATGTTCCTGTAATTTTTAGGGATATATAATTTTCAATTAACATTAAAAAATGATTTCTAGGTTTCACTTCAAGAAAAGCAATTCAATAAAGCTGCATAAAGTGGTGAAAAAATATAACTGAATTTGGAGTCAGAAGGTCTGAAGACACTTCCCAGTTCTGCTAATTACTGCATGTGTGACCCTGTCCAAGTCACTTCCCCTCTCTAGATCCCAGCTTCTTCTTTGCAGAATGAAGGTTTTAAACTGAATGATATCTACACGTCCATCCAGCTTTTGATCCTACAAATCTGGATTATTAATTCTCCCTGATTTTAGTCTCTCCCCTTGCAGTTCATCATCCACACTATTAAGAAAAAGATATACTTAAAACACCCATCTGATCATGTTATTCACCTACCTAAGAATGCTCAGTGACCCCTTCTTCCTTCCCCCCACTATTGCCGCTAAAGCCAAAATGTGTCATCTTCAGCTTGGCATATAGTATCTTCTATAATCTGGCTCTCACTTATCCTTCCAGCCTTATTTCATATTACTTCCCTCCACACACTCTCCATTCTATTCAGATTGACCTCCTTGTTTTTCCTTGTTTATGACATTCTCTCTCTCACTCCTCTGCACTTGTACAAGTGATCTCCCAGGTCTAGAATGCACATCCCCCCTGCTTTCACTCTTAGAATCCCTACCTTCCTTCAAAACACAGCTAAGATTCCCACTCCTACACAAAGTCTTTCCAGATCCCCAGCTGTTAATTCAGCTTACCTTTTGAAAGTATTTTGTATATAATTTAGTTATCTGTTTACATGGTCCCTCTCCCCAACAGAAAGTGAATTCCTTCAGGGTAGCACTATTGTTGTTCTGTATTCCCAGCACCTATGACTGTGACTGGCATGTGGGGTAGGGGGTGCTTAATACACACTGCTTATTGAATTGAAAGATCTTTGTGTTCTAAGCCAAGGAAAAAAAAAGTCCCATGCTTAAAAAGTCTTAACTGCATCAACTCAAGTTTGCAGGTTTGGCAAGTCTGATACGTACAATGCAAACTCACTTTCTGTTACTGCTGACACCAGTGGTTCAGCAACTTTCTCACCATGGAAGCTAAGATCTTTTCCATCCTGTTCCAAGCAGTATTCTTATTCTAGAACCTCAGTCTTTTACTCTGGAAGGTTCCTCCATATGCTCCCCCTCTATTTGCAGGAAGGTCCTCCCCCCAGGACAGCTAGGTTTATTCCTGCATTCCTCTCCAACCTACTCCAGACTCCTCTCCAGACCTCTCTCCCCTCCATTCTCCTCACCCTGGGGCACACATACTTCTTCCCTCCCTCCTTTCAGCTTCTTTTAGTGGTTCTCAACCTTCCTAATGCTGTGATGCTTTAATAGTCGTATGTGGGCATATCTGCATGTGGGTGGACCCATCTGGAGAAGGATAGAGGAGCCATGTCTCAGTTCCCAAGACCATCGGAAATATGTGTTTTCTGATGGTCTTAGGCAACCCCTGTGAAAGGGTCGTTCAACCCCCCAAAGGGGTCACAACCCACAGGTTGAAAACCAATTTGTTGTTTTAGGCCATTAGAATTTAAACTTCTCAAGAACTAGTTTTCTTTTTGCTTCTATTTGGATGCCTAGCATTTAGCACAATGCCTGGCATATAGTATGCATTTCATAATAATAAATAATAGCCAACATTATCTACAACTCACTATGTGCCAACCACTTAACAGGTATTATCTCATTTTATCTTTGCAACACCCCTGAGAGCTAGGTACAGATGAGGAAACTGAGGCAAACAGACATTAAGTGGCCTGCCCAGGTCACCCAACTAGTAAATGTGTGAAGCTGGATTTGAATTCAGGTCTCCTGGACTCCAGGCCCAGCAAGCACTCACTCTATCCACTGCTACCATCTAGCTCTGAATTGAATTGAATTATTATGTTTACCTGGCTTTACCTTTCCGGTTGGCTCATGGGACAATTGCGAAATAGATCGTATTCATTTCCTATTTATTTCCTCTGTTATGCTGGAAAGAGCCCTGGATTTGAGTGGCAGGAGACTTGAATGCTTGTCTTCCCTCTCCTAACTTGGAGCAAGACCCTTACCTTTCTGTGTCTCAGCTACTCAACTGCAAAATAAAGGCAAAGGGTGTGTTGGTAAATTTAATCTGCATTTATGAAGTTTTCTCTCTCACTTTCTTAAACCTAGATCATCTACATAACAATAAATCAAGCCCTGATTTGTTTGCTAATTTCTGAAGAGTAAATGCTCACTCTGGCCCACTAGATGGTGCAATGGATAGAGTGCTGAGCCTGGAGTCAGAAGACTCAGGTTTCTGAGTTCAAATCTGGACTCAGAAACTAGTTGTGTGACTCTGGGCAAGTCACTTAGCCTTTTTTGCCTCAGTGTTTTATGATCATTTCCAGGTTAAACAATAAAATTAGCATTATTTTTTAAAAAAACATTAAAAACATTTGTCAGAAAGCTAGACAGGAGAAAAATCACTCCAAAGACTGGCAAAATGACTGAATATTTAAACGTCCCTGGAGTTGTTTTGTCATACCTTGGCAGTGCCAACCTGTACTAAATTTCCCATTTCTGACTTTGCAGATTTGACATACTCCAACAAAGTCAACAAATTACATGAACTAATTTGAGCAAATAGTCTTACAACTTACACAAAATGGGGAGGGAGTACTAAAGTCAACTTTTAGAATCAGGAGCTGCTTAGTTTGCTTTGAAGACAACTTTTGTGGATAGGTTTTGTTCATAGAGATAGCATGGTAGCTGCCTTTTATATATTTATATATAAATATTCATATATTTATATTATATACATATTTAAGGTTTACAAAAGACTTCATTCCCATTATTTCGTTTGATCTTCTTATCAACCTTGCAAAGGATATTATTTCCTGCATATTCTGGAGGAGAAAACTCAGTCTTATAGAGTTTAAGTAAATTCCCTAAAGGGCAGCTACATAGTACAGTGGATAGAGTATCAGACCTGGAGTCAGGGAGACCTGAGTTCAATTCCAGCCTCAGACACTTATGAGTTGTGTGACCCTGGGCAAAGGGTTTGCCTCAGTTTCCTCATCTGTCAAATGACCTGGCAAACCACTCCACTATCTTTGCCATGAAAAGTCATACATGACTGAAAAAAGACTGAACAACAACAAAATTTCCCTAACGTCACATGGCTAATGTGTCTGAAGTGGGATATGAAACCAATGCCTTCCCGATTCCAAGTGCAAAACTGTCCACTCTACCACCTTGCCTGGTGCATAAGTTACATCCCTTATATATATCTGTGTGCATGTAATTCAGAATGCTATTTAAACTGAAGTGGAATTTGCCAGATACAGGAAGTTCAATGAGTGCCAAAAAAAGAATGGAGGATCAGTAGGGTCACAGTGAAATTTACATTAGGAGAATTGCATTTACAAAAGATCTTTGCTCTTTGTGAATATATCTTCAAACAACTGACAAGAATTGGGGAAAAACCAACATCTGGAGTGAATTCAAGCAGCTCTATTACTTGAAACCTTAAATCAGTTAGACAGAGTCATCAATAAAATGCTATATATAAATACATATAAGGCCCCTCCATTATTTCTTCTGATTTTTTTTTTAAAAAGGAACAGTTTGTGCTCTAAGGAAGGACCAAGGCACTTTGATTTGATGGAGATCTTTTCCCCACCCATTGCTAACAAAGATTGCTTCCTCACTGAAGCCTCCAAGAATAAAACCGCAAATTAATTCCAGATTTTAAATGCTGATGAGAATGGGATTTTTCAGGAAACAAGAGTCTTGACAGGCAGATTCAGAAGTAAATCAAGGATGTCTCCAGCCTCTGTAATTAAATTTGGAAGTGGGGAACCAAAAGGGGAGGGAGGGGAAATAACCATCCCTAAGGAAATTTCTATACTTGTTCTATTAAAATAGACTTTAGAAGTTTATGGGAGAATAAGGCTAAGAAGACCATACCACAAAGGTAGGTCTGTATCACTGCTCTCTATAATTGGTACTTGAAAATAATGTGTTACTATTTTTACCATCTTACACAAACATAAGAAGGCAAAAAAAAAACTTTTAAAAAGTCACATACAGCATCAATTCTTAAACTGAGTTGTGACCCCATATGCGGTTGTGAAAAATTTGGCAACAGTAAAAAGTTTCTGAACAGGCAATGACCAAAAATTAATTCAAAATCAAATGCCTAATGAATCTGAGGTGTTTCTGGCAGCCCTTACCCCTGTGAGCAATTTCTCTGCAGCCTTGGTTCTGAACACAAAGCAGCGCACTTTGCACTGTGCATGCCCTCAAGCCATGCAACACCAGTTAAAGCTGCCAAAAAGCAAAAAGCAGAAAAAGTGAAAGAAGCACTGATCTAAAGGTTTAATTTAAACAGGATGGATGTTAGAACCAAAAAAATACATGGCATTTCCTAGAGTTTACAGACAGACAGATAGATAGGTAGATAGATAGATAGAGATACACATATAGAGATACCCAGATAAACATATATATATATATATATACATATATATATATATATATATATGTATATGCACATATACAGGGTGTCCCTAAAGTCTGGACACATAGGAAATCTCATTAACTATGTATATTTTCAAGAAATGAAACAAATGAAATTTTCAACAACATTTTATTTAATTAGCATAAATTTTAGCCATGACAATTTCATATGGAATAAAAGCTTTCATTGGCTATTGGAGACTATTTTCCATATTAATGAGATTAATTTAATTAATTAGTGAGATTTCCTACGTGTCTCCTATGTCTTCCTATGAAGAGATTTACCCATATACATAGGTGTATATATTGTTTACAGATATGTAGCTATAGCTTAGTTCATCAGAGTGCTAGTTTATCACACTTTAATGCAACATGAAATTGATATTTAGCAAAGTACCACGTATATCATGCCTTGTTCAGTTTTGGAAATTAAATTAGTCTGGAGACCCCCTTGGGAAGTCAGAGCTATCCAGGGATCAATCCAAGGATTTAGAACCACTCTGAGACAATTAGACCATAGGGACCATTTTGAAGATTAGACCTGAAACTAAATTGGTACTCCAGATTCCTTTTAGGTCAAGTGATCTCCTGGCCCTTTTTTCAGATCAAAGCTCTCATTCAAGACCCAAATTAAACTAGTTAGGTGAGGGTGGAGTGAAAGGGAAGATAGGCAACCAAAGGTTGCACTGTACAGCTCTCTTCCTGGTCTAGTCTATATACCATTTCTACTGTCCTGGCTAGATACGGTTTGCAGATGGTGAAAAGAAAAAGGCAGAGAAACGTATATTGTGTCCAACATAATGTCAGATACCATGCTAAGCACTCTACAAATATTATCTCATTTCATCCTCACAGCACCCTGTGAGTTAGGTGCTGTTGTGACCTCTGTTTCATAATTGAGGAAACTGAAGCAGCCAGGGGTCATATAACTTGCCCAGGATCACAATTAATAAGTGTCCAAGCCCAGGGTTGAACTCAGGTCTTCCTGACCCAGGTCCAGCACTCTATCCACTTCATACCAACTGCCTCTAAAAAATTACTTTTAAATTTCTTCTAAAGAAATGCCTCTAAAAAGCATTATTACAATGCTTCTTGGAATTTGTGCACTGGGATGGCTATACAGGTGAGATTCTTCAAGGTTCTTTGGATACTTCAGTGACTTGCCTCTTTGGATGAAATCCAAGATAGACCTGTCATACCAAATCCTGTCATTTAGTGAATAGCATTACAGTAAGGTTGTAGCATGTTTGCATTAGTGTATCAGGGCCAAAAGACATTACAGAGTTGAAGAATAACTTTCTTCTACCTGGCGCCAGCTGGAGGAATGTTTAAACTCTATAGTTGTTTGTTTGTATAAAAGATGTTATGTGATACATGCTGTCTGCATCATGTCTCAAAAAATGAAGGGAATGTCTCAAGAAATACTCCAGGGATTTGAAGTTCTCATCCTGTCTATGGAAGAGAAAAATCTCACAAGGTTTCAATCAGGCCTCATGTTACTAAGGTCTTTTGCTTTTGACACATCTCTACAGAATATTTCAATCAACATAGGTAATTCAGACCTTGTAACTTCTAAAGTGGTAGCAGACCTAGAATTACAGTCCAGATCAGAGTGTCACAGAACTAAGAACTGAAAGAGATAGTAAGAGGTCACATAGGCTAAAACCCTCTCATTTTATAGTTGAGGAAACTGAAATATAGAGAAATAGAGTGACAGTCCCAACATTACAAAGGTAGTAATAGAGCCAGGAGTTGAGTTTTAGGCAATTAGGTGGAACAGTGGATAAAGCTGCCCTAGAGTCAGGAAGACATCTTCCTCAGTTCAAATTTGACTTCAGACATTTACCAGCTGTGTGACCCTGGGCAAGCCACATATCCCTATTTGCCTCAGTTTCCTGATCTATAAAATGAGCTGGAAAAGGAAAATGGCAAACTGTAAGGGCCCCTTAGAGCTATTTGCCTACCTAGATGTCTGACCTTGGTCAGCGTGTCCTTGCTAACAAGGAAAACCTGAGGCGGGTAAGAAGCATCCAGGTGTGTACTCTGCCTTGATGACTGCACGTCAAACACGGGAGCATTGAGCATGCACCATCAATGGAGGAGCACTCCCCGCCTATCAGGATCCTGTTTCTGGGACACCTGACAAAAGGGCAGACAGAAAGGGAATAAAAGGGGCAGGTGAATAATGCTGAGGGGGCAGCAGCATAATGCTGAGGGGGCAGCAGCAAGAGGAGATTTGTAAGACAATAAAGATGCTTGGCCACTCCACTGAGGTGTGTTGGACTATTCTGTCCATATCCGGAGTTCTCCTCCAAAGAGTCGTTGGGGTGACTGAGAGCACCTGCAGGGTCTTTGGGGCAACTGGGCGCAACTGTGGGGCTATGGTAGGTGCTTTGGGACCCCTGGAATCCCCAAGTCCAGCTGGCCCGGTGTAATAGTAATCAGTTTAGCAGGATACTTAGGACTTAGTACTAAGTGCTAAGTGTGGAAGGTGCAAACACTGTCCCACTGTTAAGAAGGCATGAACTCCCCTGTTGATGTGGAAGAAGGGGATTGGCTGAGCCCCTGTTGATGTGGAAGAAGGGGATTGGCTGAGCCCCTGTTGATGTGGAAGAAGGGGATTGGCTGAGGTGTGTACATAAGCAAGAATTCCAGAGACAGAGACAGAATTGGAATTTTGCTCCCCTTGAAGGAAGAATCCTGGAGACTGAAGCCAGCTGAGGCAGAGAGCATCTGAGAGACAGAATTTGAACGCTGCTCCTGCTGAAGGGACAGAGAGAGAGAAGAGTTTCTCTCCCAGCATCTGGAAG
>CM053586.1:73606958-73640595 GCA_028646515.1 Pseudochirops corinnae | reverse complement strand
ATACACTGGGATGGCTGTTTTGGGGTGGTGGGTAGGGGAAAGATGGGGAGAAAATATGTATCTCAAAATCTTGTGGAAATGAATGATGCAAACTAAAATAAAATTAAAAAAAATAAAAAAAATAAATACTCGCAGGCTGACTGACTAAAAAAAAAAAGATTAGGAAGGAAGCAGAAAACTGGGAAAGAATTTTTACAACTAGCATTTCTGATAAAAGCCTCATTTCTAAAATATATTGAGAACTGGGTCAAATTTACAAGAATACAAGTCATTCCCCAAATGATAAATGGTCAAAGGATAGGAACAGGCAGTTTTCAGGGGAAGAAATTAAAGCTATCTATAATCAAATCAATATTGATTAAAGAGGTATAAATCAAAGCAACTCTGAGGTGCCACATCACACCTATCAGGTTGGCTAACATGACAAAAAAGAAAAAGGATAAATGTAGAAGAAGATGTGGGAAAGTTGGAACACTAATTCGTTGGTGGAGTTCTGAGCTGATCCAACCATTCTAGAGAACAATTTGCAACTATGCCCAAAGAGCTATAAAAATGTGCATACCCTTTGACCCAGCAATACTTCTGCTGTATCCCAAAGAGATCATAATAATAGGAAAAGGACACTCGTACAAAAATATAACAACTCTTTTTGTGGTGACAAAGAACTGGAAATTGAGGAGATATCTATCAATTGGAGAATGACTGCACAAGCTGTGGTATATGAATGTAATGGAATATTATTGTGCTATAAGAAATGATGAACAGGTGGACTTCAGAAAAACCTGGAAAGACTTATATGAACTGATGCTAAGTGAAATGAGCAGAACCAGGAGAACACTGTGCATAATAACAGTTACAGTGTGTGATGACTGACTTTGATAGACTTAACCCTTCTCAGCAATGTACAGATCTAAAACAATTCCAATGTACTCATGACGGAAAATGCCATTCACAACCAGAGAAAGAACTATGGAGTCTGAATGCAGAGCATAACAGACTATTTTAATTTTGGTTGTTTTTTTAACTTTTTTGCTTTGTTTTGTTTTTTTTCTTTCTCATAGTTCATCTTATTTGTTCTGGTTCTTCTATACAGCATGACTAATGTGAAAGTGTGTTGGATGGGACCGTATATGTAGAGCCTATATCAGATTACATGATGTCTTGGGGAGGGATGAGGGAGGAGAGGGTGAGAAAATTTAAAATTTATGGAAGTGAATGTTAAAAATTAAAAATAAATAATTTAACTTAAAAACAAAAGGAACAAGGCAATGATTGCCAAGAAAGATTACAGTGGGGCAGCTAGGTGGCACAGTGAATAGAGCACCAGCCCTGGAGTCAGGAGGACCTGAGTTCAAACCCAGCATCAGACTCTTAACACAAAAACTAGCCATGTGACCTTGGGCAAGTCACTTAACCCCAATTGCCCTGCCTTACCCCCTCCAAAAAAAAAGCAAAAAAAACCAGATTATAGCGAAGCTTACAACTATTACACAAAAGCCACCAAAGTGAACTCTAGAAACGTGGTAGCTAAGCTGCCATATTAATGATGCTAAGGAGCTTCTGTGAAGTACTCGGATATACCTACCAGTTAGTGAAGCTATCTGGGGTCACCTCTGAGAAGACCAATGCTACCTCTATCTGAATTCTATCTGACTGCCTGTCACTACTTCCAGAAAGCTCCAGAACTGCTCAAAGAAATATCCAGCTATACCTTGATTTCAAGAATTCTAGGACTGTCCTAGAATATGAGAAAATAGCTAGATTTTGAAAACTGGAAATATTAGATTATCTTTTGTCTGGATGGTGCCCTGGTATTTGCCCCCTATCCATCATTACTTCAAAAATCCTCAAAACAGAGTGTTCAGCATTGTTGGGTCATTATCCAAGGGCACAGTTTGTTGCTGGTGATAATTTATAGTTAGAGGCTACCGATGCAGATACAGCCTGTGAGAGGCCTCAGCCTTTGTTAGGATGACTGTTTTGAGAAAGCAGTTTTGTTTTATTGTCAGTGGTTTTTTTTTTTGTTGTTTTGGTTTGCTTTGTTTTGCGTTGCATAGGCCCTCAGGATGGCCCCAGACCATGAGAAGATTTGTCTTGCCCATTAAGGCAGGGATTGGGGCTGGAGGACAACAAAGCACTTAAAGAAGGGAATTACAAACTAGCATATGCAGTATACACAGAGGTCTTGAGAATAGAACCCATCAATAAAAAACCAAATGGAAACACTGCTATAACCAGGAGACAGTTAACTGCATGAATGCAATGAACCTGGGTGACACATCAAAGCCTACCTGAGAAGAACATGATGTTACACGGATACAGAAAAGTATGAGGAAGCGATCCTGGATAATGAGAAAATACATCTGTCAGAGAAAAAACCCCAACAGAAGCACCTCCTAAAAAATATGCTATTGGAGCTTAGGGAGAACAAAGAGAGTACGGACAGATTACAGTAAGATTCTAGGTGTAGACAAGAATGCCTCTGAAGATGAAATGCCTCTCAGAACAGAGCCTTAATACGCCATCCAGATGGAAACTATGGGACCAATGCTTAAGACAAGAAAGAAGAAATTCAAAGAAGTTAGTGAAGCCTTCACTATTCTTTCTAACCCCAAAGGAAAAAAAAAAGACTTGATATGACAGTAGGCAAGACCTGGAAATGGAGGGCATGAACATGGGCAATTTTGGTTCCATCATCTTTGAGGCATTCTTCACTGACTGGATGTGGGAGGGCAGGTGGGTGGGGGGTTGTTTGAAGCATTAGGTCCAGAGAGTTTCTCCAGTTTGGCTAAAATAAGGGGGAATAAAAACAAGCCATTCAGAGCCCAGAGAATGCACACGTGCTCATTTTTATTTTGAATATATACATAATTAGACTCATCCATTCATCATGTCTCCTTGTACTTAAAGCAATTTCATTTTCTCAATTGGAAACCTCTATGCTTGTGAGTGGTGGTGGAGGAGAAGGATCTAGTACTGAAGATGGGGGCCTGGCAGGGAAAGAGGTATAAAGGAAGGGAAGAAATATAAGAATTATTGTTTTATTGGTTACCTTTATATTAAGAAATTAAAAAATAAACAAAAAACGTTAGGTTAGGAGGAGTAAGTTTGAACAAGAGGTGGAAGGACACAGGATTCATTATTATGATTCAGAGTTCAAGATCACATATTCGGAAACCTTCCTCACCCTCTCCCCTCTCCAGCTGTCTTCTCCTCTAAGTCTAACATTTATTAGTAAGTACACAAGATAGGATTTGAACCTGTCTTCTTAATTCCTAGTCCATCACTCAATCAATAACACTTATTAAGCACTTAGATTATGTGTCAGAAACTGTACTAAGCTTTGGGATTATAAAAAGAGGCAAAATACAGCTTTTTCTCCCATCCGCTATATTTTCATTTTGGATAATTCTGTACTAACATCAATGCATTTATGATCTCACTGATTTTAGTGATGCTTCAAGCAGATTTGTGGCATATCCATGCCTTCTCATCCTGGACCTCCATAAATCCTCCTTAGCATATCTACCAAACATTCCTGAGATCTTCCTCTGGGGATTTTAATATTTCATGGATACCGTGAACATTAGTACTAAGTCCCTCAAAAAAAGGACTATCTCCCCTCTATATGGACATCCTCAGCTCTCAACACAGTGCTTGATATATACTAGGTGCTTAATAAGTGCTTGATTACCAATATAACACATTCTATTATTCTTTGTTCTCATGACAGGCCCACTTCTCTTTCTAGTCATACTGAGCTTCTCTTTTTTTGCTCTGCTTTCTCTGTGTCATTGTTAATAAAATGCTCCATCCATCTTATAGCCATCATAATCTTCCCACTGTCCCTTGCCTCACTTGTAACCTTGATTCTTCTGAGATTATAACTTTCCATATGTAGCCCTACTGCTGGCCTCACATTCACAACCTCCACTTATATTGGCAAGTTGGGTCCCCAGAAGATAGCTGACTACTTCTTCCTTGAAGGTTTATCACAGGGTAACTCTGATAGGTTTGAATTTCTAATGCTATTGCTTATAAGTCCCTGACCAATAAAATCAATAAATTGGTTGGCATCAACTCACTTTTACAAAAGGATATTTACTGAGCAGGTATAAGAAGGACAGAAGTTACACCCCCCCAAATGTGAGGCATACTCTTCTCTCTGTATACACATAGTCCCTGAGCAGAGTGGGTAAATACTTAAAATATTGAGGCACAAATTTAGGAAACGTGGAGGTAAAGGAGCAACACAAGTCTTCTGACCCTGGGAGTCCTTGTAGCAGTCTTCCTCACTCAAAAGTTGCAAGGGAAAATAGCAAGAGATTATCTGGTCAAACCTTTTATATGCCACTCCATTCCAGCATTTATATAGTCCCTACTATGAGCTATACACTGTGCTAAGTACTTTACAAATAATCTCATTTTATCCTCACAGCAACCTTGCAAGAAAGATACTAATATCACCTCCATTTTACTGTTAAAGAAATTGAGACAAAGAGAGGTTAATTGACTCATCCAGGGTCACACAGCTAGTTAAGGTTCTGAGGCCAGATTTGAACTCAGGTCATCCTAACTCCAGACTCAGTATTCTATCCACTATACCACTCAGCTACCTTTACTGAGTCATCAGCCCTTCCAACTCTTCAACCAACCTGAAGATTTTTCATCCTTACAAAGTACTATCACTTCTGACTGTAAACTGGCTTCCAAAATTCTGCTTGTTGGGTTGACAGCAGGCTGAGAATATTGGGCATGACCTGTATAACCCACAAAGAAGGACAAATCTGCATGTACTCTGAGGTTTGGTCCCTCCCCTGCCAGATGTCTCATTTTGCAGCAGCCATATTCCATCATCATGGACCTATATTAAAAAGATGTTCTTTGGTGCCATTAAGCAGGCTTCAATCTTTTCTTTTTCTCCTATTCAATTATCAACCCATCTCATTGGCTATTTTCAGGGCCAAGATATATCCACTGGTAGTCTAAATCAGAGGGGGTGAAACATGCAACCTATTACATGCAATCCTCCTGAGTGCCGCTGTAAAATGTAATTGGTGAACATTTAACAAAATAAATAAAAATACGATAAAATGTAGATAATGTCAATATGTGGTTTTTAGTAGTTGTTATGGAGCCCACAGTTTAGTGAGTATAAATAGTTGAGTAGTTCCTGTTTCTATTTGAGTTTGACATTGCTGGAGTAAACCGATTTGTTTTCCTATTCATTGCATGTTAATTAATGCAATACACATTCTTTATCCATCTCTCCCCTCCCCCCCTCCCCCATAAGTGGTCACGGATCTGTTTGAGATGATCCTCAAATTATTGTCCACAAACAAGAACATTGATTATGATAGTAACTAACACCTTCGGTGAGCTTATGTCTCCCTGTTTTAGATACTGATTGTCAGAGAATGGTCAAACCAATATATCTTTGTGACTGAATTTTGCAAAGAATCCTCTATGATCTTACCACATGCACAGAGAGACAACCTTATTTGTTATTTTGCTCTACCTATATATTTCACAAATTTGCCATTAGCTTTGAATCCATAGGACTTGAAAACAAAAAAAATAGGAAATGATGTAATAGAAGCAAGCATGTTTGGAGTGTTAAAAATGTCAGGAAACATGATGAAAACATGTGACTAATAATAATAAATCACCTTTATTAGAATATTAAGGTCTTGCTAGATAGCCACAGAACTATCCCTTACTTTCCATCCATTATTGTTGAAAAAAGAAACTCCCACCTCATTGTACCAATATGGAGTGATCTTTTACCCAAGAAGCCCTTAAATATTTTTAAGAAATGAAGAACCTGAATGGAAGAAAATAAAGTCCAAGGATTACAAGAGAGAAAAGGTGTCTATCAGAATAATTTTTCCCTTCTCTATTTTCCATATTCCAATATGAAATCCTTCAATCCCTTCTGACTTTCCATTTTATATCCTTTAGGATTATTGCTACATTTCTATTTACTTTTCACCATAAAGCCAGAAAAGTACACAATTTCATTCTGATTTTTCCATAAACATACTGTTTTTTATGATTGCTTCTTGATTTATCATCCAATGAAAACTAAAACTCTGAAGTTCTTTTCAAAGATAGCATTTTATTCATTCTCCCTTATAGACACAATAGACTTGCTTGTCAGATTTAGTACTGGGAAAAAAGGTCCAGGGATATTCTACAAACAAATTGGATTTGGTAAACTACCTTGAGTCTACTTCAATAAGAATTAAAGCAGTGGCACTAAGTAATTCATTCTGCCACACTGTTGCTGTGCTGTTAAGTCTTAGCGCTACCTTAAGACATGCGCCCCAGTGGACACTGTTTTTCATCATTCCTGGAAGTACCATATTAGACAGGAGCCAGCAAGTAGAAGAAGGATTAGTCTTGCTCTTCTTGATCCCAAAAGGCAAAACTTGTAGTAATTGATGGAGGTGTAAAGGGACAGATATAGGTTCAATGGAAAGAGAAACTTCTTAACAATGAAAATTATTTTAAAGTAGAATTGTTGTTTATCATTCATTCTCAAAGAGGACAGATGATATCAGGAGGATGATGTCTTGACTTGCAAGTAAACTGTATTTAAGTGAGGCAGGGCTATGCAAAATTATCAGCCTCATTCTCTCCTCTAGGACCATCAGAGTATACTGGTAATACATAGATCAGGACAACCAGTGATGACCCCTGACGCAGCTTTGGGAGGTAGTGAGCTCCCCATCACCCATCTCCAAGCGATACCTGTATTGCTGGGTTTGTTGGAGAGGGAATTCTTATTAAAATACAGCTTGGACAAAATAAGCCCCTTCCTACTCTGAGATTCTGTGATTTTTGTGAGCTACCCAGAGTGGTCATCATCATGAGGTGAAGCCGACTGTCAATAACACAGGTATTACCATTCCAGAACGAACACTTACTACCCATGCTTTTCATCATGACCAAATCTCACAACACAGATGAAGATGTCCTGAGGCAGGAATTCTTAACATGAGGTCAGTGAACTTGGTTTTTTTCAAAAATATTTTGGTGACTATTTCAATATTATTGGGTTCCTTTGTAATCTTGTGTATTATATTTTATGTATTTAGAAATATTGTTTTCAGAATAGTCTTCACCAGACTGCCATAGATCTAGGTTAATGACATTAAAAAAGTTAAGAACCTCTCTGCTAGGAACACTCAGGATGAAGGTGATCCATTTAGATAGTATTCCACCTAAGATGATGGCAATTAACTTTTTAAAAAACATTTTAAAACTTTTAAATTTTTTCCTAATTACAATTAAAAATAATTTTAACATTCATATTTTTAAAAAATTTTGAGTTCCAAATTCTCTTCCTCCCTTATTTCCCTCCCACCTCATTGGTAAGGCAGCAATTTGGTATAGGTTATACATGTCAGTAATGTAAATCATATTTCCATATTAGTCATGTTGCAAAACAAAACAAAAATAAGCACAGGCCAAAAAACAGGAAAAATAAAGATTTTTAAAAAGTATATTTCTGTCTGCATTCAGACTCTGTTCTTTCTCTGGAGTTGGATAGCATTTTTCATCACAAGTCCTTACATATTGTCTTGGATCATTGTATTGCTGAGAATTGCTAAGTCATTCAGAGTTGATCATCATACTATATTACTGTTACTGTGTACAATGGTCTCTTGGTTCTGCTCACTTCACTTTGCATCAGTTCATGCAAGTCTTTTCAGGTTTTTCTGAAAGCATCCTGCTCATCATTTCTTATAGCACAATAGTATTCCACCACAATCATAAACCACAACTTGTTTAGCCAGTCCCCAGTTGCTGGACATCCCCTCAATTTCCAATTCTTTACCACTATTGAAAGAGCTGCTATGAATATTTTTGTACATATAGGTCCTCTTCATTTTTGTTTTTGACCTCTTTGGGATACAAACCTAGTAGTGGTATTGCTGGGTCAAAGGGTATGCATAGTTTTTATAGTCCTTTGGGTATAGTTCTAAATTACTCTTCAGAATGGGTGGATCAGTTCCACCAATTCCACCAACCATGTATGAGTGTCTCAATTTTCCCACATCCCCTCCAACATTTGTCATTTTCTTTTCGGTCACATTAGCCAGTCTGTTAGGTGCTACCTCAAAATTATTTTAATTTGCATTTCTCTAATCAAAAGTGACTCAGAGCATTTTTTTTATAAAACTATAGATAACTTTGATTACATTGTCTGAAACCTGCCTATTCATATCCTATGACTATTTATCATTGGGGGAATAGCTCTTGTTTTTATAAATTTGAATCAGTTCTCTATATATTTGAGAAATGAGGCCTTTATCAGAGAAACTCAGTAATTTCCTTTTGAGAAAGAGCCAGAACTAGTCAAATACTTACTTTTAACCTCAGGCTTGGTGTTTGATTTACCCCCACCTCAGCTTAGAGCACTCTACTTTTTAAAAAGCTGAACTCTAATAGATGGTGACGTTGACATAGAATAGATGTTTCCAGGGTCTAATGAGTTCATACATAAACAAGGGAAAAAACCAACTATTGAAACATTTCCAAGAAAGACAGGTGTGCAAACGATTCCTGCTGAGAGTAGGTGTGATACTGTTTACATTACCGCTCTTGAACAGGGGTTTGCTTCCCTGTTTTCTGAAAGTAAATACACATATATTTTAAATATAGCTATATGAAATTTTAAGAGCAAGGGAGTCACCACCACCAAACCAGAATTCACAGACACTGACCCCATCAATCAGTTTTCACCCCTTTTTTCCTTTTGAATCAGCAGTAGTTTGAGATGGAAATGCTATGTTTGTCACTTTCACATCAGCCTATTTGTAAGTTTAGGAAAGAATAGCAAATATTGGTGCCAAAAGACTACAACTTATTTTGATTGGTCAGCTTTTTCCAATGTCATTTTCAAGTGTAGAAACACAGGTCACCCAGTTTGATGCCTCCTTTGCTACTGACAACACTTTATTTGGCAGAGAAGGAAAAAAACAAACCCACACAGAGACATAAAGGGAAATTTCATTAGTTCACAGAATCATAGGATTTAGAGGTAGAAGGAATCTTAGACGATATCTATTCTAACTTCCTCATTTAACAGATGGGGGACATGAAGTTCAGAAAGATGTTATGGTTTGTCCAAGGTCGCAGAGATAGAAAGCAATGAAGCCAGTATTGGAAACCATCTATTTTGACTCCAAATCCAAATCTCTTTCCTAAGATTAGTATAAACTGAAGCTTTTTTTCCCTTTCATGTGGGCTTAGAGATGGTTAGAAATTCATTTGTGGATTTAATTTGCATTAAGAGTCTGAGAAGTACAGATCAGGATTTGGAGTTAGAAGCCCAAGCATGCTTTTCCCTCCTTCTTTGAAATACCTTCTTTTTTTAGCTATGAATTCCTAAATGCGGGAGACACCTAATGTGGAAACACCCACCAGTGGTGCAGGTTGGCAGCTCACCATCTTGAGTTGCCTAAGTCATTGAGTGGTTAGGTGGTGTGTCCAAGATCATACGGTTAGTATATGTCAGAGGCAGAACTCGAACCCAGGTCTTCGTGATTTTATCAGCTTCCCAGGGTATCTGTACTCTAATATTGAAGTAAGGTAGCCTGTACAAGCAAGAGCATCTATCCTTCAAACTTCCTGAGTGAAAATCAGAATGATTCATTACTGAACTATTAAATCTATCTATTGATTAAGTATAAAGTACTAATATAATAAAAAAAAAAAAGCCAGGGAGTAGGGAAGGGGTGAGGAGCAAACATTTATTAAGCACCTACTGTGTGCTGTGCACACTGTGTTAAGCAATTTACAAATATTATCACATTTGATCAGGATATTCATTCAAAACATAAGTGAATTAACTAAGAGAATAAACAGGTCTCAGCTACCAGTTAAAACTGAAGTAGGCATTAGGTTATCATTCTAAATACTAGTTGGCAAAGTTATTCCAGGGCTCTGCAGTATAGACTCACTAAAGCAAAGAACAGTATCAGAGTTGCCAAATTCCCAAGTACAATCAGGGGCAAGTATCTCTGAAAAGTTCTTTTTTACCTAAGTCAGTCAGGTATTCCGATAGCTCCTGATTTCACAAGACACTGGTAAGAAAGCCAGCTTCATGAGATCTCACACTGCAGAAGACCTATGTTTGAACTCCTAATGAGAGCATGACTGGATCACAGAATTTCTGAATTGGAGAGGATTTCAATGGTCATCTAGTTCAATATAGTCCAAAATAATTGCCATGACAATGTAGTTGAAAAATGGCAATATGTATGGTCTAGTCTATGCTTGAAGACCTCCACTTAGGAGAGTAAAATCCACCCTCATTTGAGGCAGCCCATTCCTCTTCCTGATGACCATCTTCACTAAATCTCTTAGGAGGAGCAAAGAATCATTTCCTTGTGTCTCAACCTTGACAGATGCAGTAGAAGGGAGGGGAACCAATTATTTTGTCATTTTAAAATGTTAGTTTACATGATTTAAAAGCATTGGGTTCAAGGCAAAGGACGATTGAGGGCCCATGATCAATAGCCCTTATAACATCATTAGAGACCTCCAACCAGAGGATGGTACAAATCACCTTGACTTCTGGTATTTCTTTTAAAGATACAAAATCTTTCAGCAATGACTACCAATGGAAAAAAAATTTTTTTTGCTAGCAATGATGTGTTGTACTGCATTTTAATTTACATTCCACATAGATTCAATTTTTGGTGAAGAAATGTCTATTGTGAACACTCATTCTGTAAAATATTTAGAATGTGAATTGCACAGAAAGGGGTTTAATGAATGCTTTTGGATAATGATGTTGGCCATGATTATGTAGAAACGGGAAGTTTAATCCCTTTCCAAATGCCCATGAAAACACTTGCTGTTGATTTGATTTTAAGGCCTGAGTACAGAATAAAATATTGACTACTAGATGCCAGTTTTTGCCTAAACTAGACAATCTAAGAGGTAGAATGGCTTATGGAGGTAGAGAGATAGGTCAATAGGTCAACAGAGAAGTATATAATTTACTAAACATCCTTAGCATTTGAGTTTTTGGTTTCTTAAACCCAATGCCTCAGGAAGTACCATACTGTAAAAACAAACCGGGAAGATCACAAAGAATTAATTGTGTACAGATTTGTAAACCATAATGTAAGGCCTGAACCTTAATTACATTGGCAAAGTCAATTATATATAATCGTGTTTCTCTTCCATGTGCTTGTATAATTTTAAAGTCTACTAAAGCAAGACGTTATGAAGCAAGCTCAGGCACATGGAAATTGTTTTCAAGGGAATATAAAGGAAACATCCCAGAGTCCCTAATTAAACAAAACTTTAAATTGCTTTTGTATGTTGATACCATTTCAACTACACACATGTAGGAATAAAAAATGCTTCCAAATCTGGTATCCATAAATTTTATACATTTATATCTTAAATCCATCAACATACCTTACATGGAATCATCCTTCACTGGAGTCTTACATCTCAGTGTAAAAATTTATCTTAGAACTAATTTCTGAAAAATCCAACAACTTGATTCAAATAAATTACAAACACATATTGAACACTGGCTGTGTTTAAAAAAATATAATAGAGGTTGGGTATACAAAATAGCCTATACTTTCAAAAAGTTTACAATGTAATGGAAGGAAGAATAAGGTCACAAATAACTACGGTACAAGGGACAGAAGGGAAAAATTCACAGCATAGTTCCAGACTCTGAGGGAAAGATCAGTTTTGCTGGGGGTTGCAGAAAATGTGTCAGAGATGAATTCCTGGAGGAGGTGGCATCTGTGTTTGACCTTGAAGGAAGGGAGGAACTTCATTACATTGAGATGGGTGAAGGAGTGGAGAGAGGTATCCATTGCATTAAATTATATAAGCTCTTCCTACACATAGATGTTATAGACATTTAGCATATGGAAATGAATGGAATTGGTCAGACATCGAGCTTCAATTCATCTAATCATATAATCTTAAGATAACTTAGAGGTTTTCTAATACAATTCCCTTACCCAAAGGGAAAGAATTTGGAACTCAAAGTTTTAAAGATGAATGTTAAAAATTGTTTTTACATGTAACTGGGGAAAAACAAAATACTAAAAAAAGGACACAGGAAAAGAATAAATGTTCAAATTTTCAAAAAAAATAGGAGGCAAATTAAGCAATTTTACATTTTAAAACTATGCATTTGTGATATTTATTAAAAATGAAATAAATGTGTTTGCCTTAGGGGGGAAAACAATTCTCTTCAGTACATAAATCCCCAGCACAATATCCTAGGGGAAAATGCTATTCAGCTTTTGCTCCAGGGAACTAATATCATAAAGCAACATATTATGTTTTAGGGCAACTTTAAATACTGGGAAGGAAGTCTTTTATATGAAATCAAAGTCAGTCTCCTTATAAATGACAGCCCTCTTTCCTGGCCCTCAGTTTCCAAATCTGTAAAAAATGAAGGCTTTAAATTATATTATTTCTTAGACCCAGCTCAAAAGATCTATGATTCAGGCTCATTCAAATGTTCAAAGACAGGTATGTCTAAACTAAGACCTTCTGGGGTTTCTTCAAATCTTCTTTATATGACAAGGTTTTAAATACCCTTACTCCTGTCATTTTCTAGTTTGTTAGTGGCTCTCTTAAATATCTAGTACTCAGAACTAAACACAATACTTTAACTGTAGTCTGATTAGTGTGAAAAAGTAGGACTATTGCTTCTCTTCTAGACATCTCTTCTGATGCCCAAGATAATATTATTTTGACTTATATTGAACTTTTTTGTCTACTAATAACACAAACTATTTTTTACTACATCTTGTACTTGTGTAATTTACTTTTTAGACCAAAGTGAAGGACTTTACCATTACTCTTTTAAATTGTTTTTAAGTTTTAAAAATATTTCCCTAAAGTCTATTGTACATATCTGATTATGCCTTGTGCTCCTTTCTTTGCCTCTTTCAAACTCTAAAGTGACATGGTCACTTTCTCCCAGAGTTCTTTTCACTTGCATTCCCCCAAATAGTTCTTCTCTTTGTTCAGAATAAAGTCCAGAGTAATACTGGCTCAAGACACTGCTTCTTCCTTCTGTGTGGAATATATATATATATATATATATATATATATATATGAGTGTGTGTGTGTATATATGTATGTATGTATGTATGTATATATATATTATGTATATATACGTATGTGTATTATATAGTTGTTTTAAGCAAGGCAACTTAAGCATTATCAGATGTTTTAGTTTTTACTTCATCTGTAGATTCCCATGCAAGGGTATATTTTTTTATGTAAAGTCCCTTCTATAAAATATGCTTGTTTCAAACAAGTCATAGCTCTCATTGTCATATTCCAGTTCTGTGTATTACAGCCTACCAAGTCTCAGCCTAAGAATTTTACACATTTCATGATGTATTGTTTTGGTACCTTAGAGTCATATTTACCTTGCTAAGGAGAAACACATAGCTGGTTTCAATGCCATCTTCTCAAAACTTCTCAAAAATGGACAAAGAGTCATTGTGACCAATCCTTGATGGATCCAGAAAGGGCAGCTAGAATTAATGGTCTAGTGGAAAGAATACTTGATTTGGAGCCCAAAGACATAAGCTGAAACCCAACATCTGCCTTCTAAGACTATACAGGCTTGGAGAAGTCACTTAACATCTTTGAGACTTTACATTGCTTACTCAATACATCAATGTATCCATAACTTCACTAGTGTTGAGACTCATGATTTCTTTGCTGATCACTGCCCATCCAACATCTTTGCATCATTAAACCTTCCAAAATGGATCTACTTCCTCCCTCAAGAGACCTTCCTTTATTTATGCCAGTGTGGAGCTTACACTATCCATCTGTTATCCTTCATTCTCACCAATGACTAGAATATCTTCTTTTCTGCCATCTGTATCCTTGATACAGATTGATATGGTCAAAAATCAGAGCACTTTGTTTTAATTCCTACTTCTTAAGTTTATTATTTGTATGACCTTGAGCAAGTTACCTAACCTCCCTAGGATTCATTTTCTCATCTGTAAAATGAGAGGATTTGACTAGAATAGGTCCCTTCCAGCTCTAAATTTATATTTTTAGATCTTTTGTGCCACTTTCCCCATGTAATTCATCATTGATAAAATACTCTAGCCTACTTATACTTACCATATATCTCTCCATTGACTTTTGGGTGATCTGTGCTTTAGAGTTTCCTGAGATTTGAGGGTTAAATTATTAGTAGGCATATGATATCATTGAGGGAACAGTGGAATTATAAAGACATGTTTTTTTTTTTGTGGTCAGTAGTAGTCTATCATCATTGCAAATGCTGTACAATTTTCTAAATATGATTCAGCTTTCTGCTCACTGCTGGGTCCCTTTATTAAGTGTCTACTGTGTGTCAAGCTCCCTACTAAGCACTGGATCTGGCGTATCATCCATCTGTAGCCGCTGCCCAATATGGGTGTAAGTGTAGGTAGACAGAGATACAGACTAATGTAGACTAATTCTGGGATTTAACTGTCCAAATCTAATGACAAGTCAGCATTTGGCTAATATGTGTTTTTTCTATGCTTTTTGTTTTTTTTTTCCTGTATGGATGGTTAGGTCAATTTTTTGGAATGGCCATGGATTTTATTGAGGAAGTTTTATAGTGTTTTTGGGCTCCATGAAATTAGTAGAATGTCATCCACAAACAGGACCATCCATAGACCTATGACATCGAAAGGAAATCCTTCTTTTATTTGGACTTTTTGCATGATCTCATTCATGAAACTGGCAAATACATCATGTGACCAAATGTCTTCTTATTTTCTACCTTGTTGGATTGATGGATATTCACAATATCATTGAGCAATATGACCTTGGTGATAATATTTTTTCATGGGATCCTATATGACCTTAACATTTTTTTAGTCTAAAATTGTGATTCCATCATTTTTTAATTAAAAAATTTTTTTTTGCATTTTTTTGAGAGGCAATTGGAGTTAAGTGACTTGCCCAAGGTCACACAACTAGTAAATGTTAAGTGTCTGAGGTCAGATTTGAACTCAGGTCCTCCTGACTCCAGGGCCAGTACTCTATTTGCTATGCCACCTAGCCACCCCAATTTCCTCATTTCTTAATGAAGAAAATCCCTCTACCAGTTGGGATAGGTAACTAATGAAACATATAATCTGAAAGAGTTGTCTAAGATGACTGAGAGGTTAAATGACCTCCCTAGGGACATATAGCAAGTATGTGTCAGAGAGGGGACTTGAACCCAGCTCCTCCCTACACCAAATTTACTCTCCATGATTTTAAAATATTCATAAGAATTTTTTTTTGAGGAGAGATCAGTACTGATCTGTGAGATCAGTACTGGAATTTTATATACTTTATACAATTTAATTAACTACGACTGTGAAAATATGATCTGCTATAGAAAATTATCAATGGAAATGGTTTCTTTTTATATTTTCATCCAGGATAACCACAGGAGGTGAATATCTCTGTCTCATAAACATTTTATAGAGATAAAAAAGTAAACATATGGATTGGTGGCTGCTAATGTCTTGGTGTTCACCTATTTTTGACACTGCTTGATCTTTTTCATTCTTTTAGAGCCTTCCCCTTTTTGAAAGATCTTGAAGATTCATTCCTAACTGCCTTTAAAATCGCCTTACCTTGAGCATAGACTTCTTCTATATTTGGTCAGCCATTCTTCTCAGCTTCAACTTTGGAAGTGTCATTTCTACTTCTATATCAGGGACTGAAGTGGAAGATTCCAAACACAGTCATTCTACTGTATCCACTGATGAGATTATATGACCAAAAAAATACGTGCAGCAGATGTCAGCTCTGCCATATCTCATGTCCATTTCAGTTTTCCCTTCCACTTTCAGCCAAGAATAGTCTCATGCTAATGGCTCATTCTCCCTTCAACTATATTTTACTGTTTTTCCATAAAATGCCATTCATAATTTTCCATCATCCTTTCCTATGATATTTTGCAAATGAGTTTGTACTTTAAACTGGTGTTATTTTGGTTGCAGTACCTTTCCATTTCACAAAGAGATAAAATATTTGCAAGCTATAATGGTTTCCAAGACCTTTGCTTCCTTGCTTATCCTACTTCTCTACATAGATTGTTGTCAGTGATAACAGCAAGCATGTATTAAATACCTACTATGAGTCAGTCATTGTGTTATGTGTTAGGGACACAAAGAAAGGCCAAAATAGGGTCTCTTGCCTCAAAGAGCTCTTATTCTAATGGAAGAGATAAACAGTGTACATACTACATGTATGTATGTGTGTATATATGTATATACATATATATACACACACACACATATACATATGTATATGTATATAGTATAAATGGGAGATAAGCTCAAAGGTACACACTAATATTGAAGTGGGGTTTTAGCTGAAACTTGAAGAAGGCCAGGGCATGTAGCAGGCACTAGAGATAGTCCCAGGCATGGGGGAAAGCAAATGAAATTGTCATTGCTTTTGTCTATTTCCCCTTTATGGGGACCATTTAAACACGTTGAGTTGGAGGGGCTGTCAACTTTTTTTTGTTCTTTCTCTTAATTTCTATTGATTTTGACCTTTGATGAAGCCAAAGTTTTAAGTGGGAACTTTCCCCCTTCACCTTCTATTTTCTGTTTAAAACTTATTTGATTAGATTGGCAAATGTCTATGTAAAGAGATATTTTTTTCTAGGCCTCATGAATATTTCTTCACTTGCCAAAAATCTATAGTTAGCTTTTAAAAAAACAAATCCTATTCTTTGCCACATTTTCTGTAACCAGATGTTCTCTACTTATATCATCCTCCTCCTTGTAATATTTCAAACTTCACTTGAAAGAGGAGATGAAAGATTCACATGTATGTACTCCCAAGACGTTCAGTTGCCTTCCCAATACTTCATATTCAGTTTTCAGCTTTCTTTTGGAGGTATCATTAATCTTCATGTTAAATGTCAGAAAGGGCTGGTGATTGGTGAATTTGATATGATGGGAAGTTCTCCATCACAACTCAGATACATACCCCTCAAATATTGCATGCCTCTCACGTGGCCATGTCAAGTTTTTATATGGCCAGCTCCATACCCTTCAACAAATTGTCACTGTCTACCAATGTCTGTCTTCCTCTTGAAAGCTGATGTCTTTTATTATTTTGTTCACCTCAGTATAGTGCTTCTTCAGAAAGGTTGAGGACTAATCTCTCAATTTTTGGTTTAATAACTCCATCTCCCATTTTCATGGATTTACATTAGTTGTTGCTCATGGCTCTTTCTCTTTCTCTTCATGCTCTTTCTCTTCACCTGTATCACCTAGCCTACCTGGCTTCCTTCAAGACTCAGCTCATTTCCTATCTTCCTTCCCCTCACTCCCCAATCCTTTTCCTATGAGATTATTTATTCATTTATATTATTATTATCATATTATCTATTTATATATTATCATGTTATGTTATGTCATATTACATTCATCATATTATATTATATTATCCATTATATTTATCCATATAGATTATCCATTTACCATATACTCAGTAAATATATTCAATAAAGGTTCCTCTTACCTCTAAGATCAACTATAAAATCCTCTGTTTGGTCTTTAAAGGCAGAGAGACAGGAGATCTAATGTTGTAAATGGGGAACAATTAGTAGGTCACTTTGGTTGGAATATAGAGTATTTGAGGAGGAATAATAATCTGGAAAGATAGAATAAAGTCAGATTATGAATGGATTTTGAAAACCAAACATTTTTTTTTTATCCTAAGACAACAGTGAGCTACTAAAATTTCTTGAACAGGGGAGTGACATGATCAGAGCTATGTTTGGTTAGACCATATCTATATGAATTAATGAATCTTACGATGTTCCATATAACATGAATTCATATATAATAAATATATAATGAAAGACAGAATAATGTGCTAGGCAAAGCACAAGACCTAGATGTGGAACCATGGATCATTCACTTAATGTCTCTGAATTTTAGGTCCTTTGTGTATAAAATAGAAATAATAATGTTTGTACTACTCATCTCCCAAAGTTATTTTGAAAACAAATCCCTTTGTGAATCTTAAAGTGATGCACAAATGTAAGTTATTATGTTTACTGAAGGTTTCAATCAGATTTAATGTGTCTTCTATGTCCTTATGATATCTTTCACTAAGAAGGACCTTTAAGGATTCAAGTCAAGGCAGACTCACTGTCAGACTAGTGGAAACAAATTTGTTGATTTTCTCTTGGCTTAATGTAACCATGGAAAGGACTGAAATAGGACGTGCTCAGTAAATAATTGTAGGCTTGTTCCCCTGCCCCACCACCTTCCATTATGAACATTTAAAAATAAACAGACCCAGCCTGAAGGCACTGCATTAGGGCAAGGGAAACTCCTGTGACACAAAGATAAGACAGAAAGCTGATAGAATGGATGATAGAATCAAGATTCAAAATAATCTCCACAGGCCAGAGCAGTAGGTCAAAACCAATAAGATGAAATATAGGGATAAATGTAAAGTTCTTGACTTAGGTTCAAGATACCAGTTGTCCAAGTAAAGTCATGGAGACCTTACCTGAGAGCAATTTATTCATAAAATCCCAAGGGGTTGTATATGACCACAAGCCCAGTTTGAGCCACCATCCTGACATGGATGCTAAGACAGTTAATACAGTTTTGTGCTGTAGTAATAGAAGTATAGTAAATAGACAAAGAAAAGATAATAGTTCTATTGTACTCAGGGTTGGTCATATTAAATATAATGTTCAGTTCTGGGAATCATAGTTTAAAAGGGAAATTGACAAGTTAGCATATGTTCAGAGAAGAGTGACCAGTGTGTTTAGGGATCTAAAAAATATAGGGAATATTTTAAGCAACTGGGGGTTTTTAGTTTTGAGAAGATTGACAATCAATGATTGAATAAAATTCATCTGTCTTCAAACATTTTACAGATCAGTATGTAGAAGAGGACACAGAAATATTCACTGTTGCTCCAAAGGACAGAACAGAAGTCCATCAATGGGTGGCAGTTACAAAAAAAGCATTGCTTGTTTAATACAAGGAAGAGTTTTCTAATAATTTGATGTATTCAACAACGGAAGGAGTACCCACTCAACAGAGTTGGATCTTTAAAGAATCACGTACAGGGTGGGAGGCTGAACTGGATGATTTCTAAGGACCACCAATTCCAGGGAGTTATTAATCTAGGAAATAAGAAGTCACAGTAATGACTATTCATTCAAGAAAAAAATAAATAATCTTGTATATTTTTACTGCACACTTTTTACTTGTATCTTTTTAGGGAAAATTGGGCTGCGAAGTGGCCTATAAACCCAAAGAGTTTGTAGATCTTTGACATAGACAAAGTATTCTTTGCTGATTTCTTTATTCAGGCATCCATAGACCTCTGCATTCTGTATAACTTGTAACTTTCTATAAGTCTTCTTTATTAAGACTTAAGAAAATAACACATTTATGTGCCACTTAGAGAGGTGGTAATAGTATTCAGTTGGGTGTCTAAGCAGTAGTGAAGTAATTAGATGTATTTACCCTCCCTACACTCCTATACAAAGTTGAGAAGAAAAAACCTTAAGGAATCTGGATTATCTCCTGTACAATGCCTATCCTGATCTCCACTATTGCTAGCATCCTCCTTGTTGGAAATTACTTCGTATTTTTAGATAGAAAGAAAGAAAGGGAGGAAGGAAGGAAGAAAAAAGACAGAAAGAAAGAGAGAAAGAAAAAGAAATATTCTATATACATACACACATATATATACACACACGTGTGAAGAATGCATACTGGTAAGAGGATGACATACAGTTAGATGGAGTTACCTGATGTAATACATGCACACATAACAGTCTGGAAAAATTCTTGAATATATACACATATTCATATATAGTATAGATACACACATGTGTATATGTGTATTTATATATATGTATGTATGTGTGTGTGTGTGTGTGTGTGTGTGTGTAATGAGGGGAGAGAGAGAGAGAGAGAGAGAGAGAGAGAGAGAGAGAGAGAGAGGAGAGTCATTCAAGAAAAGGTTTTTTCCAGACTGATATATTGGTATATGTATATATGTATTCATGTATGTATTATATTAGTTAACCCCTATTAATTGCATGGCATCATCTATCTGGTCAACACACATTCTTCATATACTACTTTTTGCATTACATGAATGTGTGTATATATGTATATGTAATTCTAGAGTTCTAGATACAGTTAACTCTGAGAAGCTGAAGTTTTAATACCGTTGCTCCTGAGCCCCACTAGTGTGTTCTCCAATAGCAATCACCCAGTTGACTCCATTAGCTTTTAGGAAAGGCATTTACTGAGAAAGTATAGCAAAAACAATTGGTATAAAACCTTCCCCCAGACCTGAGGGAAACTTTCTCACAAATGCATACATCTTTAGAATGAAGGAGAATAGTGGCCACAAACTTACAACACAAAGATTGTGAAGCTCATGTGTAGAGAACACCTGTTGTCCCTTATGCTAGATGTGGGGTGTACTGTCTCATAAATATACCCAGGGTTCAGTGGAGTACTGGCTTTAAAGTATGATGGTAGTGATACATTCATGTAGAGAATATGTGTTGCAAAGAATACGTCCTGGAAGTCCTTTATTACCTTCATTGAGTTGTCAATGGAATTCTCCTTAGTTGTAGGGTAAGCTCACTACTGGGCTCTGAGGGTCAGTGCATTTCTAGAGCCCATACCCAATACTTTGCTCTGCCATGAGGGGCCATCCCCTCTGAAACTGTTGCCATCCTTGGGTGACTGTCTTTAACATCCCTCTGTATCTAATTCTACTTCTGTTGGCTACTGTCACTTTGCTGGCTACTAATACTGACTCTAATCACTAGTGGTACCTCTCATGGGACCTTTGAATCTCTCAAAATCATAAGGTCACTAGGAGATCTGTGTAATCATTTTCTCAGGGAAGCAAAAACATAGAGACAGAGGAGGCCGTGTCCTCATAACTTCCGTTGGCCAAGTAGGTGACCAGGAAGTAACTCATCCCCCACTCAACTCTTGAGAAGCTATGCACACTAGCGCTCCCTCATCTGCAGCTTCCGAAGAAACAGAGTAGCGAAAAGGCAGGTCACCCCTTTTTTTTATCTCCTTAGTTTCTGCTTAGGAGCACCTGAGTGACCATTTCTTCCATCTATAACAACTAATTAGATGGCTTTTTGTCATCACACAGTGCAAGGCCCTCAGTCATGCATGGCCAAAAATCAGTTTCCCAAACTTTCTACAAAGTCATTTGGACTGAAACTAGGCAGGGAATATTTGTACGTGCTCCAAAGACTAGCCCCACTATAGACTATTCCACCCAAGTTACAAATGAATGAAGAATATTTGTTTCTGCTAGTGGATGGCTTGCTTTTCAGTCTGAGGTTGATGGAAGCTCCCTTATTAACTATCAAAATGCCTGACCTGAAGGAGACACCATATGTGTACTGTTGTTCAGGCAGAGGCACTTCAAATTTTAATGGCAAGAGGGCATGCTGACTCCTGTGATTTTCTAGGCACTGTAAAAGATGATTATAACTCCTGATGTTGTGTGGGTGTCATGAAGCAATGAGAAGATTATAGCTTCCTTTGATAGGTGGCCATCATGTTTCATCAGTCAAAAAGAGATTCTTGCTGAATCATCAAAATATTTCTCCTTTCAGTTATAATCATACCTATTTTTGAGGTCAAGTCTTAGGATAGTAGCATCATAGATTTAGAGATGGAATGGTTCTTTAAGGTTATTGATTCTTGCCTCCTCATTTGACAGATAAAGAAACTGAGTCCCATGGAGGTAAAATAACTTGCCTGGGGTAACATCACTAGTAAACATCTGGAATGGGATTTGAACCCAGACATTCCTGACTCTAACTCTAGTGCACTATCCACTACACCATGCTACCTCTGGTGATGTTGTCTTCATCTGAGGATACAGATTTAGTCTCACATTTCTAAGATGCAATACTTTTTCTAAAGAGAAAACAGCTATAAGTCATCCATACACATTGTTTTTGGATGTCTGTTCTTTCTTATCCTTCTCCCCCCACATTTTCTAGATACAGGTAACTCTGAGAAGCTGAAGTTTTAATACCGTTGCTCCTGAGCCCCACTAGTGTGTTCTCCAATAGCAATCACCCAGCTGACTCCATTATGAGACATAATAAGTATCTCAGGAAATTTAGACCTAGCTGGTCTGTCAAAACATGTTTATAAGTCAGTCCCTAAGCATTTATTAAGCACTTACTAAGTGCCAGGAACTGTGCTAAGCACTGGGGATACAACTATACGGAAAAACAAAGATAGTTCCCACCCTCAAAAAGCTTACAATATAATGAGGGAGAATAATACACAAAAGGAAGCTGAAAAGAGGGCTGAAGGGTGACAGAGAGTCCAAAGAAGTCCAAAAGCATCGTAGCTGGGGGGAGAGGGGGAGAAAGCTGTGCTGAGTTTCCTCTTTAAATAGAAGCCCTGAGGCCTATGGACCTACTCTCCAATCAGAAAGTCCAGTCAGAGGGGCTGAGGGTACTGAAGTGCTGAGAATGAGATACCAGTAAGCATTTCTCCTATGTGTGGGTATTTCACTTGTATGACTTCCTACCAACTAGAAAAGATATTTTTAAAAAAAGATCATTGAAAGCTTAATTCTAACCTTTGGGGTCCATCTTGTAATATCCATCAATGATTTGCTGTGTTCCTAATTAGTAATGGAGATTAGTATGTAATGAGTTTCAGGTTAAAGGACTATGTTAAATCAAATGCTTATTTTTAGTTGCCCTCAGATTTCCTGTATAAAAGTAAGTAGAGTACAGGTAGGCCTACCTATTATAATTAATTATGTTCCTTGAAACTACATCATTAAGTGGAGTATCAAAAACTAGATTGAGAATGTGTTGAAGTGTTCTGTGCAAATACATCATATCACAAGTGAAATCAAATGAGCAGAGGAAGGTGGCTAGAAATGAGGTGAAGGATTTCATTACTCTAATATTCTATTCATGGCCTCACTGATGTCAGTTTTCCCCAGTGATGAAGATCTTGTAGGATTCTTGTCTATTTTCCCCAATTGTACAACCAGTTATTCAATAAGAATTATCAAGTGCCCAATATGTGTTGGAAATACAAAGTCCCAGGGAAACAAAGAGAGGCAAAACTCATCCCTTCTCTCAAGGAGCTTATCTCTAATGGAGGAGACCATACGCAACAGCCATGTACAAACAGGATAAATACAGGATAAACTGGGGATAATCTCAGAGGGAAGGTACTGGCATCAAAGGGGAAAAGCTTCTTGCAGAAGGTGGAATTTTAGCAGAGACCTGACAAACCGGCAAATAGAGGTGAGGAGAGGAAGCATTCTAGGAATGAGGGACAGCCAGTGAAAATGAATGGAATTAAACTTAATAGAAGATTCAACATATAAGAACCAAGAGAAATAAGAGGCATATAACAAAGACTGAATATAAGGGGCCCATAAGGACAGACTGTTTACTTTTTATATATGTAAAATGTAAAATGAATGTCTAAGATTCTTATCAATAATCGGGTAGTTTATAAGAAAGATGGGGGTAAACCTGAGAATGATATGAATTTAAAAAGTAAAACCATTTAGGAACAGCTTGAAAGAGAAATTATTTAAGGTGCAAAAGGAAGAATTGATACAGAGGAATTAGATGGGAGAGGTGGGTGGGTAGTTCTGATAACCTACTTTCATTGGGAATGGGTTTAGGAGGGAACAATACATATATATTTAGAAGAGCATAGAAATTTTCTAAATTCAGAAAAATAAAAAAAGTAGGGGCATAGGGAGAGGGGAGAGTACATGGGAGGAATCTTTGGAGAGGAGAGTGAGAAAATAGGTAAAATAGGGGTATAGAAGGGTGTTTAGATTTATGGGATTGGGAGGATGGGGAGGGACCCTTGGAGGGGGATAGGCAAGTCATAGGAGGGCAAGGCAGCGGGTAGAAGTAAAGTAGAGAAGGCACAAGGGATAGGAAACAAGAGATATGCACATACATAAAAACAAAGATCAAGAGTAGAATAGGTTTGGGAGAGTATATGTCTATATGTGTATGTATGTATGTATACATATATGTATATATCTATAACTATAGAGAAATATCTAAACTTTATTGTAGCCTTCTGGGGGGAGATCAGGGGCAAGGGGAAAAAAGAACAAAGTAAAAAAGTGCACAGGAGAGAACAAAAGAAAACTCACAAGGACTCAAAGAAAAGATGGACAGTTCTCAACACGAGTGTTATTTATCATACAGGCTTTCTTGAAATGAAAATCTATTGTTACATATTTTGAATTCTCTCTTAGGTTCTGTGATGCTTACGACATGCTTTTTTTCTAACTTTATATTTAAGTTCCAGTATTTAAGTTTATAATATATTTTTGTTTCTTTTCTCTATTCTATATTTGTATTCTGGTGTTTGAGTCTAAAATAAAATTTTGAAAAAAGAAAAAAAAGGAAATGAATGGAATCAATAGATGGAGTGTTTGGTGTGAGGAACACCAAGGAGGGGCAGGTAGGTGGTGCAGTGAATAGAACACAAGCCTTGGAGTCAGGAGGACCTGAATTCAAATCTGACCTCAGACACTTATTGGCTGTGTGACCCTGGGCAAGTCGCTTAACCCCAATTGCCTAAAAAAAAAAAATTAAAGAAGGACCATAAGGAGACCAGTGTCATTGAATTAGAGTCTGTTGAAAGGAGTAAAGTATAAGGACATTGGAAAGCTAGAACATAGAGGTTCCAGTCAATCTGCACAGGGCTTTCTTTGCTTTCTCTTTCAGTCATATGGATACCAAAAAAGTATGCGGCTGTCTACTGGTTATCCCTTGCTCTCATTACATAACCGTACATTCATTTATCCTTTACATTAGGTCAAGTAGGCAGAGTAGCAAATAGCAGAGGCCATTTGATTCTAACAGAGATGCATTTAAATGTATAGCCACCACCAACATTCTCATGACCATATTGATTAGTTTATAGATAATAATCTCTCCAGGTGTTTGGATCCTCATGCTTATCTAAACATCTAAAACGTTCTTTTTGATACACTGCTCTGTTTGGTGTTTAAGGAAAGATGTGTTCCTCCCTTATTGTCACTATTATTGACATCATTTTAAACATCTGTGCCTTGAAGAGCAATAGTTCACAGTACATTGAGTTTTCCATGAGACATTACTTACAGGTTTCTTGAAAGACAGATCAGTCCCACTGAACAGGAGCCGTTTTAGTCTGTTATATATAGGCTCTACCCCCAAATTGCCTGCATTTCTGGGTTCCAGGGCTTGAATGGAACAGGGAAAAAGATATCTGCCACCCGAAAAAGCATGAAAACCATTGTTAAAGAATCTCAAATACAGAGTTAAATGAGTTATTTCTGCTAAAAAAAAAACAAAAACAAAGGAAATCTTCCAGAAGAACAAGATCTTTGTAAATAATTGTTAATGTGACACTGACCAGAATAAAGTGGTTCTTTCAATCCAATCTGATAAACTTTTATTAAGCCCTTCAAATGTACAAGGCTCAATTGTCCTAGGTGCTCAGGATACAAAGACAAATGAAAATTTCTGTCCTCAAGGACTTTACATTGTATTGGAGAATACAACATAAAAATACATAAGTAGATCCCTTATAATTTAAAGAGGAAGGAGAAAGTATTAATAAATTCAATGGAATTTATTAATTCCCTCAAGAAAACGGAGAGAAATCCAGCTGTTTCCAGACAGAGCTGATATTATGGCCGAATCTTGAAGAAATATACCTTTATTTGGAAGTAAGGTAACAGAAAGGAAATTAAAGGCAAAAAAAATGTTATTATTTTTATCTTCATGGATGGTAATATACAAAGTTTTCTAGCAGATCCTTAAAAAAAAAAAAAAGAAAAAGTGATTCAAGAAAATATAATGCCAGAGACTGATACTAGATAGGATCTTGGATTTGGAATCCAGAAGGCCTGGGTTCAAAATCCTGCCTCAGACGCTTACCAGCTGTGTGACATTTGGCGAGTCACTTAACCTCTCTGTGCTTTGACTTCTTTATCTGTAAAATGAGGGGGTTGGACTCAGTGGCTTCTAAGGCCCCTTCCAGCTCTAGATCTGTGGTTCTATATCCAGTGACATAGAGGTGAATGTTGTAAATGTCATTTTAGTAATTTTTAATTTTTTCTGACTCTTCATGACCCCCTTTGGGGTTTCTTGGCAAAGATACTGGAATGGTTTGCCATGTCCTCCTCTAGCTCCTTTTACAGATAAGGACTGAGGCAGACAGGGTTAAATGACTTGCCCAAGGTCACATAGCTAGTAGTCTGAACCAAATTTGAACTCAGGTCTTCCTGATTCTAGGCCTGGCACTCTATCTACTATACTATCTAGAATTCTAATGTTGTTAATACACTATCCAAAGATTTCCATTAGCTTTAAAAAACAAACAAACAATCAAAATCAGGGCACAAACAGGTTCTAAGTCAATCAACAAGCCTTTATTAACATCTACTGTGTGCCTGGCCCCATGTTAAGTGCTGGGGACACAACCACAAAACTTCTGATTGTCATGCTCACTATTGATTTACTCAGGTCTGCATATAATCCTATTGGTAGAGAAACTGCAGAAGACCATTACTCACCAAGGAAAAGTGATGGAATCAATATTGGTTTTAACCAGCTGAAATGTTTCTTGTGTTTTTTTTAAAGTTTTCCTCATTTGTCAGACTATTCTTTAACTAGGTGTTACTAATTTCTCCTATTAAATGTGGGCCAACAAATGCCTACAAAACACTATTCTGATTTCACTTTCGTACACTGTGTTTTCCTTTTCACATGATGAAAAAGAAAGTATGATTCTTTTTAGGTGATAAGCTCTGGGTCAGACATTTTAGACCAGTGATTTACTCATTTGAAAGTAAGGGTTCCCATTAACTAAATTGGGCTAATTTCTTTTTTTTTTTAAATTTAATTTATTTTCTTGTTTACATCACTCATTTCCACGAAATTTTGAGTTACAAATTTTTCTCCCCATCTTTCCCCTACCCACCGCCCCAAAACAGCCATCCCATTCTATGGCCCCTCCCCCAATCTGCTCTCTCCTATTTCCTCCCCCATTACCCCTCTGACTTTCCGGTAAGGCAGGATGGGTCTCCCTACCCCAGTGCCTGTATATCCTAATTAAATTGGGCTAATTTCTTTAGGAATTACTTTATTCCAAAAAGCAAACTGGTATTTTATCTCTGTGGCATCCCAGACTGCCTCCCAATGATCACCTGCCACTTACGTGGGTTCAACTGTAAAAAGTGCATATGGTATAGTCATTACAGCCTGCTAGGAGAGACTCCTCGTTAGTTTGGCAAATACGTTTGCTGCCTTCAGCAGAGAGCATAGTCATAAAACTAGGGAAATTCTCTTAATCAGCTAATTTGACTTACAGCTGGGATGCCTGATAAAATGACTGGGTAGCAAATGCCCAGTGTGTAAAGAAAGTGGTTCATGTTTGCTAAAAATTACCTCCACACTCTTCAGGAACAGCAGTTTTTGCAATTTCCATTTTGGCTGGCCCTCCTGGACACTGTGTCTGGATTCAGACTTGGAAAACTCAGAGCCTTCCCGTGCCAGTCTAACGTGTTATTCACCATGTGGTAGAACTAGAATGACAACGTCCATTCTAACATTTCCCGTATGTAAATGCAGTAATATAATATACGTTAGCTTGATTTTATTATTTCATGTAATTACAGCCTCCCAGGGTGTTTATTATTCTTAAACATTAATAAAACTGATCTCAGCTGAGTTGACAGCATCGAGCTTTATAAGGCCAGTTTATAAAGCCAACCGAAGGACTACTTCCTTATAACACCATGCTGACCTTTTACTATTACCATGGATTTCCACTAAATGATCATATGTCAAGTTTATTTATAATCCATCTGCATGTATGTGCATGAGTGTTCATCTGTAGATAAGTGCAGGTGTCTATGAATACATAGTCCATCCCAGCTAAGGAGACAGGATAATCTGTCTGCTTAAGGATCATGGGTTTCAGAGCTGGAAGGGACCTGAGGCATCATCCACCCTCTCATTTCCACATGAGGGAAAGTAACTTAACTTGTTTAGCTTTCCAGTAAACATCAATGAAAACCTCAAAGACAAATATATACCTGTCTATATAAATAATGAACAAATTTATTACAAATTCAAATAATTCCATATTCATTGTCTTTGTGAGTGACATATAAAATGCAAATAAGCAGCATTTGAAAGAATGTTCAATTTGTAGGTGGTTTCTCTGGTACAGTAAGTAGGCAGCATAGCAGGCTAGGAAAAGTCTTTGTCTTAGAGTGAAAAGACCTGGGTTCAAATCCTGGTTATGGAACATAATAATTCTGTGATCCTGGACAAGTGATTTATCCCCTCCGAGCCTCAGTTTCCTCATCTATTGTTGTTTAATCATGTCCAACTCTTCATGACCCTACTTGGGTATAGTTATAAATGAAATTAAAGCTCTGGAGGAAAAATAAATTAGAAGGAAAATAAGTAGCTTAGAGGGAAGGGGGAAAATAAGTTCCCAAGTAGTGAATTCCCTGGGGAGAAAAGAAAGAATGGAGCAAACTGAACTCGATGATTCCATTGACTTCAGGAAATACTAGAACAAAATCAAAAGTCTAGGAAAAAATGAAGAAAATATAAGGTATATACTATTAAAAACAACTGACCTAAAAAATAGGTTGATGAAATACCACGAAGTATAGAAATCTCTGAAAACCATGAACACAATAAAAAATATAATATAACTGATTCCATTTCATTTTAAACTTCTACTTAAGATAGATTGAGTTGTCTTGAGTAAGTTGTTAAAGATCTTTGCAAAGCCTTAAAGTATTATATGAATACTAGTTATTAGTATAATAAGGCCTAGATCTTTGTAAACTGTAGGTCAGTTAAGGCTTCATTCTTAAAATCATTGAGTTCAATTCAATCAAAATTAACTAAAAACGTATTATGGTCAAGGCACCATGTTAAGTTCTGAGAACATAAAGAAAAAAGAATGAAACAGTCTTTCTACTCAAAGAGCTTACATGGGGAAGGTGCGGGTGGGGTAGGTAGGGAGAGAATAGGAGAAGTGAATCTAAAATTTATACAGATAAATAAATATTAGCTTATGTGAAGAATGAGAAAGTCCTAACAATTTTTATTTACATTTAGTTTTCAATATTCACTTTTATAAGATTTTGAGTTCTAATTTTCCCCCTTCTTTCCCCTCCTCCTTCTCCAAAATGGCCTGCAATCTGATATAGGCTATGCATGTACAATTATATTACATATATTTCCACATCAGTCATGTTGTGAAAGAAGAATCAGAACAAAAGGGAAAAACCATGAGAAAGAAAAAAAAGAGCAAATTGTATGCTTCAGTCTGCATTCAGACTCCATGGTTCTTTCTACAGATGTAGATAGCATTTTCTATCATGCATCTTTTGGAATTGTCTTAGATCACTGCATTGCTGAGAAGAGCTAAGTCTATCAAAGTTGGTCATCACACAGTGTTGCTGTTACTGTGCAGTGCTCTCCTGGTCCTGCTCACTTCACTCAGCATCAGTTCATCTAAGTAAAAGTCCTAATAATTATGAGAGATCTAGAAAGGCTTTGTATAAGACATAGCACCTGAACTGAGCTATGATAGAAGCTACACATTCTAAGGAGGGTCTTCATTCCAGGCATGGGAAATAGCTTATATAGAGGCATGGAGATGGGAGTGGTGAGTTCGGGGAAACATTTAATAGGGCAGTGTGTCTGGAACCTAGAGTACACAAAGGAAAGTAATATGAATAAAGTATAGGAAGGTGGGTGGAAGCCAGATTTTGGAAGGCTTTAAATGCCATTAGTGCAACTATCTTGGATAGTCTTCTTGTCTTTCTGATCTTGGGTCACCTGCCATTTTGATTTTTTGAGTTTATAAACACCACAACATGATTTGCAGCAACTCCTGGTGATGCAATACAGTTTTGTATCTTGGAGCATCACACTCTCAGAAGAATCAAAACCACAGATGACCCAAACAGCAGCAGAAAGACATAGTGAAGTGTACATAGATGACGGTGCATTAGCAGTGACAATTTGCACACAAGTTTCCTTTTGTATGATTGCATGGGTATCAGGAGCTCCTGGGGAGGAGTTTTCTTTACCAAAGTAGATTAGCACCTTCTCTGCAATTGATTGTCCTAGAGAACAAACTGGACACTGAAGGTAAGTGACTTGCCCAAGTGACCTAGTTAATATATACCTGAGATGGGACTTGAATCAATGTGTCAATGACTACAAAGCCAGCTCTTTAGCCATTACTCTGCACTGTCTCTTAGTTGTGTGGGTAAACCTCTAAAACAAAGTTTTATGTATTATTTTCAGGGAAAAGGAAAAATGACTGTCATCTCCTATAACCTAAATTTGGTGACAGGGAATGTGGGAAATGGGAGAGGTGATGGTAGCAGGGGAAACAGAGTCAGGCACTATAAGTCCTGATTAATTGATAATTGACTGATTAATAAATACTATATTAGCTTTGCTCAGGGAGCTGCTTTGAAGTAGAAATGGTGAATGTGACCCCTTGATTTCATTGGTTGCTTATATTTTGTTGTATTGACAGTGTTTCTGTCTCCTACCCAACCCTGTGTCACTGAATGTCAGGCTGTGTGGCTCACTTGCAAGAGTTTTCTTTTGTTTTGTAATTCTGTGATTCTCTAATTCTTTTTTTTTTGTTTGTTTATTTTTGCTTTTTGGAGGAGGGGAAGGCAGGGCAACTGGGGTCACATGGCTAGTAAATGGATTCTGTAATTCTGATTCTGTGACCCCTGGAAATCCTGGCTAGTAAGCTGCCATCATGAGAATTTGCCTAGTTGCTTTCTTGAATATAGCTCAATCCTGTCTGTGGTCACTTTTTTCCTTGGGGTGGTTGGGGGGAGGGGATGAAAAGTTCTTTCCAAGGACAGCTCCAGTTGCTTCCTCTTCCCTCCCCTCCCCGGCCTTTTGCACTCTTCCCTTCCCAGTTTAGTCTAGCTACTTCCAAGATAAACAAAAGTCCAACCGGGGTAGGTAAGTTTGCTTGTTTTTGTTGTGTTTTGGGAGCCTACAGTTATAGCTTATAATGTCAGTTATTCAAAACATGCAGCCTGGGGAAATAAATACCACTTTCTAGAATGCTGGAGGAGTCAGTATTTCATGTCACAGAGACCTTGACTGGTGCCAATGTAGGTTATTATTTAGACTAGCTAAAACATAAGTTTGGGGATTATTGTAACCTTACTATCATATCATTAATACTGACCAAATATGTGGTGATGCAATTGGACAGCAAGTCTTTTGTTCACTGGTAACTGTTGTTAGACAGGATTTTTATTTACTCCAGATGTCACGATTTTAACAGGTCATTTCCCCTTGTTGTAACCACAAAGAGGTTCTTGAAATGAGACAATTCCTCTGGATTTCCAGTACCTGACTGATATTTTCCTGGACACTACTCCTGGGTTCTTGGCAGCAGTGTGAATTATGGTAGAAATAGCCACTGAATGTGCCTTTTGGCTTATAGACCGGTTCCATTGTTGCAAGATGCTTTTCTAGTCTCTAACACTTGGTAAGAGGGGAGCATCTGAAAATGTGTGTTGTACAAAGGTTATTGTTCAAGTTTTCATCACCAATCCCTGTTTTGGACTGCTGCTTGAGATTTTAGATGCTGAATGAAGCGAGCTGACTCTGGCAATTCAGAATTGATGTCTTCAGATGGATGGACCATGTGAAATTAACTTTGTGACCTGATTTGGTGGTTATGAGTCTCACACTTTTAGACCTAAATACTTGCCTTGCATTCCAGCACAAGAAAACATGAATTATGCTTCCCTCAGAAGGTCTAATGGGTTTCTCGTGTGTGTATGTGTGTATGTGTATTATACCTAAAATTCTAAGATCCCTTTTTTCTTTCCACACGCACTCCATGTCATAGCCTATTTTGAAGATGATGAGGTTGACTCATCACCGGAACAGCATGAATTTGGATAGCCATGATGATTTTGTATTTCTCCATTCTCACGCTCTAAGTTCTTCTTATGACTCACATTATTCATTTGAACACTTATTTGCAAGTCTCTTGGCCAGTATTCAGGTATGGGTTTTACTAGCGGTCCCGTCCAACTTGGAGAGTCAATGATTCTGTGATTAGAGGTTTAATCTATTTGTTGTGAAATCAGCAAAGCTCCAGGATGAACATTATAGGATTTCAAGCTAATGGGACTGTGGAGGCTAGCTGGTCCAGCCCCTCCATCATGAAACTGAGGCCCAGGGAGAAGTAGCCAGGGCCACATAAATAGAACATAACAGAGCCAGTACACCAAATCAGTATTCACATACTCATAACATTTGCCTGGTTAATATGAGTCTCTGGCAAACTGAGTTAAAAATATTAACTATAGGAATGCTAAGATGTAGAGCAGTAGGGACTTTAGAGATCAGTTAGAATCATAGAATTATATCCAGTAGAATTTAAACCCCTTGAGGAAAGTTTTTCAGTTTTTGTGCTTGAATCATCTAGCACTTAATAGATGTTGGCTGAATGAATGAATAGAACTGAAGAGCTGGAAGAAGCATCAGAAGTCGCCCAATTCATCTCTGACGTGATTATTATTCAGCCTAATGAGGTCCTCTAAGCCATACTATTTCTGAAAATAATGATCCACAAGAAGGTCTTTATTTTGATCACGGGCAAATAAATGTAGAATGCCTAACCTGGAGTCAAGAAGGCTCATTTTCTTGGGTTCAAATCTAGCTTCAGATACTTACTAGTTGTGTAACCCTGGGCAAGTCACTTAACCTCAAATGCCACAGTTTCTCCATCTATAAAACAGGCTGGAGAACAAAATGGCAAATCACTCCAGTATTTTTGCCAAGAAAACCCCAAATGGGGTCATGAAGAGTTGGACCCAACTAAAAAATGACTGAACAACAAAATAAATATAATAGACAATGAACTCGGTAAGCCGCGAGAGTAGAAATGTGTTATTGTGACTTGGCTTTGGAATGGAATAGACTTGCATGATGGCCACTACTGAGGAACCAATCAGTCAATCAACAAGTGTTTGTGAAATGTAGGCTCTGTACTTGGTATTATGACAGGTGTTAGAGGACAGGTCCTGCCCTCAAAGAGATTACATTACATATATGTGTCTATGTACGTATATATATATATATATATATATATATTATATATATATATACACACACACACACATACACACATATATGTACGTGTGTATGTATATGTATATATATGTATGTATATGTATATATAAGTAGGAAATAAAGGATTTTAAGGGGTGGAGGTGAGGAGGAGATATATTTCAGACAGTGGGACAGCCAATGCAATGGCACAGAGGTGGGAGATGAGAGGTGGAGTGTTGTATCTGAGAAAGGCCAGGCATCCATTTTGACTGGACCACAGGAAGGGAGTAATATATATGATAAATCAGGAAAGGTAGTTTGGGGACAGGTCATGAAGGTGTTAAAAAACCAAACAGAGGAGTTAATAGGATGATCCTAGAGGCAATGGGGAGCCACTAGAGCTTATTGAGGAGGGGAATGACAGTC
>CM053586.1:73571432-73606458 GCA_028646515.1 Pseudochirops corinnae | reverse complement strand
TAAACACCTGAAAACAAAGTGTGTAAGTAAAAGTTTACTTTAAAATCCACAACAGATCCAGATGGAAAAAGAATCTCAAAAGCTCACTGAAGAGAATAATTCCTTCAGAATTAGAGTGAAGCAAATGGAAGCAAAGGACTTTATGAGAAATCAAGATACTATTAAACAGATGCAAACAAATGAAAAAATAGAAGACAATGTGAAATATCTTACTGAAAAAAGCACTGACCTGGAAAATAGATGCAAGAGAGACAATTTAAAAATTATTGGACTACCTGAACGCCATGATCAAAAAAAGAAACTTGAAATCATCCTTCAAGAAATTCTCAAGGAAAATTGCCCAGACATTTTAGAATTGGAGGGCAAAATAGAAACTGAAAGAATTCACCGATCACCTCTTGAGAAAGATCCCAAAAAGAAAACTAGGAATGTTAGAGTCAGGTTCTGGAATTCCCAGATCAAGGAGAAAATATTACAAGCTGCCAAGAAGAAACAATTTGAATACTGTGGAAACACAATCAGGATAACACAGGATCTAGCAGCTTCTACATTAAGGGATCAAAGGGCCTGGAATATGATATTCTGGAAATCAAGGGAGCTAGGATTAAAACCAAGAACCACCTACCCAGCAAAATTAAGTATAATGTTTCAGGAGAAAATATGGTCATTCAATGAGGTGGAGGACTTTGAAGCATTCTTGATGAAAAAACCAGAACTGAACAGAAAAATTGACATTCAAATACAAGAAGCATGAGAAGGTAAACAGGAAAAAGAAATCATAAGTAACTTATCAAAGTTGAACTATTTACATGCCTACATAGAAAAATGATAATCGTAACTTATGAAACTTTTCTCAGTATGAGGATAGTTGAAGAGACTATAAATGTGTGTGTGTACACACACACTTACATGTATGTATACATACACATATGTCTATATAGGAAGGTATATATGCATATGAATACATATGTGTGTGTATATATGTGTACATAGACAGAGGGCACAAGATCAATTGAATAGGAAGGGATGATATTTTAAAAGGTGAAATTGAGAGGTGGGAGAGGAATATAGTGAGATGAGACAGGGAGAGACAGAATGGGATTAATCATCTCACATAGAAGAGGCAAGGGATAACTTACAATAGAGGGGAAGAACAGGAAGACAAAAGGGAATGGGTCAACCTTACTCTCATTGAATTTGGTTTAGGGAGGGAATGACATACACTCTAAATTAAGTATCTTATCCTACAGGAGAGTAGGGGGGAAGGGGATGAGAGATGAGATGATGGAGGAGAGGGCAGGTTGGGGGGGAAGGTTGTTAGAAGCACACACTTCTGTAAAGTGACAAGGACAAAGTAGAGAATAGAACAAGTAAGGGGCAGGATAGGATGGAGGGAAATATAGTCAGTCTTTCACAATATGTCCATTGTGGAGATGTTTTGCGTAACTACACACGTACGGCCTGTATTGAATTGCTTGTCTTTCCAGTGGGGGTGGGTGACAAGGGAGGAAGGAAAAGAATCTAGAATTTAAAGTTCTAAGATCAAATGTTTAAAAATATATTTATATATAAATGCATACACACACACACACACACGTATTATTATTATTTACATGCAACTGGGAAATAAGACATACAGGCACTGGGGGAAGGGAGATCCATCTTGTCCTACTGGAAAATCAGAGGGGTGATGGGGGAGGATATAGGAGAAAGCAGACTGGTGGAGGGGGTATACAGTGGGATCACTGTTTTGGGGTGGTGGATAGGGGAAAGACAGGGAGAAATTTTGTAACTCAAAATTGCATGGAAATGAATGATGTAAACTAAAAATAAACAAAAGTTAATTTTTTAAAAAATCCACAACAGATAAATAATCTCAAAAAATACCTGGGGTGTTGTTGCTCATAGATGCTGCAGTACTTGGCAAAACGGGTGTGACAACTGGTGGTGGAATTCCTGCTGCCATATCAAGAAGAGGCTGAATAATTTCACTCTTAAACACATTATTCTTCTGCCATAAGTTTAGAACCCTGACTATTTTACTCTGGGAAAGAAAAAAAAGGTAAGATATGATAATTTAAATTTAGAAACTTCATCATAATTATGCTAATCTATTAATCTTTTACTTATGGAAAAATAGTTTGGCAACATTTATCTTAAACAATGTAAAAACATGGTGGACTTAACTGTTGTCTATTTAAAGTAGCTTTTCTATTTATGTATTAAATATTTTATAAAATTTCAATCATACTCTCCCAGTGCCTAAGTTATTGGTATAGAAGAAACCTTGGAAGGTACATTAACTCTGCGTTTGTGCTTACCCAAATTTACCTAAAAGACAATGGGCAGAAACCATGTCTTAAGCTTTCCCCCAAAGTGATAAATGCATAGCAGAATCTTAGATTTGGAAAGAAGATCGGATATCATTCAGCCCAACCAGTTCATGAAGAGTTTGTGTATAGCACTCAGAAAAAGTGGTCACTTCACTTTAAGATACTAAAGAATTCTATATATCCTGAGGCAGCCTATTTTACTTTTGAAAACAGCTATTTATCTGTAAATGTGCCATTTTATAACGTCTACTCATTAGACCTATTTCAGCTTTTTGGGGCTAAGAAGAATGATTCTTATCTTTTACATGATAGCCTCTCAAAACTTAGAACACAGCTAAAATATATTATACACACCCTGCTTCAAACTTTACTCTTCTCTGGGACAAGTATCTGCAGTCACTAAACAATTCTCATATAGTGTGATCCTTCTGAAGCTCTTTACCACCACGCCCACTCTTGAAATTATTAATGTCCTTTCTACATATACTCTCTGTTGGCAACCACTGGCTTTCATAGGTTTCACTGTTATTATCTTGGGCTTCAGTCCTACAACACAAATTGCCTACTGAACATTTCAAACTGCACGTCCCAGAGGCATCTCAAATGAAACATGCCCCCAAAAGACCTCATTATCTTTTCCATGCAACCCAAATCTCTTCCAAATTTCCTTCTTTCCTTTCATCACACCTGAAATGTTCTCTTTCCTCATCTCCACTTTACAGTACCTCTCTTCCTTCAAGACACAGCTCAAGCACCACCTTCTAGAGCAGTAGTTCTCAACCTTCCTAAAGCCGCGACCCTTTAATACAGTTCCTCATGTTGTGGTGACCCCTAACCATAAAATTATTTTCGTTGCTACTTCATAACTATAATTTTGCTACTGTTATGAATCATAATGTAAATATCTGATATGCAGGATGTATTTTCATTGTTACAAACTGACCATAACCCATAGGTTGAGAACTGCTGTTTTAGAGGAAACCTTTCCTTAATGCACTGATAAACACAGCCTTCCCTCCCAAATTATTTTGCATTTATCTATATTTATTCTCTTTATCTGTATTCTTATGATACATGTACCTGTTGTCTTCCCTGTAAAAATATAAACTCTTAAGAGTAGGGATTATTTCATTCTTTGCATTTGTAAACTGTGTACCTGGCATAAAACAGATGTTTAATAAATGTTTACTTATTGATGAAATTGATTTAGGTGGCATGCAAAACTGAACACAATACTCCAGATATGGTCTGATCAGACTAGAGTATGGTAGAACTGTCACTTCCAAAGTCCTGTTATCTTACAATAAACCAAGAATAGGAACAACTAAAGGCACCTCATGGCTTGGAGTGGAAGGGACAATGAGAACCAAATAGAAAGAGCAGAACTTTTATTTTGTTCCTGCTTTCTATGCAAAAGAGAATGGATTGCAAATGACAGTAAAAATGGCTAATATGAAGTTGATATAATAATATCTACATCCCTCTCATGGGTTCAAGTCGCCAAGCCCAAATCAAGTACATCAAATACTGAAAATTGGCAGAAGTATCTGTAGATCATTTTATCTATCATTGCTCAAAGAGGAAATAAACAGGACAAGGGCAAATATTATATGAGTTTCAAAAAGGGAAGAGACACTACAGATTAGCCGAGTTCTAGAATGTATTATTAAAGGGATGGCTAATAAACATATACAAAGAGAAAGTATTCACAGAGAGTCAATGGTATAGATATAGCTGACCCTTTTAGCAAACCATTTTGGCAGTCTCAAGCTATTCTTGTAAACAAGTTAGGATAAAGAATAGTTTAGGATGGACTCAAATCTGGTTGAATTCCAAATCCAAGGATTAGTCATTAATGATAGTGTTAACTTTAAAGGAAGTCTCCAGTCTAAGGGAATGTAGATGAACATGTACTGTTTATCATTTTTACTAATGATGGATAAAAAGCACAGATGGTATCCTTATGAATATTGTAGATGACAGAAGGATAGGAAGGACAGCATGTCAGTATCCAAGAGGTCTCAAAAGGTTAGAACCTTGGACTGATACTCTTAAAACGAAATTTCATACTGATAAATGTTAAGTTTTATACTCAGATTCAGAACAACAATACAAAAAAGGAGAAACCTTGACTAGATGACCTTTGATCTGCAAAAAAAAAAAAAAAAAAAACCAGAAGTTTTAGAGAACTGCAGGTTCAAGATGAGTCAAAAGTGTGATATGGCAAGCTTCTCCTACTGCGCAAATCTAATCTTAGGCTGCACTGAAAGAGGCATAATGTTCACTAGGAAGGGAATAGCTAATGTACTAAAGCCTTATTAGCAGACCACATCTGGAACACTGTGTATAGCTTGGGGGCACCATGTTTTTGGAACCACATTTTTAATCCAGAAAAAAGCAGCCAGGATGGTGAAGTACCTTAATATCATGTTATATAAGGATCATTTGAGGGAGCTAGGAATGTTTGGCCTTGCGAAGGAAAGATTTAAAGGGTACATAAAAGCTGTGTTCAAGTCATTAATTAATTAACACATTATGGCACTCACATGTTTTTGAATCAACAATTAAAACTTGGAAAAAATTCTTAAGAGATTCTAATAAAGTATCTTCCATCATTTATGACTAAACTCTCCCACACAGAGTCAGGTTCTGCAAAATCCAATGATTTTATCTTTATTTTTATACTTTTCTACCATTTTTAAGTTTACCACTTTTTTCTACTTATTCCCATATCTAGTCTCAGTTTAAGGAATACTGTTCTCTTCCCTATCTCTCTTTAACATATTCTGACTGCTTCCTCTTCCCCTTGCTTTGAAACTAAGGTAATCCTATAAGGTAAGTCTTGGGTTTAACCTAAGTGTTTTCTCCTTTTATATTCAGATTTACCAGAAATTCCTCTGCAAAAGATATCTAGATTTATGTCTCAGTAAACAATTTTTATTCCCATCTCATTCTCCAGTGAACATCTATAATCAGACGCTACACGAAAAACTATTATTAAACACGTCCATACATCTTCTCTTATTATCCCTTCCATTATTCCTCCCTTTCCATTATCACCATCACTGTTACTCTTTTAGTGTTGCTTCATGTCATTTTGACTTCTCTATATATACAGCTCCCACATCTCATCTGCCCAAGGTCCATTCATTCTTATTAATGATTAGTAATGAAATTCTAAAGAAATTCTTCATCAGACCACCCATAACCATTAAAAAAACAAACAAATGCATATATTACATAATAATACTGTGTTGGCATAACCACATCTAAACTTTTAAACCTCCCATAGACTAAGCACTTGTTACAAATTTGTAACATCGCATATTATTTCCTGAGTCCTACCTTCTTTCTCAGTCTAATTTCCACAACTGTGGCCTAACCCTGGACTTAAGTCTCTGTTAAAATACCTTTGTCCTACTGACATCCCCATAACTCCATTCTAGACAGGTATTGCTATTTTCCTGTACCTAGATCAACTTGATCTGGTCATACTAGAATTGGTTCATCCTTTACAGAAAACAAAGAAAAGCCTTAAGCCAGTGAAATTCCAATGTCCCCATCTTAAATTCTTTCTTACTGATGGCTTACTCAGATTTCTTGCCTAAATTTTGACCTCTATTTTTCTGCAATATTAACCCCTTTGGGACTAATCTCTTTATTTCAGTTCCTGATACTACTGCCACGGATACTACTTATTGTGGATTTATTGACTATAGTGAAGTTTTCACACCCACTAGTTCCTTTAGGACTTGTCTTAGCTCAGTCCTAGTTTTAGTTGCCTACCCTCAATCCACAACTGTTGTCTCAATGCTAACAGCTTTATCCTGAGACTTTTTTGTACCTCAACAAAAATTATTTGCAAATATGATTATAATCAAAATACTCCCCTCCCTACCTTTCTCAGAATCTCACTGCAACTACCAAATACCTCCAAGGATTCCTGAGGATCATATTTAAAATAGGGATAATACTATTTGCATTACCTATTTGACAGGGTTAATATAAGTAAAGTCTTTTGTAAACCTCTAATCACTATATAATATTTACAGAGTACTTAACTGTATTTTTAGTTCAACTTTAGTATTATATAATATTTATTTTCTTCCATATGCTGATAATCTTGTATATACTTCAAAAAACCTAACCAGTTAAGAACAGGTTATAATTTGGTATCAGTCAATAATACAAAAATATGTTTAGTATTAACAAGTAAAATTTTTTAACTCATGTCTTTTAATTCCAAATCCAGTACTATTTATGATTATTTATGATGTATTTAGACATCGCCATGAGGCCTATACTAAAAAACTAAACTGTTAAAGAAAAACATTACAATCTTACCTTAAGATATAAAACAATTCAAAAGAGGCAAGACTCAAAAAAGGCTGTACCTAATTGATATTTTAACTTTTAAAGTGAATGTACTTGAAAAAAGGGAGTTGTTTGAATAATCATTTGGGTAAGTAAATGGTCAAAACACTTCAAAAACCAAATCCTTATAAATAAAATGCTTATGTGCCTTGCCAAAGATGATCACTATTCTGTTTAATGTATATATTTTGTAATAAAGTTCTAGTTCAAGGGCTCTTAACATTTTCTATGTCAGTGACCCTTTTAGCAGTCTCATGAAGCATAATACCACTATGGTTTGCCACCTACATTCACAATAGAAGGAAAAGTTAAATTTCATTTACAAGTCAATCAAAATAAAGATAGAATTCTTCCACCATCCAACTTCCTGGACCCATTTATGAAATTTACCCATTAACCTCTTGGAAGAAGTCCCAAATTAAGGATCCCTATGATAAGAAATCCCCTAAAAACAAAGTAGCATACCTTGTCATCACCAGGGCAACGATATAAATTCTGAAAAGTGCTAATGATGTTATTACTAAATCTGGGGGCAAACACATCCTTTTCTTGACCAAACTGATGTCGAGATTGTCGTACAATGGAATCAATAACATAAAGTCCAGGTACCTTATATTCTGGTTTACACTAGAAGAAAGAAAAGCAAAATTAAAAAGTAAATCTCATGACAATTAAAGCACTGTAAATCATATAAACAATAAAATTGTGATTTAGATATTAGTTATTTTGTAGCTCTTCTAAAGAAAAGGCATTTGAACCTTAGCTTCATGCTAGTCAAGTACTGTAATAGCTGTGAAAATGCAAAGCCTAAAAATGTAAGGAAATATTTGAATTCTTCTAATAGTTTTAGCAACGAGAATCAATGGTGGCTACTGTACATACTCTAACTGACAGAGCCCAAAGCCACTTGTAAGTTCTGTGTATAATTTTAATGACAAGACTATGACAATGAAGGAAGCCAATACAATGAAGAAATACAATAAAGAAATGATCAAGAAAATGAATGTGAGAAGCTCTGAGAAAAATATGAACAATGTATATTTTACCTAGACTTTCAAATTAACAAGATCATAGGCTTCTATACTGGTATGAGAAAAAAAATAAAATAGATAAATAGGTAGGTAGATAGACATAATCACAGAGGAATTGTGCCTTAGTGCAGTGCTTGGCACAGATCAGGCACTTAATATTCATTGACTGATTGATAAATCATACCTACTAAAATTACATAACTTAATAATAAAACTCTGTAATCCCAATAATTACAGATAACATGGAGCATAATAATAAACATTTATATAGTGCTTACTATATGCCAGGCATTGTATTAAGCGCTTTACAATTATTATTTCATTTGATCCTCACAACTACCCTAAGAGGCAGGTGCTATTATCTTCATTTTACAGATGAAGAAACTGAGGCAAACAGATGCTAAGTGACTTACCCAGGAAAACACAGCTAGTTAAGTGTCTGAGGTCATATATGAACTCAGGTCTTCTTAACTCAGGTCCTGAGCTCTATTCTCTAAACCACCATGGATAGAGAAGCAGCCTTAGAGTTGGAGTCAGGAAAATCTAAGCTTAAGTACTGCTTCTGGTACATACTGGCTTTGTCCCAGAGCAAGTCACTTAACCACTCAAGGAATTACAACTCTAAGACAATGGAATAAGGATTGTTTTAAGGGAGCAGAGGCACACTAATGCATAGCTGGTGCAGCTATAAATAAGTATAACCATTTTGGAAAGCAATCTGAAATTAAAAAGTGCCTGAAATATCCATCCCTTTGACCCAGAAATTCTTCTATTAGGTTTATACTCCAATAAGACCATTAGTAAGAAGAAAAGTACTCATATGCAGCATAATATTTATAGCAGTACTTTTGTGGTAGCAAAGAATTGGAATTAAAGTAGATGTCCATTGATTTGAGAATGGCTAAACAAATTGTGGTACACGAATGTAATGGAGTATTTTGTTGTTGTTCAGTTGTTTCAGCTGTGTCTGACTCTTCATGACCCTATTTGGGGTTTTCCAGTATCCAGTATCCCCCATTTGGGGACGTCCAGTATCTGTCAAAGATACTGAATGGTCTACCACTTCCTTCTTCAGCTCATTTTACAGATAAGGAAACTAAGGCAAATAGGATTAAGTGACTTGCCCAATGTCACACTGTTAGTATCTGAGGCCAGATTTGAATTTGGGTCTTGCTGACCGTAGACCAAGCATTCTATCCATTGAGCCACTTAGCTACCCAACAGAATGTTATTGTTAGACAATGTAAATGGAAAGAATAACCAAAAAACAATCAAAAAGGAAATGTTGCAAAAGTATAAAGAACTAGCATGGTTCCAAGAAAGAAATATGAGAAGAAATTCCTATGCTATTCCTGCCAGAGAGGGGAGGTCCACAGGTGTACTATGTCAAACTTTTTCAACGTATTAACTAATATGGCTGAATCATGTAGCCTTTTTTTTCCTTTAAAAATATTTTCACATTATAGGAGAGTTCTCTGAGAGATGGGAAGGGAAGAGATGAGATGTTGGAAGAAATTTTGGTGATAGAAAAACAAATGATATCAACAAAAATTTTATTTTATTTTATTTTTTGGAGGGGGGAGGGCAGGGCAGTTGGGGTTAAGTAACTTGTCCAAGGTCACACGGCTAGTGTTACGTGTCTGAGGCCGAATTTCAACTCAGGTCCTCCTGACTCCAGGGCTGGTGCTCTATTCACTGTGTCACCTAGCCACCCCCAAAATTTTATTTTTAAAAAGAACTCTTGATCTGTATTGGCATATGTTGTTTCCTTGCGAAATCTTCCCTGAACCATAAAATCATAGGTTTAGCCAGAAGAAAAAAAAGAGGCCATTTCAAATATTAAAATATAAGGAAAAATAAAGAGGAAGCATTAGGGGAGGTACTGACTTTTTTTTTCATTTTATAAACAAGGTGTGATACATGTGTTACAACTTAATATATGTTTTAATGGCATGTTCCTCCTAAGGAAAATACCCAGGTTAACAGAATTGGAGCTGGAAAGGACTTTAAAGATGAGACAATCTGTATCAAACATAAAATGAGGAAACTAAAAAGCTAAAGAGTTAAAGTTACTTCCCATACTCAAGACAGAAAGAAGCAGAAGGGTGGGGTGAAGTGGGGAGGGGGGTGCAGAATCAAAGGGGACCAGAAAACAAAGTTTCCTATGTCCTGGTCAAATGTTTTATTTAGCCTCTAGAACAGTGGTTCTTGAAAGTTCTGAAGGGGATTTTGCTGGCTGTGCCATACAACTTCTCTCACTTTCCCAGACTTCTTCATTCTCCAGCAGCGGTGTGCTACTAGCTCTTCCAGCCTTGGTATGGACAAGGTCATAAAAGCAGCTCTATCTAGAAGAACACAGCTAACTCCTCTTGTGTACCCCAGAGAAATAAAGGAGAGGTGGAGGAGAAACTGGAATCCCAAGGTCTAGTTACTGGGCCTGAAAGCCTCAATGTTCAGAACTCTTCTTCATTGCCAACTTAAATTTTCAAGTGACCTCTCAAGACCAAAAGTTTGAGTATCTCTGCTCAATCACACCAACTTTAGGAGTTAACATCTGCCTGCAATGGGCAAAGTAATCTACTTCATAATCAACATATAACATTTAAGTTAAATATAACCATTTACAAGTGGCAATAGTAACTTAGTATTTTTTATACCTGACAACTTATCACTGAAGATACAAATGAGTATAGCCCAGTGGTTCTCAACCTTCCTAATGCCGCGACCCTTTAATACAGTTCTTCATGTTGTGGTGACCCCCAACCATAAAATTATTTTCATTGCTACTTTGTAACTGTAATTTTGGTACTGTTATGAATCTACTGATATGCAGGATGTATTTTCATTGTTACAAATTGAACATAACCCACAGGTTGAGAACTGCTGGATAGCCCATCTTTCTAGCTTTAGTTTATACTATCAATCCATAAAGGCCCTATATTTTAGCCAAACTGGACTACTTCAAGTTTGTCTAATTCACATCACATACTTTCCCAAGTAAGCAGGTAAATAGTACAGTGGATAGTATTGGGCCTGGAGTCAGGAAGATCTGAGTTCAAATTCAACCTTAAACACTGTGTATCACATAGCTGTGTGACCCTGGGCAAGTCATTTAACTTTTGCCTCAGTTTCCTGATCTGTAAAATGCAGATAATAAAAGCACCTACTTCCCAATGTGGTTGTGAGAATCAAATGAGAAAATATCTGTACAGTGGTTAGCACAGTGCCTATATACAGCATGTGCTTTATAAATACTTGTTCTCTTCCCTCTCAGATGAAAATTTTTTCATTATATTTTCTAACTTTCTCCAAACAAAATCCCACCTAATCTATTCCTCAAAGACCATCTCAAAACCTATATTCCAAAAATTTTTCTGCACATCTATCCTCCCAAACCTTTTGTGATCTTTTCTTCCCTCTAAGTCCCCAAATTCCAGAAATAATCAACATATAAAACTGCAGCTTTAATATTGTAGCAAGACTTAAAAATGCAAGCAGTAGTACAGTATACCAGATTTTAATGAACCTATTTCTGTAATAACATTTCATATTAAAAATTTGATGCATGGATTGGACAAATGAAGTAATATCTAGGAGAGCAAAGAAAAATTATTTCCCGATAGTATGCTTCATCAGGCTTAATTCTACAATTTCATAGCAATAAAAAGTTTTGCTTGCCTCAAATGAGTCTATAGTTAAGAAATGATCTTTCAATATATGTATAAAAATTAACACGTCAGAAAACATTTCTTTGCCCAAACACATCTGTTTGCTCTTTGACCAAAAGATATTTATGTATAACACCTTTGAAAACTCTGAGATGATAAAATTTTCAAATCTCCAAAGGTTCTTATTTTATGGAAATCAGAAAACTTCATTCACTGTCAGAAGATAAGTTAACAAATGCCAACAAAATACACTAGTTTCATCACAGTGTAAAATTTTTAGGAAATAAACAATGTCCTGAAATGAGTTTTATGAAAAAGTCACAAAATTTTCTATAACCTCAATATTTGCTGGTTTCTGCCACCTGTATCTAGCCTCTAGTTATGAAACACAGGAAGCAGGTTTCCAAAAACTATATTGGGTTCAATAAAAAAAACCCAAAAACTTCTTGACTTAATTAAAAAAAAGACAACTCCAGGGCCCAGAAAGGTTAAATGATTTGCCCAAAGTCACACAAGGAGTAAACAAAGAGCTAGGCTTTGAAATGAGGCTCCCATTACTCCAGATTCAGCACTCATTCCAATACCTGCAAGGCATACAGTACAGGAAGGTTTGCAAAGTGTAGTCATATATTTTATTGAATGTTCACAACTCTCAAGAGGGTAACAGAAGAGTAGTATTACTCCCATTTTATAAAAGATAAAATTGAGGCTCAGAAAGAACAAGTGATTTCCCTATACTCTCATAGCTCTTAGGTAGCAGAGGTCAAAATTCAGGTGTCTCTTGATACCAAATATAGTACTTTATTATACTCCAGTAACCTTCCCCTTAGGGACCTAATGATAGTCCCTAGCCCAAGTAACTTCTTTCTTATGCAACTTCTCTCAGATCCCTCAGGCCACTTCACTCCTTAGTAGAAAGATAGTCTTTTGTACAGGTTAGGAGTCAATCAATTAATAAACATTTATTAAACTCCTACAAAGTCCCAGGCACCTTGCTAAGCTCCTAATACACAAAGAAGGGCAAAAAATAGTCCTGCCATCAAGGAGCTCACAATCCGAAGGGGAAACAACATACAAATATGTACAAGCAAGCTATATCCAAGAAAAATAGGAAATAGTCAGCAGGGTAAGGCACCAATAATTCTAATAAATCTAGAGGGACTGGGAAAAACTTCCTGTGAAGGTGGCATTTTAGCTCAGATCAAGAAGCCAATCAGAATACTACTTTCTTACCAAAGAATCAACCAATTGCTTCATGTCACTCAGATTTTATACCATTTTGCAATTTACAAAGCTTTCTTCACAAAAACTCTGGGAATGATAAAGTACAATAATCTTCATTTTACACATATAGAAGCACAGAAAGAAGTAAACTAACTTGCACAAGATTACAAAATTTATAACAATCTTCAAATTGAACCAAACTTATCTAATTCCCTTTCCAGAGCTCTTTTCAAAAATCTTTAGGTTATTTCCTCTGACCCACTTTAGCCTTAAATGGACGAACTACATACCAATTAGCGAAATTTATAAGGAAGGAGACTCTTAACTCAGTACAAAGAACTTCCTGACAAAAGCTGCCCCAAAATGTATTGAGTTACTGAAGAGATGACAAGATTTTTGTTACTCAAGATCTTCAGAAATATTAGATAAATGATGACCTGTCAAGGATGTTGTAGAGAAAAAGAATGCTTTAGGAAGGAAAAGGACAAAGATGATGTCTGGCACCCCTATTCAAATCTAGCATTCTAAGTTCACATGTTAATAAGTGCTTTTCTTAAATCTTGTATTTAACTCCTCCCTCCCCCATTACACCAGTGTATCCCTTAAAGTACCTTATACATAGTAAGTATTTAATATTTGCTTGCTGAAATGAAAGGTTATTTTTATTTCTTTCTGAAAACTGGATAACTCAAAAGGCTGCTGGTTGGAGACCTGACATGTTTCAGTTAATTTATCCCCTTCTAAAAAGTGATTCAGATAGACTACAATATAAAAACAGAGAGATGCTGCTGGATATTATACAGTAATCCTAGGCAAAAGAGAGACTACTGAATCATTCAAGCTTGAGAGTTCTGAGCAGAAAAGTAGTGCTACAGTCAATCAGGTAGCTACACTAAGTCTAACACTAATAAGGCCACTAGGTTACCTGAGGAAAGGAAAACTAGCTTAGGACAGAAACAGAACAGGTCAAACTTCCATGCTGATTAGCAATGGGAAAAGTCCCTTGAATGGTCAATGAACTTACAGCCTGGGTGAGCTAAGGACATTCAGTCTCATCATAACAACAAAAAACAACAATAACAACAATATGATGCCACAGTTCACATAAGGCAATAGCCCCATTCAATTAAATGTTAATGCTGAGCTTTAAGAAATTTTTTGTTAATCTTCCTGGCTAACCTAGGTTAGAGGACATATCTAATTAGGAAACTTAGAAATAAATATGCAGTAAAATTTCTATTCCTGAAAACAAAATGTTTTAAATGTACTACCTATATAAAAACCTATTAGTCCTCAACAAAAAAAACCAATGCATTGTTGTTTTAAAACCATAACAGACACATCAGAATTGCTTTGAGATGTTAATATGATGAAATCCAACAATCTTTACACTGTCCTTATGGTATTAAAGGCAATCGATAACTTGGAAAAAATTTTTAGTTTATTTCTAAAAATATAACGTGCAATCATTGTGACTAATAACGATGTATTCTGCTCCTGTTATGGTGGCAAAGAACTGGAAATTGAGGGAATACCCATCAACTGAGGAACACCTGAACAAGTTGTGGTATGTGAATATAATGGAATACTATTGTGCTACGAGAAATGATGAGCAGGTGAATTTCAGGAAAACCTGAAAAGACTTACATGAATCAATGCTGAGTGAAGTGAGCAGAACCAGGAGAACACCGTACACAATAACAGCAACACTGCAATGATCAACTATGATTGACTTAGCTCTTCTCAACAATACAACGATCCAAGATCAATCCAAAAGATTCATGACGGAAAATGCTATCCACATCCAAAGAAAAAACTACTGAATCTGAATACAGATGGAAGCATACTGTATATCTTCCCTTTTTAAAAAAATATTTTTGTGGGTTTTCCTTTTGTTCTGTTTCTTCTTTCACAACATGACTAATGTGGAAATATGTTTACATTTATACATATGTATAACCTATATCAGATTGCTTGCTGTCTTCGGGTGGGGGGATGGGAGAGAGAGAAAATCTGAAACTTAAAATCTTATGAAAAATGAATGTTGAAAACTATCTTTACGTGTAATTGGAAAAAATAAAACAATGCATCCTGTGGCTAGTCACCTCAAAAGTAACTACATTAAAGCTATAGAGGATTTGTTAATTCTCTCAGTAGAAGGAATAACAACTCTGATGAAACTAGAATACCCTTGAAGAATTAAAATCTTATAAAACCCACAGCATTAACACTTCATGGCACAGGAGCATTCAACAGAAGTGAAGGAGGACTTCCATAATGCAGGTGTTAAGAATTTTCTACTTTGTAAGGAAGCAATGAGAAGAATCTCTATTCTGGATCTCAGTATTTCCAACAAGGAAGAACTGGTTACTTATGCGGAAATGAAGCAAGCAACTACTGTCATTTTCATGTGACAGATGAGAACAAGCTAAGTATATATGGTCTGACATCAATTTTGGGAGAAAAAAATCTTCAAACTTCAGAGGATGGGTAATTAGAATAGCCGATCCAAATCAGATACTTGATGGAAGAAAATCTGAAGACATGAATAATTCTGATACAAAAGAGGAAGAATTCTCTAAAGCAGTGGTTCTCAAACTTTCTTACAGTCTTAAAATATATTGAAGATCCCCAAAGAGCTTTTGTTTATGAGAGTTATATCTATCAATATTTACTGTATTTTTAAATGGAAATATCTTAATGTTGTTATGAAAATAATTTTGAACTGGAGGATCCCCTGAAAGGGTCTGGAGGTACCCAACAGGGTCCCTAGACCATATTTTTAAGAATTAATTCTGAAAGAGACTGATATTGATACACAGGAAGGAGGAAAAAAAGGTTTTTAGCTCTACTGGGGGGAAAAAGAGGAGAATCAAAAATGGAAACAGGAGAAAAGGTAGAATTAATTCTATGGCTTTTAAAAACAACATAATTTCGGATTGGAGGGTAAAGAACAAAAATAAATTTTAAAAAAAGAAGAGCTAACACCCAAGAAAAGCGGAGAGAAAATAAACTAATGATAGATAACCTATATGAGTTAAAGTCACCAATCCCAGACAAATTACATACCAAGTACTAAAAGAAACGCCCTATGTTTCTGCTGAGCCAGTCAATGATGTGGGAGAAGTAATATAGAACAAGATGGAAAATATTGTCTCAATCTTCAAAAAACCATAAAGTATAGTCTAAAAACTAGGCCAGAGAGTGTCAATCATATTCCTAGCAAAATTCTAGAACGTATAAGGTGATGGTTAGTGAACACCTACAAAAAGAAACAGTGATCATCACAAAGAGGTAGCATGGTTTCATCAAGAATAGGTCAAGTCAGATTAACCTGATTTCCTTTCTTTGACAGAGTAATTAAACTAGTAACAAGAGAATGAAGCAGATACATTTGACCTAGATTTTAGTTAAACGTTTAATAGTCTTTCATGATATCTTTGTATCTAAGGTGCCCTACACAATTTTACATATGATTAAATAAATTTAGAACTGGTTGAATGGCCAGAACCAAGGTGATGTGATTAACTTGGAAGGAAGACTCTAGTGGAGTGCTCCACTGATTTGTATTTGACCCTATGTACTATTTAACATTTTTTCCAATGACCTGGATAAAGGCACATAGGGCATTCTTATCAAATTTTCACGTAAGAGATGGGATAAGTAATATAGTGGACGAGTTAGTATCTAGAGAGATTTGGACAGGCTAGAACATTGACTCAAACCTTTTAAGGTTTAATTTCATACTGATAAATGTGAAATCTTACATTTGTATTAAAAAAAACTTAACGAGTAGAAGAAGAAAGAAATTTGGCTAGACAACAGGTAATTTGAAAAAAATCTGAGGGATTAAATGAAATACTATTTCAAAAAATCAGCAGTATTATATGGAAGCCAAAAAGAAAAAAAGTGAACTTAGGCTACATTAAGAGAAGCATAATTCCCAGTACTATCAGATATTCTTTTTGCATTCTATCCTGATCAGACCACATCTGGAGAATTGAGTATAATTCTAATCACCACATTTGTGCAACACTACCAAGGAGTATCCAAAAGAAGGCAACCAGGATGGCAAAGGGCCTCAAGCTCATGATATATGAGTATCAACTGAAGAAATTTGACATGATAAACCTAGAAAAAATTTAAGGAGGCTATGATAGATGTCTTAAAGTACACGAAGGGCTTTCATGTGAGATGGAGATTAGATTTACTCCTGTTGGTCTTAGGCCAGAATTTGGAACAATGGACAAAATTCACTGAGGTAGTCTCAGGCTTGATATAGGGAAAAATTCCCTAATAATTAGATATACAAAAGTGAAATGGATTATTGCCCTGAGACAGTGGTGGCTCCCTACCTCCCCACCCCCTCACTTCATATCAACACAAAGGCAGGATTGACCACCTGTCAAATATGCAGTAGAGATTTTTTTGTTCAGACATTGCTTTAGATTAGATAAATTCTAAGGTAGGTCCCTTTCTAATTCTGAGATTCTGTGACTGAATAATATTAAACTCACTGAAATGCCAAGATGTAATATTGAAATAACAGTCCTGTGTCTACTATTAAAAGAAACTTCACCCTGGAAAACACTATGGTATCATAATTTGATTTTTAGACTAGTGAACACTTTTAATGCCTTGTCTAAACCATGTATTTTCCCCCAACACCTAGTCTAAAGTTCCACACACAGCAGACATATAGTTTGTTGAACTGAAAGAAATGACTCAAAAATAGGAGAGAAAAACCAATTTGAACTTGACACATGATAAGAAAGCAATGATTTACAGGATTAAATGTGACTGAAATAAAAATTTAAAAATACATACAAATGTGTATATGTGTATGTGTATATGTATGTATATATACATAAAGACACACACATACAAAAGAATGGAAAATATCGATGTAGTTTAAAAATATATTTAGAATTAGAATTACTATTACATGGACATTACATTTTGGATTTGAGCTATATTTAATGAGAATAAAAACAGAAACATACATAAGAGGACAAAATAATGTAAAGGGAACTTATCAATCACAAAACCTACAATCTACTTTTTTTCATAGCTAAAGAAATTGTCAATATACACATTTCAGCATGTAAATATTTATAACATATTGCTAACACGGCATTTTATAATTGAAAGCGCCTAGTCTAAATGAGATGATTTGTTAAGGTGTTAGTTAGTGAACACCTACAAAAGGAAACAGTGATCACAAAAAATTAAACAGCCTCATCCAGCACTTTTTCTTTCCAAGATAAAGTTAGGGTAAATTATCCACTGAAGTGGATATCAAGCACTGGGCCTCAAGTCAGAAAGACCCAAGTTCAAATACAGCCTCAGACAAGTACTTGGTAACTGTGTGATCCTGAACAAGTCATTTAACCTTTGCTTGCCTCAATCTCCCCAACTGTAAAATGGGAATAACACTATCTTCCTCTTGGGGTTGTTGTGAGGGTTAAATGAAATAATATTTGTAAAGTACTTAGTGCAATGCCTGGCACATTGTAAAGGCTTAATAAATGTTTATTTTCTTCTTTCCAATTTTAATATAAAGAAACTAGGCACAGAAAGCTTCAAATTACTTCACTAAGGTCTCAGAACTACAGTTATCTCCTCCACATCAAGGGAGTCAAGGATGTGCCCCCTTTTCTCCATGCCCGTGGATCTGGAAAATACCTGTAAAATTTTTTGAACCTCTCTTCACACCAGAGAAGAAGTCTGAATTATTTAACAATACTATACATGTTTTATGCATATCTGAGTTTCTAAACTTTTTCTGTGTCATCTGCTGGCCTTCATCTATTGTCTGCAACTTCTACAAAACTCCCCAAAAATTCCTTTTTAATTTCTTATGCTAACCTGATATATAATGAAACCACAATGGAGAAAGTTGCAATGTGGAAGGGATAACTGTAGTATGTATCAGTTGTCTTCTGACATCAAAACTTTTATTACATCCAAAAACAACTCTGCTCCAGATGAAGGGCCACGATGGGAATTTACCAGATCTTTAACATCATAGCCTAATTCATAGCTTAATTGACATATGGAAGCACCTGAGTAGCATGTACAGGAGTAAATATTATACCTAGAATGTAACTATAAAGGACCTAAAGCTAAAAGATGTGAGGTAGAAATATTGTACTTACTTTTCCTGTCAAAATATCATCACAGGAAGTGACCCAAAGCAGAGAACTTAGAGCTCTAACCACTTGGATACTGTTGTCACTGTGCCCAGACCACTATTAGCATTTCTGAAACCTTGCAATGGAATCATTTCCAATTCTATTCCTCCCATTTTGCTTTCACTGGAAGACAAACGTGCTAAGTCTAAGCAGCAAACAGTGTTATATTTGGCTGATGGATCAGATAAAATGACTTAGCAGAACAGAATTCACTTGGAGTCATATATCATGCTCAACTCCATTCAAAAGGGGTACTACTGTAGAAGCCTACAACTTAAAATATATTTGATAAAAGGTGAAAATATAGATTACCACATTGATACAAATATTCTTTATCAAATGATCAATGCTCACTACCACCAGATAAATATTTATTATAGCCTTAGTAAATCTGAAAAGTGCTGGCAAAAATCAAATGCATATTTCTTTCTTATAATTACCTAGAATAATTGCAGTAGTTGACAATTCATAGCACTTCTAGGTTTGCAAAGTACTTTATATACATTATCTATCTAGATTTATATACCTTTGGGGGGCAAGTATGATAGTTATCTCCATTTAATGGAAATTAAGAAACAGGCTCAGTGAATTAAATTAAAATCACCAATCAATAAGCAATTTTTAAGCATCTACTATATGCCAAGCATTGTCCTGGGCACCATTTTTTTTTTTGGACAAAAGTCAAAAACAAAATGAAGAACCCTTGAGAAGTTTACATTTCATTGTGGTAAAGTTAGATGTATGTATGTGTGTATGTACATATGTATGTGTGTGTATATGTGTGCAAACATATATACATACAAAATATACACAAAAATTACAAGGTCATGATCTCCCTAGCAGCTAGAAGATCATAAAAGTCATCATATGAGAGAGACAACACTCGAACAGAGCTTAGAAGGAAAACAGGAACTCTTGAGAGGTAAAGTTGAATTGTATTAGATAAAAGGTCAAGTACAACAAACAAATGGTAGAGCATTTTGGCTAACATACACAGTTTGAGAAGAGGAGTAATGTGCAATAAGCCTAGAAATGTAAACCAGAGGCATATCATGTAGGGTTTTAAATGACAAAGAAATTTATATTTTATCTTAGAAGTGTTAAGAAGCTACTGAAACTTTGTGAGCAGAGAAGTTGAAGTGGTAAGATCTATGTATGTCAGATATCTGTGGCTATCACTTTGGTAGCTAAAGTAGGACATATTAGAAAGGAGAAAAACTTAAGAGAAACCAATTAGGAGGTTATTGTAATAGTCTAGGCAACAGGTGAGGAAGGCATGAATTAGGGTGACTGCAGTACAGATGGAAAGAAAGGAATGGATATTAGAAATGCTATGAAGGGAAAATCAAGATTTGAAAACTGACTGGATGGGGTGGTGGGGTGGAGTGATAGATAATGAAAGTTGAGGATGAATGTGAGGTTAGAAAGCTAAGCAACTACAAGGATGGTAATGACTTCAAGAAAAATGATAGAAATTACATGCACCCTTGACCCAATTCTTTTATCCCATCTTCTCCAAAAGATTATTCCCATATTGCTTAATATTTAATCTCTCACTATGTACTAGCTGCTTCCTGGCTGTCTATAAATGTCCTTGTCCTTAAAAACCTCTCAAAAAATCCAACCATCCCCAGTAGTTTTTGTCCTGTATCTCTACTTTTTCATACTTAAATTCCTTGAGAAAGAGCCAACCACAAATGGTACCTCCATTTCCTCCCCTCTCATTCTCTTCTAAAACCTCTACAGTGTGACTTGACTTCATCATTCAACTACAAATGTGCTTTACAAAGTTAGTAATGATATCTTAATGACCAAAGCTAATAGCCCAATCTCATTCTTCTTGAACTTTTTGCAACCTTTGACACTGGAGACTCTCTCCTCTCTGGGTTTTTGTGATGCCACTCTCTCTTGTTTCTCCTCCTATCTCGTCTGCTTCTTCTCAGTCTCCTTTGCTGGACCTTCCTGAAGGATGTACAACTGTCTGTCCTGGGTCCTGTTCTCTTTTCCTTCTATACCAGGGGTTTTAAACTTAGGATCCATGGATCTCCAAACGGTTAACAAAAAAATTCTATTATTTCCACTATCTACTAACTGAAATTAAGCATTTCTTTTGCATATGAATTTTTATTAAAAACACTATTTTGAGGAGTCCATGGGCTTCTCTAGAGTGCTAAATGGGTTCATACCACAAAAGTAAGTTAAGAATCCCTACTCTATACTATCTTGCTAAGTGATCCCATCAGATTCCATGGGTTCAATAATCACCTCTATGTAGATGATTTTCTAAATTATTTTTCCAGCAGTAACCACTCTCCCAACCTCTAGTTTGGGATTACCAACTTCCCAATGGGCATCTCAAACTATATGTACTACAGCAGGGCTTCTTAAAACTTTTTCCACTTGCAACTCTATCAGCACTTCTTAAACTGCAGGTTGTTACTCCATATGGGGTATAGTCATCTCAAACTCAGTATATACATAACTCAATTTGTTACCTTTCCCCCAAATCTTCCTCTCCTCTGAACTCTTATTACTGTGAAGGTGACACTAACTCCTCTCCTGTCATCCACTCACAATCACAATGCCATCCTCAACTCTTCACTCACATTTAATTGATCCAATTTATTGCCAAAATTTGTTTTAATCTTCAAGTCATTTCTCATTATTTTCTCCTCTACACACCCACAGACACCATCTTTGTACAGATGGCTTCATCAGCTCTTGCTCGGATCAGTACAAAAGTCTATTGGTTGGTCTTCCTGTCTCATCTCTTCCCACTTCAATCCATACTTCACACTCAGCTGGCAAACTGATCTTCCTCAAGCAGAGGTCTGACCACATCACCCTCCTCCTCTACTTAATAAATTCCAGGAGCTCTCTTTTACTTCCAAGATCAAATATAAAATCCTTTGCTTGGCTCTTAAAGCCCTTCACAACCTGGTGCCTTCCTACCCTTCCAGTATTCTTACATTTTACTCTCCCCTCCACATACTTTAAAACCCAGCTATATTAACCTTCTTGTTATTCATTTTACACAGTATTCTATCTCCCAACCCTGCACCTTTTCACTAGCTGTCTCTCTTGCCTGGAATGCTCTCTCCTTACCTCTGCCTCCTAGCTTCACTGGCCTTCAAGAAATTGGCTCAAATCTCACCTTCTCTAAGAGGGTTTTTCCAATCTCCCTCCTCCTCTTCCCTTGATAGTGTCTTCCCTCTTAGATTATCTCCCATTTGCACCGTGTGTGTATGTGTTGTCCATACACAGTTGTGCGTATGCTATCTCCCCCCATTAGAATATGAGCTCTCTGAGGGTAGGGACTTTAGGTATTTCTTTGTATCTCTAGCACTCAGAACAGTACCTGGTACGTGGTAAGAGCTTAATAAATGACTGCTGACTAACTAACTGAGGGAGAGAGGTGAGTTTGTGGAAAGATGATGAGTTCTGTTTTAGACATGTTCAATAACTCACTTGTGGTCAATCATATAATTAGTATGAGAGACAGGATTCAAACCCAAGACTGCCTGACACCAAGTTCAAGGCCTTTCTACTACACTAAGCTGCTTCATGAAAACTGATACATACAAATTAAAATTTTATTAATCTTTCATATCAAAAAATTACTTATAGCTAATTTCAATATATTCATAACTTATTTACATAATATATCAAATACTTACCTTCTGAATGAATTTCTCAACACTCTGTACCACATGTTTATAGAACTAAAACAAAAGAAATAATATACTTTGTAAATAAGATACATTTTAAAAGTGCAAATAGTGTGTGTGGCACTTTTATGCTTGAAAACATTCAAAACTGTCCATTTATTATATGCCTCAACAGATAATCAACCGCATTACTTAACTGTATTAGAGCTTCCTTAAAGGTGATAGAGATAATTAGCATTTACAAAGGACTTGATCCTTTTAACAAAAAAGAGAATACTCAAAAGTTTTCTTCCCTCTATCAATAATTGTTGTCTAAGACAAACCAAGGCTGGTAAACAAGTCATTTTTTAAAAAAAACAATATGCTTCTTGTATTAAAATAATTAAATTTACTTAGACATGAAAAAAAGAAATAATGTGATTCTTTTTATGTAGAATGACTGGAGAAACGGAGTGGTTAGATTAAATATCTTTGAAGAAAAGTTTAACTGCTAGTTGCAAGAAGGGCATCTAGTCCAAACCCCTCATTGTAAAGGAAAGGAAAAACTGCAATTTAAAAGAATTAAAAACAATAAAAATAAAGTTAACACTAAAACTATGGAAAATGTTTAATAAACCCCAAATTGCTTCTGGATTCCTTCCAGAAGAGAGCTTCTTTATGAACATCAGTGACCACTACATTTTAATACAGAATATAAGGGCTCTTAGGCACTATACTATGGCATACCCTACAGGTTTTTTAGAAGAAAAAAAAAAAGAACTCGATACCAGCTTTTCTGGTTGTTTTACTCTCTTGAAGTTCAATGAAAAAAAATAAAATTAAATATTTAATTATTTGGGCTTTCTGAAAAACCAAGATAAATGGGAGCTTCTTAAACATGGTGTCCCAAAAGTCTTAGTGCAATTTAAAAAATAACTTAGACCTGCTATGGTCTACATAGCAATGTAAAAGTTTATTGTTTGGATAATTATTATTCTAATGCAGAATTGCAGAAATATCAAATGTCCACAATCGATCTATGGATTTACAAATTATGTTCTGTTCACTCCAATCCCAATAACCCTCAACTTCCCATTTAGAGCTTATCTTTGTTCATCACAATTTTGCTGTGCCAGAGGTATAGTTAAAAGCAAATTTAACAATCATGGTGGTTTGAACATAAAGCTGTATTTTTCCCAAACCTGGCTAGTAGCATACCTGAGGGGCAGTCTAAAATCACTATCATTTCTTTAGTGAAAATTTATATATATTTTTTTCCTTTCAAAGAAATCACAGAGGAATATAGTCTATATTCAGGTCAATAAGGTACCACCTCCCAGAAGCCGAGGCTAATTTCTAAGATACCATATAAATTCAGTAGTATATATCTCTATTAACAAAAATGTCTCAGTTTTAGAGACTATTTTTCTTTTGAAAATACAACAGTAGCTTAAGAAAAATTACTGATTTCTCACCTTAATAGCTTTGATGGCTGCCTTAGTAATCTGTGTCATTTTAGCCTTGGAAATAGGTGGCTTGTAGTCATTCAGGGAATAGAGCTAAAGAAAAAGAACATGTCTTTAAATACAAAGCAAGACTAATCCTGTAAAAGTGATAAAATTTATGAAATGACAGACATCTTTCTACTGACAATACCCTACTTACATTAAAATGCTGCTTTCTGTTAAGAGAAATTCCTCAACTAAAACACAAGGGTGCCTTTTTATGTAGTAAAGAATTAAATTGTCCAAGACCTAAATCATGCCTCTAAAAAAATTTAACCAAAAATGTGTATGAAGAACTCAACTTAAGTCTGGTAATTCTGAGCTGTGGTCTTTTTTAAATATTCAAAATTCACTTACTGATTTCCCCATGCAGAACATTTCCCTTCTGTTATACTGAAAAATACGGTCATAAATTTTGTTTTGTGTTCTTTCCTTTGAGTTATACTGAAAAATATGGTGAAATTTTCTACTGACAAATTAATTAAATGAATAGTGACACAAAACTTGATCAAACTTCATCTAAGTCCTTCTAAATAATACATTAAAATTCATGATTTCACCAGGTGCTTTTTTTATCTACTATTCACTAAACCAACTTTTTGGCTATCCAACAGGGGGCTCAATCACAACAACAACACAATCGCATAGTTGTTAGAAACTATCTGGATGCTCAGCTCAGTTGGTTTGCAGTTAGGGTTTCAGATCACACTATCTGACCCTAGTTTTGCCCTTAAGCACAACCTATAATCAGGCCTTCCTCAAAAGCCATTGGTTTAAGATCAGGGCCATTCTTACTCTGTTGGTCTTCTGTACCTACCACCTAGTCCCTCCCTTCTCTGTCTACCTAGGTTTATGATCTCTCTGAGTCTGTGTATTTCCCCAAACTTTCAACTTGGGATCTTGATCCCTCCAGCCCAATATTCAAGACATTAATCAGACTTGCCTACTTAAAACACTGCTATCCATCTGTCCATTCAGTCTTATGGTGATCTATATACTTGGAACTGAACTCTTACCTGAACTATTCTCTAAGACTCTGTCTTTACCAGAAGTGGTATCACAGATTTAAAGCTTGAAAAATTTAGAAATGATCAAATCTACTCCTCATTTTACAAATGAGAAAACTATAATCCTCAGAAATTCAGTGCCTTATCTAATTTTACACAGGTAGTAAAGTAACAGAGCTGGCATTTGTTTAAACAATGTCCTGACTCCAAATACAATAAAGACCCAATAATCATCTGCTCCTCCCAGATTATCGCTGACTAGACTGGTTTCTTAATTTAGATTTCTGGTACTCACACGCTTTGTCCTATTATTAACTAAACTTCTGACTGTGATTCCTGGCTTATCAATGCCTCTCTGACATAAATGGATTTCTAATCATTAACTGTCTAATGAGCACTGACAATAGCATATAGTACAAGTAGCTAACAGACTGTAATTTAGAAGCCTTGTTACTTTCTGGACATGTTACTTTGGTCATGTCAATCTCTCTGTGCCTCAATAAAGGATAAAGGGATTCCAAAGTATTTTCTATATATTCTCAAATTCTATTCCTTTACCAAAACAAGACTAACATTTCTGTTTTGGGGGAGGGGGGGGGATTTTAACAAGAGAGACTATAAGTTCTGACTTGCTCTATTTCTTTCTACCTTGATCACAGCAGTCACTTCTTACAAAGAACAGATTTACTTATTCTTTCCTCAATATACAAGCTTGAAAATACTTTCAAAAATATTTTATTTTCATTTTCCTTAAAAAACAAAAACCAGCAAACAAGTGTCTTTGATAACTGTCAGGGAATACTGAAGTGTCATGACTACTAAATTAGAGTTTCTGTAGACACAAAAAGAGGTAAATATTTTACTAAAAAAGACATGAATAATTTTGTTCAACATATTCCTTTCATGTGCCAATGATTCCAAGCTATCTTACTTCCTAATGTTTATGAGGGAAACCATGGGTCAAAGAAAACTGTTCAGACTTTCCCAAACTTTGAATTTCATTTGCTTTCTCTTTAAATGGGCCCTACAATGGAAAGCTATAAATTTCACCCCCCCCCCCAAAACCAAGAAATTCAAAAGCCATAGTTTACATAAACCATTATCCAAAATGGCCACAAAAAAGGTTGGTGCACTATCCGTAAGCCCCACCTTCATTCTTCATTTGCATTAATGAATACAGAGTTGCTATCATTTAAGTCTTACACAGTGTGCGAAAGCCTAGATAATAAGATATTTAATACCTGTTTAATGAATACTTTGGTCTTTCCATCTGTTTTCCAAAAAACAGAAAAAACTAACCCTACTTATTCTGTCCCATCTAGCTGGAACCACTTTGTCACTTTCTAAATCTCTTATTTTGCTGCCATCTAAATTTGAAAGGTTTGACAAAAAACATTATTGAATTTTGTACATTTTCAAGGAACAATATGGAGTTCTAAATTTTACTTCAAATGATTTCATGAATTAAACAAATACTACAGTTAGGATTTGTAGCCCACAAAAGAATAAAGAAACAAATATGAAGAGGGAAAGAATTCAAAGAAGATATCTGATTTTGTGAAATGTGCAAAACAGATTTATTTCTATCTATATGAAAAATACTTTCTCTCAAAATAGTTGACAAAATGTCAATATATTTCATATGAAAATTCTAAATAAAAAATAACTTTAAAAATGCCTTACTTTTTGTCAAGTGTACATGCCATCTATTAAGAGCTAATAAGATTTATCAGAAATTAAGTCTCATATATAATTTCAGAATAACACAAAACACAAGAAAGTTAATAGAGTAAGCCTTTTAACCCCAGAGATTGGGAAACTTTACCCTCTTTAGCAAATAAGGATACTCTTGGTTTCCTATAGTCAAGTCTCCTCTATATTATTGAACAACTAATCAGGTAGACAACACTAAATAAGTCACTTAGGCTTTCTAGGCCTCAGCTTCTAGATCTCATTTTTTTTGCTGTTTATTATGCAGTTGTTTAAGTCATTTATGACTCGTCATGACCCCATTTGGGGTTTGGTTTGGTTTGGTTTTTTGCAAAGATAGTGGAGTGGTTTGACACTTCCTTCCCCAGCTCATTTTACAAATGAAGAACTGAGGCAAATGGGTTACAGTGACTTGCCCAAGGTCACAGACCAAGTAAGTTTCTGAGGCCAGATTTGAATTTAGGAAGATGAGTCTTCCTAAATCCAAGCCTAGCACTCTATGCACTGGGCCACCTACCTGCCCCAATCTCTTATTATTGAAGTCTTAAAAAAAACTGAGATGCAGAATCTATTTCTTTAGAGAAGGAACTGCCTCACTTTTCTATCTGTATCCTCTCAGTGCCTACAACATATTAAGTATTTAATAAATGTATATCATAAATATCAAAATCATGGTTAATTATGTAGTAATAAAGCAACCAGACTACCAAACAGAATTTTTTAAGGGTAGAGAAATCTGGAAGAAATAAATGATAAAGATTAAGTTTTTAAAACAGTAACCAACTCTAAAGAAAGTTTAATATCCCAGATCTTGATTTGTACAAAAACTATCATGACTGCAGACAAATGGAAAAAAAAAAGCTTGAGAAGTCACTTTGGAGGATGTGAAGCATGTTAGTATAATGATGAAGTCCAGAATAATACAATTCTTGAAGCATTAAAATTCATAAAAATTCAAAAGCCCAAGTGTCCATCTTCTCCATTATTCAAAACATACTTTAAAAAAGCAACCACTGAACTAAATTCAAATGGTACAAAATACAGAGGAAATTAACTATCCACAAATTCAAGAATGGGTAGTTAGCAAATGTAGTATGTGGGAGAAATATCATTTATATTATTTTTATAAATAAGTACTGTTCTTTGTTGTATAAAAATGTTAAAATCTTAGTAGAGATAAGTACAAACAGTTAACAAAACTATCCTTTCAATATTCACAAATGAGTGGAAAAATCCAATTTGTGGTTCTGGGGAAGTATAAGAGGAAAAAAATTACAAGGTCCAATTTTGTAGTGTTACGTTCATCATCTGGATTATTAAAATGTCATGAAAAACATTCTCAGGTAAGTCTAAGTTATCAATGCAAATTATCTTGTGTCTCAAATTGTTCATTTAAAAAGATGTGAATTTCAGCTAATACTATATTAGAGAGGCAAGCACATACTTGACACTGAGGGAAGAATAAGTGAACCAGGAGGGTTAGAGCAGAGAGATTATACAGGAAAACATCATGGAAAGGAAGGCCAGAGCTAGATCACGAACACCTTAAAGGCTAGACAACAGAGTTCAGACTTTGTTCATTAAGAAATGGGGAACCAGTGATGATTTTTAGAAATATTAATCTGGCAGTCTTCTGCAGAAAATTATTTGCCAAAATTTGCTTCTCCCATCATTTTCATCAATAACAGCATCATGTGCATAACACTAATCTCAAAAGAATTTTATGAAGATAAGTAAGAATGCACATAAGTCAATAGAAAGTTAGGCAAAGAGGACTACTGGTTGGAGGAAAAAGGAAAGGTTTTATAGTCTTGAGGAAGAGAAAGTTTCTATGAGGTGGTGGTAAAGAAACAGGATGGGCTCAAGGGTCAGCTAGGAGAAATGCATGAAAACTATAGATGGGAGAGCTATGTCTGAAACATAGAGAGAAGGCCATTTTGGCTGAACTGCAGAGAATGGAAGGTGGAGTTGTGTCCAATAAAACTGGAAAGATAGGCTAGGGCCAAGATGTACAAGGCTTTAAAAGCTAAACATGGAAATTTTTACTTTAAAATAGAGGCAATGAGAGTCAAGAGATTTTATTGAGTAAAGGAGTGACAGAACCAGACCTGGCCTTAAGGAAAATCACTTACATAGCTATAAGAAGGTCCTGTTATCCAGGGAAATTACTTAATCTCTCAAAGCCTCGGGCAATTAAGACTACACATTGCCTTAACTTCAGAACTCCCTATACAGAAGAAAACACAGGTCAGTTCAACTCTCACTACCTCCACCCAACTCCACCCCTCAAACCTCTGGGTAAAGTTGTGCACATGCCCAAATTTCAGGTGATCTAAAGAATGGAGAGTAGAGAGATACTTGTAAGTAAAAGTAAGCTGCAGCATATACATGAGTGGTGGCATAAGAGATAATTTATAAGAAATGTATGACCAGAAAAGGAAGAAGATTAGTTATATATAACAGATGAGCCAGAGTTACACACTGTTGCCCATAAGCAAGGGTTCTTCTTGGGCATACGAATTTGTTTTTTAAAAAATATCTGTATGTCATTTTAATATAATTGGCTTTCTTTGTAATCCTGTGTATCTTATTTTATGCATTTAAAAAGATTATTCTAAGAAAGGGTTCATAACGTCCATCATACATGTTAAGAACACTAATCTAGAGTAAGGTTTCTGGTAGTCAGTCAACAAAAATGTATTAAGTATCTACTATGTTCCAAGCACTGTGCTATGCCCTGGGGATACAAATCCCCCCAAAAGAAAGATAGTCCCACAGTTCCTGCCTTCAAAAAGCTTATAAATTTAATGAGAGAAGATAAGAGACAAAAGGAAGCTGAATGGTTAGGGGGGGCAGTGTAAGGGAAGTAGTGTCTGGCTCAAGCAACTGAGCAGGAAATGAAGAGATGGCTGTGCTGGGTGTCTTCCTCAAACACAGGTTTTGTTAGTTCTTTCCAAACATATACAGAGTATGGCCTCTGTTATAGGAATAAAGACCTGAACTAGCAGGATGGCACTGAGATTGTAAGGAAAGTAGGAATACAAAAGATGTCACAAAGGAAAAATCAATAAAATTTAACAACTAAGTAGATGTGGTGTGGGAAAGGAAAGAAGAATAATAAGGCAACATTAAGCAAGCACCCGGATGTCCAGACTCAAGAATTTAACATATAAACATAACTGAATATTATTGAACCATAAAGAATTATAAACACAAAGAATTCCAGAAAACTTCTATGATCTTTGTAATTAAAAAATGTATCTCCTCTTCACTGCAAAGGTGGGGGACAATGGGTGTGGAATACTGCTTATACAGGCTTCCTTCAAGCCTCAGCTCAAATCCCACATTCTGCAGGCCTTTCTTAAGTCTCTGCTTCCACTCTTACACCAACTAGTGCTTTCTCCCTGAGATTACCTTCCATTTACAATATGTATAAGCCATATGTATAGTTATTTGCATGTTGTCTCTTCTATTAGAGCAGTGGTTCTCAACCTTCCTAATGCTGGGACCCTTTAATACTAGTATGTGGGAGTATCTGCAAGTGGGCGGACCCGCCTGGAGACTGACAGAGGAGCGGGGTGTCTCAGTTTCTAAGACCATCAGAAATAATGTGTTTTCCGATGGTTTTAGGCGACCCCTGTGACCCCTGTGAAAGGGTCATTCGACTCCCAAAAGGGTCACAACCTACAGGTTGAGAACCCCTGTATTAGAGAATGTGAGCTCCTTGAGGGCAGGAGCTGTTTTTGCCTTTCTTTGTATCCCTACAGCTTACTTTAATATACGGCACGATTATTGTTGTTTAGTGACGTTCCATTCTTTGTGACCCCATTTTGGAGTTTTCTTGGCAAATATACTGGAATGTTTTGCCATTTCCTTCTCCAGTGGTTTAGCCAAACAGAGGTTAAGTGACTTGCCCAGGGTCACAAAACTAGTGTCTAAAGCCAGCTCTGAGCTCAGGTCTTCCTTTAAAAAAAAAAAATTTTGGAGGGGGAAAGCAAGGCAATTAGGGTTAAGTGACTTGCCCAAGGTCACACGGCTAGTAAGTGTTAAGTGTCTAGGGCCGCATTTGAACTCAAGTCCTCCTAAGTCCAAAGCCTGTGCTCTATTCACTGCACCACCTAGCTGCCCCTCAGGTCTTCCTGATTGCACTCTATCCACTGAATCATCTAGCTGCTTCTATATGGCACATAATATATGTTTGCTGACTGAGAGATGGTTGCTTGTGGTTCATGAGCTTGTTGGTTTTGGTTAGCTGTTCAATTTCTTTCTTTTAAAAGAACACCTCACTGGGAATGATTCATTCATAAATAAATGTTATGTAAAAACAAAAAGCATACAGAGAATGCACAGGAAAAATAGCACATACCTGACTGCCCCTGATGAACTCAAGCAATCAGGTAAGAATTACCTTATAGATTAACCACATTCATTCCAACTGATAGTGATCTTTGAAAAACTCCAACAAACAGATTTGAGTACAAATGTTTGAGGTTCAATAAAAGGGAAAAGAAAGGAGTCTGAAAAACTACAGACCAGAGCTTAGATACCAACAACATTCTAGAATGTATTATTAAAAGTGCACTTCTGTCAAAGAAAGTAGTGAACATAAAGAGATAACACAGCTTCCTAAATAACAGGCCAAGACAGACTAAGCTCACTTTCTTTATTGAAAGGACTACAATACTGGTAAACCAGTTAAATACTGTACCTATAACTGATTTTAGCAAAGAATCTGACGTTTCTCAACTCTTTCTTATGAACAAGATAAAGCAGGGTAAGCTAAGACAACAGGACAGTTAGGTGGATTCACAACAGGCTGAATAGCCAGACACCAAGAAAATTTGGAAAAAAATTCCCAGGAGGTCTTCACAGATTTGTATATTTAACATTCTTATCTGTGACTTGCATAAAGTAACGGGGTAGTTGCTAAATTTACAGACAACATAAAGTTAAAGAGTTAGCTAACATTTGGGTGACAAAGTGAGGACCTTAAAAGGATAGAATGTTAAACTAAATCCCTTAAGATGAAATTTAATATAGCTAAGTGTAGAAGTCTGACACAGGTCCAAAATTTCAAAAAGGTGGGAAAATCTTAGCTAGAGGGCTGTTTGTCACATACATATTTATTCATACATACAGAAACACAAAACTTCATAAGTTCTGGTAGGCTACAAGTTCAATGTATCATGGTATTTCTTTAAAAAACATTTGATAACAGACTTTCCGGGGAAAACAAATACAATTAAATGGATTATTAATTATTTGTCCCAGGACCAATTCAAAATTCCTGACTGGGCCCTTTTGAGAAAAGGACTCTGGAATAATTACCAGCTAAAAGATGTTGCTGTGAATCCTTAAATCTTCCTCAAACATTTCTGAATCAAGAAAGCCTTCCTGTCAGCAATTAATTAGACACAAATTCACTGCACCTAAGAATAACATAGTGTCAGAGGACCTCTAGTGGGCAACCAAATATAACAGCAACCAACATTAGCAAAATTTAAAGTCAAAACAAAAACACCCTCCCCCCAACACACACAACCTATAAACACTTAAAATTTATCAATCAAAAATCTGTTATAAAGAACATATTTTACATAGGCAACACAGAGTATCAGAGAACTAGGCTTGAAATCAAAAAGATCTAGGTACAAGACCCATCTCTGCCATTTTCTACTCGTGACATGTGGCACATTAACTCAGTCTTTTCAACAATCCAAGTAACTGCCTAAAACTGTAGTTGGCAGAGCAGTTGCTGATCTACTTTGATGGAGGAAGTATCTTTACTGGATATTCTCTATATCCATAAAATCACAAAAAATTCACTTGTTTTAAAAAGTACACATAAGACTCAGAATAAGGTTCCAAGTTACTTAAATTCCTTTTAAGTCTTTTTAAGTCTGAATTTTAAACTTAGTCTCCCTCAACTTAACTGTAAACCAAATGAAACTTTTAATAATGTCCTCTCAACCTAAATGTTCAGAGTGTCACAAAAATTAAGAAACAGAAACTACAAGGGATTCATATGGCTTTGGAGAAAAATAAAACCTACAAAAGAAATTTAATGAATTTAGTGAAAACACTATACTACATAAAAAATGTTAATAATTTCATAGCATAGCTAGAAGGCACTTTAGAGTTCATTTAATCCACCTAATTCATTTCATATATGAAAACCTGAGGTCAGAGGGATGAAGGACCTTATCCAACATCACCAAGGTAGAGTAAGGCAGGATCTGAACTCAGGTCTTCTAATTCCAAATCAAAAACTCTTTCCAGTGTACCACACTACATATACCAGTGATCAAAAGGGATTACCAGCAATAAAATTAGTAATTGTAATAGAGCTGCAATTTTTAGTTTCACAAATTCTATTTGGTTCATAAATTTTATTTCCATTTGGATACAAATTCCAATCATTTTTATGGAGATCCTATTATATACAAAGCAATAATACTTTGGGAGAGGAGAGGAGACAGAAAACAATTGTAATCATCATTTACAGAGTACCTAATATGTGGAAACTATGTGGAGCACTATAATAGGTGCTGTGGAGAATATAAATGAGATATAAATAATATATAATAATATGCAACATTATTATATAATAACATATAAATAATAAGACATGAAGCTTCTACCAAGGGACCAACAATATAGTGCAAGAGATAAGATATAATACAAATAAGCGTAACACAAGATGGAATATGAAAAAAACAATGCAAGGTAAAATGTGCTATGGTAGTTCAGAGGGATAACAAATTATATCTGACTGCCTGAACTAGCTTCATACAGTAAATCAATCTGAACTCAGACTCAAAAAGCAGACAGCATAGCAAGAATTAGCATAAACAAAAGAACAGAAGCAGGTAATGTAAGAAACGATAAAATTTTTTTGTGTATAATTCCATACTGCTTTCCCAAACAGCTGTACCAATTTATGGATCCATCAATATTGATCAATGTACCTGTTTTCCCACAGCCTTTTCCATATTTATTATTTTCCTTTTTTTGTCACTTTAGCCAAGAAGAAGGGTATGGCTTCCATTTGCATTTCTCTAACAGTAAATTGAGGCATTTCCTTTCGTATTAGCTACTGTCAATAGGCAATCGCAACATCTTGGGACTTATGTGAAAACCAAGTTTATTACAAGAGAAATAAACATGCATGTGGAACCCAATGAGTTCATAGTTCTAAAAGAAGTTTGCAAATTTATGACAGCACAACAAAAGAAGAAAACAGGAAAGGACAGGTACAATAAAGGTGGGGAAAAGGACAAAACAACTCCCTGAAGGGGAAGAGTAAGGAAATGGCAAAAGTTGCATTCTTATCTCTACTCAACTGCTTAGCCAGGGGTGGGGAAATCTGAGGCCTTGAGGCCACAAGCAGCCCTCTATGTTCTCAAATGCAGCCCTCTGACTAAATCCAAACTTCACAGAACAAATTCCAAGGTCAAAGGGCTGCACTTGAGGACCTACAGAGCCACATGTGGCCTCAAGGCTGCAGGTTCCTCACCCCTGTGCTAGGCTATGAAGACAGAAGGGTTCTGCCTATCTGAAAAGGATGCTGGCTGTACAAACATTTTCCCAGCCTGATACAGATTGGCTAGCTAGTGCCTATCTTGCCTCCCAAGAACACACAGAAAATCCAGCTTGGGGTGCAAACAACAAATTATGTCAGCTGGGGGGGGCTTTGACCTTGACATATTTGGGTTCTCCTGTATGCTCTGGGTCCAGTGCTTCTGGAAAATATGGCAACTCAAAAGACAAGTTTAGGCGATCTCTTGTTATAGATAGCATAGGTTCTAAGAAGTGTTCACATATTTCACTAGACCAATGGTTTTCAACCTTCCTAATGGTACGATCCTTTAATACAGTTCCTCCTGTTGTGGCGACCCCCAACCATAAAATTATTTTCGTTGCTACTTCATAACTGTAATCTTGCTACTGTTATGAATCATAACGTAAATATCTGATTTGCAGGATGTATTTTTATTGTTACAAAGTGAACATAACCCACAGGTTGAGAACTGCTGCACTAGACCATTTATCAAATGGGGAATGTTTTTTTTTTCTTACAAATCTCAATCAGTTCCTTATATACCTTGGAAATGAGATCTCAGAAAAACTGCAAAAGTTTTTCCCCAGTTAACTGCATCCCTTTTAAATCTTAGTTTTACTAAGATTTGTCTGTACAAAAATCTTTTAATTTTATATAATCAAAATTATCCATTTTATCTTTTATATACTCTCTATTCTTCATGTGGTCGTGTATTTTTCTCCTACTCATAGATACATCCTGGAAGGCAATCTGAAATTATACACAAAAAGTT
>CM053586.1:73544897-73571332 GCA_028646515.1 Pseudochirops corinnae | reverse complement strand
AGAAAAGAGCAAAAAAGTCCTTTATGTACAAAAATATTTATAACAGCTCTTTTTGTGGTAACAAAAACCCCTGAAAACTAAAAGAATACCTAACAACTAAGGAAAGGCTGAATAACATGTGGTTATTTTAATATTTGTGTTGGAATGCTATAAGAAATAATAGGTGCTTTTTAAAAAGACACAGACATATAAACTGAGAGTATAAAGTATGTGGAATAAAAACATTTTATAGTATAACATCCATATTATGAAAATGAAAAATTTTGAAGACTTTTATAAAAATACAAAGAATGAAGTGAGTAGAAGAACCAACAACACTGTAAAAAACAAACAACTTGAAAGGTAAGAAATATGATCAATATAATGACCATACTTGATTCCAGGGGATCAATGATGAAATATGCTATCCAATTCAGTGACAAGATAGAATTACAGTGCAAATACACACACAAATGTATGTATATGTGTAGGTATATGTGTATACACAATTTTATACACACACACACCATATGTGTAGATACATTTCCTATATGGACAGTGAGTCATATCATATGCTACAAGAAATTTTTCAATAGGAGTAGAAGGGAGAGAAAACAGATTTCGAACTTTTTTTTTACGAGATGTAAAGGGATGTTACAAAATTGAAATGCTGCATGAATTCTCAGGCAAAGTAATTATTATATAGTTTTACTTTGTTACAAGAGATCTCTCATAAAGTTTGAGTAATCTGTAAATGTTTGTAATGTAAAATAAAACTCATTAATTAAAAAAAATTTAAAAATACAAATAAGCATGGGAACTTACACGAACTTAGGCAATGTGAAGTAAGCAGAACCAGGAAAATGAAATGTATAATGATTATAACAAAACTGAATGCTGTTAAATGATAGTGACAAAGTTTCACTCCAAAGAAGGGATATAAAAAAGTACTTCCTCACCTTCATTGAAGAGATGGGAAATTATGTGTGTGAAACACTGAATACAATTTTAGACATGGTTTAATATGATGGGTGGAGGGGGAGGAAAGAGAAATATAGTATATATTGGGAAATAAAGGTTATGTTAAAAAAAAGATCTCAATAAAATAAATTAAAATTTTTTAAAAATTCATAAAGCAAACAGATTCTTTTGTTGTTGCTGAGTCATTTCAGGTGTGACTGACTCTCCATGACCGCATTTGGAGTATTCTTGGCAAAGATAATTGAGTGGTTTCCCATTTCCTTCTTCAGCTCATTTTACAGATGAGGAAACTGAAGTAAACAGAGCTAACTGACTTGCCCAGGGTCATACTGCTAGTAGGTGTCTGAGGTTGGATTTGAATGACAGAAGATGTTTTCTTCTGATTTCAGGCCAGTGTTCTATCCACTGTGCCACCTAGCTGCCCCCTGAGATTCTGTATAAATTTATATTTTTGTGATGTTGCTCTAGGTAAATCTTTGAAAGTGATACGAAAAAAAGGTACATTATATATACATTTATATAAAGTACAGAGAATTAGGGTCAAGATTAAGAGAAAAGAAAAAAGACATTTGGGGAACAAAAAAATCACCTAAGTTGGAGAAGTGAATGTTTTAAGAGAAAGACGGTACAAGAAAAGGCTAGAAATGTAACTTATGGACAAATCTTGAAAGTAAGTCAGGTAAAATCATCTAAATTTTACTTAGGTGAAGGGAAGTAAAAGTTTTTGAGTAGGAGGATGAAATGATTCAAGCTGTGCCATAGAAAGAATTGGATAACATGAGTAGCATAGTTTCAGGAGTAGACTAGTTATGAGATAGAATAATCTAGGTGAGAGGTAATAAGGGCCTAAAGTAATAGAGTAGCAAAAGCAATATGGAGGAGGGGACAGATACAAATAAAATTATATGTAATAGGATGCAGCAATTAAATATATATCTGGGGCAAAGGAAAACAGCTTATGATGGGACAAAGCTTTTGAAGTGACAGGGACAATGCTGTTGTCATTGACTAAAAAAAAGTCAAGAGAAAAACAGATTTTGAGAGTAAAATGATAGCATAACCTAGCAAAAAGAACAATAAATTTGGAGCTAAAAGACCTGATAGCCCAAATTATTAAAGCTGCTTTAGGGATTTCCTCAAAAAAGTTTTTCCAAAAGAGGCAGACCAGTCAATAAATGCTAAAAGCAATAGGCCTAAATACCATGCAGTATATAGGGTAAGTGTTGGTGCAGTTTTAAGCTTTAATAACCTCTTACTTGTGTTCCTGTTTGCATCAAGACTTTTGGGGCAGGGTGGCTAGGTGGCGCAGTGAGTAGAGCACCAGCCCTAGAGTCAGGAGGACCTGAGTTCAAATACAGCCTCAGACACTTAACACACAAAAAAAGCTAGCGGTGTGACCTTAGGCAAGTCACTTAACCCCAACTGCCCTCCAAAAAGTAAAAAAAAAAAAAGAGTAAAAAAAAAAGATAAAGACTTTTGGGATGGGGGAGGACATAGGAGAGAATAGATTGGGGGAGGGGTCATACAATGCGATGGCTGTTTTGGGGTGGTGGGTAGGGGAAAGTTGGGGAGAAAATCTGTAACTCAAAATCTCGTGGAAATGAATGATGTAAACTAAAATAAATAAAAGTTAAAAAAAAAAAAAAGACTTTTGGGACACCCCATAAAAGGTTAGTACCTTAACTAGCCAATTGGGGGAAGATGGGCAAGGAATACATCCAAATTAGATATGGAGAAACAAGAGTACAACAAAATCTCCACAGGAGGCAGGATGCACTCAACCAGTGTGAGGCTTCAGGTGAAATTATCTTTAGGCCATAGCAGAAGGAAGAAAGGAAATAATGAATATTCTCCTGACATCCAATTTACGCTGGGTTTTGGTCACTTCTTAGGTGTTGGAATACCTGGGTTATCCTATTCAGGAGTTTTACAGGGAAAAGAATCATCTATGAGGCAACTAAGACAGGATTTTCATTCCTGATGTCAGATGTAGGAATATCCCAGAGATTAGATAAGAAGCTAGACATTTCCAGTTTAGGAGATTTCAGATATTAAAGATGCATGAGACAAAATAAGTAATGAAGCAAAGATATAGATGGGAGAGAAGATGGAATCTAAGTATAGATAGAGGTGTTTAATTTTGAAATGGAAAAAGGAACAGGGTGGGGTAACTAACAATAGTGTGTCTAAAACAGAAATCAAGTCCTTGAAATACCATAGTTTTTCTGGATTACCTAAATTTGAAAGACAGCTCTACAAAAGAGATTTTCATAAAGCATAAGTCTGATCATGTCAGATCTCTCTCTTCTTCATAAATTCCAGAGGCCCTCTGGATCACCCAAGGATCAAATATAAAATCCTATTTCATATTTAAAGCTCTTCACAACCTAGCCCCTTATGACCTTTTCAGTATTCTTGAACTTTACTCCTACCATATACTCTACATTCAACTATGATGGCTTGATTGCCTTCAAGACTCAGAACAAATCCTAGCTCCTGGAGAAGGCCATTCTCAGTTCCTACCCTTTCCAGGCTCCTTCCTCTGAGATTACCTTCTGTTAAAATGTGCATTTTGTCTGTAATATGGTTATCTGCATTTTTTTCTCCTCCATTAGTACAGTTCCTGTCACACGGTAAGCACTTAAATAAATGTCTGCTGACTCTCAACCCTGTTTGCCTCAGTTTTCTCATTTGTAAAATGAACTGGAGAAGGAAATGGCAAACCACTCCAGTATCTTTGCCAAGAAAACCCTGAATGGGGTCACAAAGAGTCAAATACAACTGAAACATTTAAACAACAAATTTTCAAATCCTGCCTCTATTCCCTGCTATCTGTGAGGGAGAATAAGACAAATCACTCAAATCCTCCAGGTGTCAGTTTCCTTCTCTATAAACTGAGGGGGGTGTTTTTTTACATCCAACTGGGAAATAAGATATACAGGTATTGGGGTACAGAAACCCATCTTGCCCTACTAGAAAGTTAGGGGGCTGAACAGGGAGAACATAAGAGAGAACAGATTAGGGGAAGGGGTATTCAGTAGGCTTGCTATTCTGGGCTGGGGGATGCGGGAAAGACAGGGAGAGAAAAAATTGTAACTCAATCTTGTGGAAATGAACGTTGAAAACTAAAAATAAATAAGTCAAAATAAAATTGTTTAAAAAAATGAGGGGGTTATATTAGGTGACCCCTGAGGTCCCTGCCAGCTCAAAATCTATGATCCTATGATGCAGCACAATGTCATTAGAACATGGATGTTTGGTTTAAAATCACCTCCCCAGCTATGTCCTAGGAGTGTGACCGTGGACAAACCACCAAGTTGTCTTCCAAAGCAAAGTTTCTTATTTAAGAGAAACCAATGGTTTCTCTGCTGTTGCGAGAAAATGGTTTTGCAAAGCTGAGGCTTTATTATTTTCTTGTTTTTCCCACCGTTTTTGATGGAATTCAAATAAAAATTATCCTATTGTTCTTTTATATTTAATATTGCTTGAACTGTTACATAAGTAGATAATGTGTCTGCTTTTTGTAATTTAATAAAAGTACTGGGATGTGAAAAAAAAAGTCTGTTGACTAACTAGTTAGTGTTACCCTGGATAAGGCACCTCTGTGGGCCTCAGTTTCCCATCTATAAAATGAAGAAAGGTTACATTAGCCAACCTCTAAGTTCCTTTCCAACTACAGAATCTATGAAAATCATTTTCCTAAGTTTAGTTTGTGATGCTGAATTTGAAGGGCTACTGAAGTACTAAGGTATAGATTTCTGGCAGGCAGTTAAAAAGATGAGGCTTGGAACAAAGACCTGGGGAGCCACTCTTACTTGTGTTCCTGTTTGCATCAAGACTTTTGGGGCAGGGTGGCTAGGTGGCGCAGTGAGTAGAGCACCAGCCCTAGAGTCAGGAGGACCTGAGTTCAAATACGGCCTCACACACTTAACACAAAAAAAAAGCTAGCGGTGTGACCTTAGGCAAGTCACTTAACCCCAACTGCCCTCCAAAAAGTAAAAAAAAAAAAGAGTAAAAAAAAGATAAAGACTTTTGGAACGGGGGAGGACATAGGAGAGAATAGATTGGGGGAGGGGTCATACAATGGGATGGCTGTTTTGGGGTGGTGGGTAGGGGAAAGTTGCTTAGTAGGGGAAAGTCAACTTAGAGGTTGGCTAATGAAACCTTTCTTCATTTTATAGATGGGAAACTGAGGCCCACAGAGGTGCCTTATCCAGGGTAACACTAACTAGTTAGTCAACAGACTTTTTTTTTCACATCCCAGTACTTTTATTAAATTACAAAAAGCTTTTTTTTTGTGTTAAGTGTCTGAGGCCGTATTTGAACTCAGGCAAAAAAGACAAAGCTTTTATGTGTCATGAACCTCTAGCACTCTGGTGAAGCCTATGGTTCATTTCTCAGAATTTTTTAAAAATGCATACAATACATAGGATTACAAAGGAAAACAAGTACAGTATATTGAAATACAAAGATCAAAATATTAAAAACAAATCTGTAGATTTCAGGTTACAAATAAAGAAAGTTAAAGCCTTAGAACAATAAATTCAACAAGGAAGAAAGCGTTAAAAGGAGTCAAGGACAAAACTCTGAAAAACTCCAAGGTAGAGAAGCCAAAGGAGGTAATAAAAGAATGGACAGAAAGGTAAAAGAAAAACAAGGAAGCACATAAATAATAGCTAGCATTTATATAGTGCTTATGGTTTACAAAGCACTTTATAAACATTATTTCATTTTGCCTTCATAACCCTGAGAGGAGTTATTATTATGCCCATTTTACAATTGAGAAAACTGGGGCAAACAGTGGTTAAGTGACTTGCCCAAGGTAATGCAGCTAATAACTGAAGCCAGATTTAAATTCTACTGATCCTGCCTTCAGATCCAGTGCTCTATCTGCTACCCCACCTGTTCAATGCAAAAAAGTCACAAGAGGAGAAAAATTCAAAGAAGAAAAACTGATCAGCCATTAGATCAAAGCCCAGAGGTCAGGCAAAATGAAGACAGAAAGTCATTACTATTGGGAGATTAGGCCTTTGAGAGAACAAGGAAACAAGGGTATAAAAAATAGAGGAAATAAACAGACTACAACAAAAGAATCTGCTAAAAGAGGAAAAATATTTTAAGAACAGCACCTCAAGAAGAGCACTGGAGTCAGTGAAAAAATATGATCCCTGCTACCATGGAGATTGAGAATGGCAGATCTTTTAGGTTCAGGAGTATTAAGCTGCTCTGGGCTATGCCAAGAGAATGTCCACACTAAATTCTGCATCAATATGAAGAGCCCTTGGGAGTTGAGGGTCACTTGGTTGCCTAAGGGGGGAATCAGCCCAGGTTAGAAATGGAATAGGTCAAAGTTCCCCCATGCTGATCAACAGTAGTTTCAAGTTAATGAGTAGCCACTGTACTTCCAGCCTGGGACAATGAGACCCAATCTTAAAGAAAAAAAAAGAAAAGAATAAAAATTCATGAGAAAAAATAAGTAATGAAGCTAATATATAGAAGAGTACAGAATCTAGAATACAAGTATAGGGGCTGGTTAGCTTTGAAAAGGAAAGATATTTCTTCCTCTGACATAAGGACACTAGATCTGGATTAAGAAGAAATAAATGAAGAGTATTTTTCATCAAAGTAACATACTTCAATATTTTTGAATTCAATAATTTTGTTGTCTCCCAAAACCTTACCATTCGAATACTTCTAAACATGGGCATGTATTTATACCATCTGCTCAATGTGACCAAGAAGCCCTCAAATGTGACTCTTCCAAGCTAGACAAACCTTCCTTTGAAGTGAACTAAGGAGTACATAGAAATCAATACTTTACAAACTTAAAGTGTTTAGACTGTAAGATTATGGTTGGGGGGGGTGGGGTGGAGAGAACAGAGTAGGTAGGCAGAAGGGGGGAAAGAGGCATGTGATATGTTACTATGTTTTAGCAAAGGGAAAGTCACAGTTAAGACGAAATTGTTTTCTACTTTATTACTGACAAGATGGCAGATTTCAGACTGTCTCTTAACAATCTACTTATAACATTTCTATTTATCCAACATTATTCAGGAACAAAATATTCTGGGAATTTTCCAAATAACTGAAACTTATCCTTTTAGGAATTAACAACAATAACAAAAAACTAACCACTTTTGATGGAAATTTTCCTAAAATGGATTATATAATTCTCTAACAGGATATGTAAACTTCAACACACAATACACTGGACCTAATTCATTGATAAGTCAAGGTAATTGCTATGATTAAATGTTATACTATAATATAATTCAGAACTACTGAAATGGTTAGCATGGTTCACCCTCATAATAAAGTGGTCACAAAATGTGGTAATTTCTATTATCACCTTATATAGATATCAGCTATGGTTTCTTCCTACTCTCACATTTGCTTCAAGTGTAACCCTAATCCTTAGCTGTTTTTAAGAGGAAATGAAGGTTGCCAGACAACTAGGTTAGTAAATATAATTTCTAAGTATGGGTTCAAGTCTCAGATCCACTATTTACAACCTGTGTGACCTTGGGAAAAGGACTATAACCTATCTGGGCCTCAGTTTCCTAATCTATCAAACATGAAGATTGGACTCTCTAAAAGCTCTCTGAAGTGTGAAATCTGTGATACTGTAATTCTCTGTTTTTCTCCATTAGCAAGTATTTCATAAAAAATTAGAGGATCAAAATTTATGAATCTCAGTTTTCCTTCCTTCTCCCCCTAATTAACTAAGGTATTAAGAGTAAAATGGCCAAAACGAGAAGAGCTTATAACAATCAAGAATGAATAGTATAAACTGTATAAGCCAGGGTATTTCTTAAATCTGGATTCTATTCCAAAATGGGCTTTCATTAAACCTACCACAATTTTAGCATTATAATTAATTAGTAGCTACAGATGGTTCATAGTGAGGTGCACAGTGCCTGGCTCATGGTAGGTGCTTAGTAAATATGTATCAGATTGGGCTGGGTTCATATTTTATGTAAATATTATTAAGCAAAATTTTAATCTGCTTAGCCACATGTTAAAATTTGCTTATTTTAAAAAATTTAACACATTATTTTGGAATAATTGGAAAATTTAAAAATCAATATAAAATCCTAAGAATACTGAATTTACAATTTTAAAATTTTAATTTGGAAATACATCCAGATAAATGGGCTACATATACATATGCACACGATTATATATGCATGACTATAATTATGATCAAATAAAAATATAAATGCATGACCATAATTAAGTTCTTATACTCATCAAATAAAGGACACAGAAAAGCATCTTAATAATTTCCAAAAGAAATTCAGAGAAAAACCTCCCAGTTGAGGGGTCTTCACAGAACACAGAAGAATAGCAGAAGCTCATGATGCCTTGAGATGAAGATGCTAGGGAGTAAGCAAAAGTTAGTAGCTTCACCTCAGAAAAAGATAAACACCACCAGTTACGCTCTGTTGGTTCCCAGACTTACAAACTGAAACATAGGGTGCTATAGAAATTACTGTTCACTAAATAAGTAAGAGTGCTTTTACAGAAACAGTAATGAATCAAGAAATAGCTGCAAGCTCTAATGCCAAAGAAAAGTTAAGTTGTATAAGAAATAAAACTTCAATTTTACCGCCTTGACTTGCTTTAGAATTCATATTTACAGACATATATATAGTTAAATGCCCTGATTTTTAACCATTACAAAATCAAATTTCATAATAAATGTAAATAACCTTGCCCTAAATTTTAGTTGATGGAACATTCATTTTAAGACTACCCAACAAAATTTTCAGACACTCAAAAAAATTTGGAGAATCCTTAGGAATTTATTATACAGAGAGCTTATCTCTAATTATTCCAATAATCTACTGTCCAAGAAAGCTTGATTCTATACTAATGAGTGCAAATTTAAGTCTTAATATTATTAAGAAAATAGTTTTGACCTCATGGATCCCCTAAAAGGGTCTCATTCCTGTAGACTTTGAGAACCAACACTTTACACTAAGCTTACCAAATGCTTTTTGTCTTTCATGGTTCTCTCCGCAAAGGAGGCCTAAAAAGTATCACCATAAAAGATTTGGGTAAATTAGTAGGTTGCCATTTAAGAAAGGAGGATCAAAGATATTAGGATTGAGTGGAGAGTAAACAACCAAGATTTAAGGATTTCTTTGGGACTTTTTAAGTACTCCAAAATAAAAGTCTACTTAATTAAAAAGTTATATTAAAAATAGCTTCTTAAGATGCTTATAATCCTTAACAAAAATAATCACTGAATTTTAAGTAACAATTACAATCTTATGATAGTCAAAGCCCAATTATTCCAACTCACTACACAAACTGAATTATTTGTGATAATTAGGAAAAGGTAACTAGTCAAACTGTTTGATTAACCTTAGCATTAACTATTAAAAATTTTTTGCTAAGAAAACCAGTAACATAAAAATATAGATGACTGTTTACCTGTTTACACTAATAGTTTTTAAGCACCTAAGAGGCAACAATAAACACATTTTAGAAATGTTAACTGCAACATAAAAAAAAACCCACCAGAGACATTAGAATTCTTTATTTTGGTGCTTTGACATTTCAACTACAAATCATTCTCTTCCAGTTATTAAAATAATAACTTTCTGAATTAACACTACTTAGTTTCAAACTGCATTTCTTTAAAAATATTTGTAAATGTAGTCTTTTCAACATGTAAGGATAAACCTTCCTCTAATACTAAATTCTCTACCACACATCCCCAACAAATCTACAAGCTAGGCTTCACTGTCTAGTCTTCACATTTAGGCAATGTGGTCAAACATTAGTCATTAGCCTCTAAAGTCACTAAGCAGTTTTTTTCAAATTTAAAAAAACATCCAATTGTATAATTCTAAAATAAAATGTAAAGATACAAGAAAAATTACACTTAAAACTATATATTTTGACATAAATCTGTCAAGTTTCATGATTAGCACTACATACCCTACAAACTTAATTAAGAAAGCAATTTATGGGGCAGCTAGGTGGCCCAGTGAATACAGCACCCTCCCTAGAGTAAGAAGACCTGAATTCAAATTTGGCCTCAGACACTTAACACTTACTAGCCATGTGACCTTGGGAAAGTCACTTAACCCCAATTGCCCTGCCTCCCCCTCCAAAAAAAAAAAAAAGCAATTTATAATAGTACAATTCTAAAAACAGAAAATTAGGAGAAAAAATATATTTCCAACGTGATATAGCAAACCTATTTTTCCTTTCATGAAGATAAAGCCTGGACCTGTTACTTCCTAAGTATAGAAAATTAAAAGATGTCGAGACCTCCTTCTCCTAAATGCAAGTAGGAACCTTCTCTGCAACTTAGTCTTAGAGAATTTTCTAGAGCACTGAGAGATTGAATGACTTGTTTAGGGTTACAGAGTGATTATGTCAGAGGCAGAAGTTGAAGAAGGGTCTTCCTGGCTCAACATGTAGCTAGTTCTCTCTTTTACACCAAATGCCTCAATTTTTTCCCCCTCAATATTGTGAGAAATTGAATTTTTTCTTCAATCTTTAAGGAGACCTGTTAGCTATACTCCATTTAAAGGATTTCAGTGAGATTTAGAAATGTCACACCAGCTTAAAGGCAGTTTTTTCTTCCCATTTAGAAAAAAATTCTCAACATTAAAAACCACATTTCCCCCTCTGTACTAATATAAGCATTTTTAAATAGTACCTACAGCAGACATAATTGAAAGCTCTAAATATCATCTATATTTATTCAAAGTGTGAACTGATCAGAGATAAATACTTAGACACTTTTTTTTTCAGTAAAAGGAAATCAAATGCATGGCATCTTAATCCCTTCCCTTCACACCCAAAGTGACCAATAACTACACTACCTCAAATCAGTTAGCCCTACTGCTTTTATTTGTTGTTCAGTCACTCAGTCCTGTTCTACTCTTTGTGACCCTACAGATCATAACATGCCAAGCCTTTCTATCCTCCACTATCTCCCAGTATGTCCAAGCTCACGTTCCTTGTTTCCATGATATCATCTATCCATCTTATCCTCTGCTGTCCTTTCCTTTTTGCCTTCAGTCTTTTCCAACATAAAGGTCTTTTCCAATGAGTCCTATCATTTCATTATGTAGCCAAAGATTTTAGCGTCAGTCTCTGTCCTTCCAATGAGCAATCTAAATTAATTTCCTTAAGTATTGACTGATTTAATCTCCTTGATGTCCAAGGGACTCTCGAAAGTCTTCTCCAGCACCCTAATTTGAAAGCATTGATTCTGTGGCACTTGACTTTTCTTACAATCCAACTCTCACAACCATATACTAGAGTTGGAAAAATTGTAGCTTTGATTATACTGACCTTTGTTGATCTCTTTGCTTTTTAATATGCAGTCCAGATTTGCCATAGCTTTCCTTCCAAGGAGCAAGTGTGTTTTAATTTCATGGCTGTAGTCACCATCTGCAGTGATCTATGAGTCCAAGAATATAAAATCTGACACTGCTTCCATTTCTTCTCCCTCTATTTGCCAGTGATGGGATCAGTTGTCATGATCTTAGTTTTTTCTAGTACTACTGCTAGAGCATAACAATGCTAAAGCTAATATCAGAGATTCAATCCCTTTATGAAGGGATTCATTTCCCTCCATTCACTAACTGAAACATCTCTTAATCCTCTCTTATCTCAATGCCTAAGACAGTGGTTCTCAACCTTCCTAACGTCACAACCCTTTTAATACTAGTATGTCAGTGGACCTGCCTGGAGATGGATGGAGGAGCAGTGTCTCAGTTCCTAAGACCATCAGAAATAAGTGTTTTCCGATGGTCTTAGACAACCCCTGTGGTCCCTGTGAAAGGGTGACCCCCAAAGGGGTCAAGACCCACAGATTGAGAACCTCTGGCCTAAGACAATCATATTCACTACCTAATACCTGTGGTAAGAAGACCAGTAATCTCCCTACTATCGATAACAGGGACTTTAAAGGTTGGAAGGAATATTACAAAAACAATCTAGTTCAACCTATACCTGAAAAATAATTCTTCTAAAATATATTCAACAAGTGGTTACTCACACTTTCCTTGAAAAACTTCAATGAGCAAGAAAATCAGTATCTCTTATGGCAGCTCATTCCACTCTGAGATAGCTCCAATTAACATAAACTAAACCTAAATTTGTTTCTTTGCAATTTCTGCCTAATGTTCCTAGTTCTTTTCTCATGAGCCCTTTCAAGTTTGAAGCACCTGTGACATCCCCACTAAGTCTCATTTCTGGGCTTAAACATTCTCAGTTTCTTCAAGTGATATGGTATGTCATGAACTCAAATCCCTTAACCATTACAGCCATCTCTCTCTGGACACTCTCCAGTTAATCTAGGTCCTTCCAAAATGTAGCACCCAGAACCAAACACAGTAATATTCCAGATATAACGTGATCACTTCAAATCTATCCTTTACATTGACACCAGAAAAACTTCTCTTCTTATGGATAGGTCACATTGGTCTTCTGATCAATAAATATCAGTGGATCCATGTTGCCAATCAAGCTCAAACTCCCTGTCCTCGCATTCACAATCAGTCAGTAAATATACATTTATTAAGTACCATGCAAATGGTGCTTTGTATCAACATGCAAATATGTGCAAATTATGTACAAAATAAACTGGAAAAAATCAACAGAGAAAAGGCACTTGGATTAAGAAAGATTAGAATACTTTCTATAAAAGGCAGGATTTTAGCAGGGACTTGAAGGAAGTTACTGGGTAGAGATGAGGAGAGAGAGCTTTCCAGATAAGTGAGCATAGAGACTAAGTGTCTTGCTGGGTGAATGGCAAAGAAACCAATCTTTCTAAATATAACAGTATGGTAAGGGTGGGGTAGGAGTGATGTAAGATAAAATTGAAGGGAGAGAGGAAGAGGCAGCACGCAGCTTATGAAGGTCTTCAAATTCCAAAAAGAGAATTTTTATATTTGAACCTTGAGATGATGAGGAGATACTGAAGTCTGGGGGAAGGGTGCCTGGAAGATCACCTTGACAACTGAGGGGAGGATGGATTATAATAGGGAAACACTTGTAGCAGGGAGACCAACCAGAAGGCTGCTGGAAAAGTCCAGGGGTGAGATGATAAGTGGTTGTACCAGGATGGTGGCGTTGACAAAGCACAGAAGGGGGAGATGTTGTAAAGATGAAATCAACAGGGCTTGGCAACAGATTGAATATGGGGGACAGTGAGCGAAGAAATGAAGAAGGTACCTATGTATTTAGCCTGAGGAATTGGAAGGATGCTGTGGCCTCAGGAATAATAGAGAGGTTAGGTAGAGGGGAAGGTTTTGAGGGGAAAATAATGAGTCCTGTTTTGGACATGAGTGGGGTACACTCTCTGCATCCTCTGTGAAGACTCCTCAGAATAAGAAGGGGGAGAAACTATCTGGAAACCAGAGATAGACTTTTGTAAGACTAGACACACCTGAGTCCTGGGTTTACACAACTTAGGACCCTTCTTTCCACCCTTTCCCCCTTCCCTTGTGGTGATGAGCATTAGGCCCCTTTCAAGAGTTTTAGACCTCCACCCTTGTTTGTGACCTTTGCTTTGGCATTTACCAAATAAGGACATGGATGATACCTTGGCTTCCTGTCCCACCTCCCTGCCAACAGGAGATAGTGGCAGGCTTCTTTGTTATCCGCCATTGGGTTAGATTTCGTGCCAAGACTGAGAGCCCACCTCCTAGGCAATGTGAGAAGGGACAGCCAGGGGGAGGGGGCTCGACTGCATTAGGGTATAAATTCTTGTTCTGTCTTTTGTAACATGTCTCCTCTCCTTGATCTCTGCCATGGAGAGGACCATCCTCTTCCTGCAGGGGAAGTGAATAAAACTTCCAGTTTCTTCCTCAAGATGCCTCTGACTTTCTTCTTTACAACTTGACTAATGTTTAATGTGAAGGTATATGTAGAACCTATATTGGATTGCATGCCACCATGGGGGTGGGGAGGAGAAAATTTGGAACTCAAAAACTTGTGGAACTGAAGGTTGTAAAATGATGGTAAATAAAATTTTTTAAAAAATAAAAAAAAAAGATGTCTCTGACTTTTGATTCTGACTTGGGATTTTTGGGGTCCCAGTATCCCACAAAGACATAACATTTAAGACATATCTGGGACATCTAGCTGACAATGTCTAATTGACAACTGGAGATGTGAGACTAGAGATCAGCAGAGAGTTTGGGACTAGATATCTAGATTGAGAAATAGCATCATAGATCAATAACTGAATCCATGAGAACTAACAAGATCACCATGTGGAATAACATAGAAGGAGAAAAGGGCACAGGCCCAAGCCCTGAGGAACACTCATGGTTAATGGACATCACCTGGATGAAGATCCAGCAGAGGAAACTGAGACAGAGCATTCAGACAAGTAGGAAGAGAACCAGAAGAGTAGTGTCATGAAAACCTAGAAAGAAATCATCAAGAAGAGAGTATTCAACAGTATCAAAGGTTGCAGAGATGTCAAAAAGAATGAAGTGAGAAAAGGCCGTAAGATCTGGTAATTAAGGGACTGACAGTTACTTTGGAGAGCAGCTTAGATTAAATCATATAAGGTTAGAATTAAGAAGATGGTGAGAAAGGAAGGACCACCACAATCAGGTACTACTATCCCACTTTTCTTCTCTTGTATTATACTCCTCTCATCAAAACATTCTCCACTTTAGCCAAACTATAGTGTTCTCTGCACCACTCACCCCCACCCCCAGCACTCCAATATTCTCTAGCCTACAGTGCCCTTGCTCACAGTTCCCTAGGCCTAAAATGTTCTCCTCCCTTTTCACCTAGTCATCCTTTAAAGCTTACAAGGAAAACCAGGTCTTCCACAAAGTATTTCCTGATCCCCACCTCCACTCAACTTCAGAGTACTTGGGTCTACAAAACTACAAAGCTCCACAGGGACAAAGACCAAGTCTTAATCTAAATTTTGTATCTCTATCAGCATCCAATAGTTATCTGCACATGGTAATCACTGGATAATTGATTACAGTTCCTACCATCCAAAACTGGGCAAAGATAATGTGGATGGATTACTGAAAAACCATCAGTATTACTGGAAACAGTAGCCTAAGCTCATAAATTATCAGCACTATTGTGAGAGAAGGGACAACATATTACAAACTGGTTTACAATAATCTCTACTAGTGATCCATCTTTTTCATTAAAAATTTTTCACACGTTTTGTGGTAGTACATGTTAAAAATCAAAATCTCAGTCTGTGGGGCCTAGAGACTCCATGAATAATAGTAACAGCATTTATATAGCACTTTGTTTAGTAATGCCCTGTATATATGTATTCATTTGATGCTCACAACAATTCTGAGGCAGGTGCTATTATTATTCCCATTTTAAAGATGAGGAAAGTGAGGTTAAGTTGACTTGCCCTGGGTCACACAGCTACAAAGTGTCTGGGACAACATTCAAACTCAGGTCTTCCTAACTCCAAGTCCCACGTTCTATTCCTCAAATGGTAGAAAAAACAATTAGTGTAATTTCTCCCTACTAATATGGCCTCTCTCTATGGGTCTGCTGTGATACAGTGGAAAAAGGAATGAGGGGAGATATGAAGCAGAGACCTAGGCTTTTCCCCTACATTTTTCATAAGGTATACAAATAGACAAGTCACTTATTATTATTATTATTATATAATATAATAATTAATATAATATATATTATAATATATAATAACATTATAATATAATAATATTAATATTATTAATATTCTCATCACTTCAGTTGTTTTCAATCGGGTCTGACCCTTCATGATTCCATTTGGGGTTTTCTTGACAAAGATACTGGAGTAGTTTGCCATTTCCTTCTCTAGCTCATTTTACAGATGAGGAAACTGAGGTAAATAGAGTTAAGTGAGTTGCTCAGGATTACACAGCTAGAGTCTGAAGCCTGATTTGAACTCAGAGGAGTCTTCCTGAATCCAGTACCTATGGTACTCTATCCACTGTACCATCTAGTTGCCCTGTTCTCATCTATAAAGGAGGATTATTGCGAGGATTACATCAAATATATTCAAAAACCTTTTTTTAAAAGTACAAAGCATCACACAAATGTAAGGTATTTGCTTTACATAGTGAATCAGCCAACATGAAAGATACTTTTTAAACAGCTGAAAAAAGGAGATAAAGACTCTGAAGGTATTTGTTAAAGTATTTTATAAATGAACAAATTTTACATTTGTCAAAACAAGAATGGAAATAACTTACTACCATTGTTATACTTATTATTATGACTTATATAGTGGTCCTGATCATTGAACCAACATAACCACTGATAATAATAATATAGATGGCTTATTATAGTCAATAAGATTAAATAAGAGCACAATGAAATCAAAGGGACTGTTAACAGTTTTTTTTTTTTTGCTTTTTTGGAGGGGGGAGGGCAGGGCAATTGGGCTTAAGTGACTTGCCCAAGGTCACATGGCTAGTAAGTGTCTGAGGTCACATTTGAACCCAAGTCCTCCTGACTCCCAGCTGGTGCTCTATTCACTGCACCACCTAGCCACCCCAACTGTTAACATTTTAAGACACTTTGGAGTTCATGCTGATATTGTGTCATATCAAACATCATTTTAATAAGTGAGCAACTGATTAAGAACTGAATATATTTTGAAACACTGGGATCATTCAATTAAACATTACATGGATACCATGGTATAGAGATAATAGTAGACATAGATAATACAACCCCAAAATTTCAGCCTTCTCATTCAAACTGCAGTTTAAAAATCAGGTACTAAGTTTCATCTCAAATATAATAAAAACAATATTTTCAAGATTTGTTTTTAACCAGTCCTGGATCTATGATTTCATCTGTGTGGGGAAACTCTCAGTGTAAAAACTTCCTCCCCCAAAGAAGATGGGTGACACACCCATAACTTTAAGAAATAACTAGCCCATGGCCAAACTACAATTGTCTAAAGAAGACTTGAATCCAATCTTCCGGACTCCAACACCAACCTTCTATCCGCTAGGCCATGCAGTCTCTTTTAAAGGTCAGTATGCTGACCTAATTCCTTGATATACTTGGAGAAAGCTTTGAACCACACTAAAAATTAACCTAGTCTTCATTCTTCCAAACTCCTAAATTTGAAGCCCTCCTTAACACTTGGATAAAGAATTGCCCTTATTTATTGACAATATCTAGCATTTACATAGGATTTTAAGGTTTGCAAAGTGATGTTATTTCATTTCACCTTAATTTCACTATTAATTGGAAATATCACTCTCATCATTCATAAATACAAAATATATCCTGAAGTAATAATTTTATATAAATGTGAGACTTAAGAAATATCAAGTATAACCATCCCTTAATATACAAGATGGCTATAAAGTATAATTTTATATAATTTGCCCTTCTTCATTTACTTCTGTCTTAAAGCAAAATAGTGTTTCCACACTCACATCTGTTGTCTAGTATCATCTACCCAGTCCCTAAAGCGGACAGGAGGTAGTAATATAGAGAGTTATTGTTAATTGTTAACACAGGGAGCCTGAGGCAAAGAGATTTAAACCAACACAGGAGAGTAGAAATAATGCCACCAGCACTAAGCAATGAAATACTCCCTAACCTATATTAGAGTTCTTGCTTGACAATCACACTGGCTCTGGAATACTCGTTAACTCCATACAATCCTAGAACCCAAATTCAAATAGTATTATGACCTCCCCTTTCAACCAAATGTTAAAATTAAGGATTAGTAAAGCATAAAATGGAATTTGGTTATGTGTGAACCTGAAAACTCCTTAAAATTCTATAATTCCATATTTTCAAATGACACACCAAATTAATTTCCTAATTTAAAATTATGTAGTAATATTGCCACAGAAATACTATGATCATTCCCAGGCAAAATGAAAAAAAAAATTAGAATGATCAAAAACAAAGTCAACAACAGAAATAACAAATGTAATCTTAACAGTTTGCTATCAATAAAAATTTTAATTAAACTGCTTCCTATGTGAAAATAGTAGTTTAGATTGCTATTTTTCTCATAAGCACGCCTCATTATAATACTTCTGCCACGATCTGCTTTTCTGTAATTAAAAAAAAAATCAATATTCCAAACAACTCTTTAAAGGAAACAGAAAAGGGGCAATTTTAAGATTTATAAACATTTCTCCATCTCTTCACTGGATTTTTAAACAGTTTTTACCAGTATTGGATAAATGTAATACTGAAATGAACTACATGACATCTTTGCATATTTTCACAGAAGTTAAGATATTAATACTGAATATCAAACAACTAAATAAACAGTAAAGCTATGTTATGGAACAGAATGCAAGTAGATAGAACAAGTATTTGCAAGTATTCAAATATCACTATTAAGTAGCAATATTGTTCCTGTACTTAGCCCATTTTTAAAAAAGAAATTACACAACAAATTTCCTGAATATCCTCCCCTCAACTTGTTATATTCAAAAGATAAAAGTTAGTCTTCCATTTCCCAACTATGGCCCATATAAGTAAAGTACCATCTTACTACTAGTTTTAAACCCAACATTTTCCATGTGGTCTGCCTTATGTGGGTTGCATTGGTCTTACTATGCTTCTCGTGTCCATGCTGCTGGAAAAAGCAGTCTGTACAAGCAGGAGTAGAGGCACAATCCTGAGAGAGAGGAGCAGAGAGAGATGTTGAGAAAATAAACCTACAAAATGACCTCACCTAGGAGTTCAGGGGGCTCAGCCAAAGTTCAAGGTTATAGCCATATGAGCTAGAAATAAACCCAATGGCAGTAAAACTGGCTCTACAAAGAGAAATCTAAAGCTGTCAAAAGCAATATCATCACTTGTTCTCAACCAATATAGAGGTCTTCCCCTTAAACTGCACCCCCCACAAAGAAACTAAAATTGGACTGATGTGGAATGATTAGTGAACGATATAATAAATCAAATATTCTGCTAAGAAATTACCATGTGCCTTATCTGCAATTACCATTTTTCAGGATTTTAGAATGCAATAAAATACACTTAATATGAATTAAACTGAATACAATTTAATCTTTCTTTCATGATTAAGGTGGTATTTAAGAACCCTACAATACTTCTGGATCTTTATCTAACATTATTTCATTGTAAGTGTATGTATATCAGTGGTAGAATTCATAAAGTATTTCTGGTTGATAGAACATTATTTTAAAAAAGTTTTTATTCCACATAAATTTTATGCTGGGGGGAAAAACAACCAAGGAAAAAGTTCTGACCAAAAAAAGAATAATGTATTAAAATCTGAAATACAATAAAATCCTGTTTTGTGGAACAATTGATGAAATGGAATTTATATATTCTAATTTCAGAAAAGGAAAATTACTATCTAACCTCAGGAACCCTTTCCTATATAACATGAGGAATTTTTTTAACTTCCAGTTTCAATATCCTATACCATTCTTCATCTACTATACTGTTCAATAAAAATCAGAAATATTCATAATCAAAGAAATAATAAAAAATACTTCCAAATCAGTTTTATTATTAGAAGGAACAGAGCATCTAATTTAATTTCTCATTTTTAAGATGAGGAAACTGAGGCCCAAAGAGATGCTGTGCAGAGTTAAGATTGAACTATGGCTTCCTGACCCCAAACATAATTCTTAAACTATATTACAATGTAGAACATTTTTTTTAAAAGGAGTTTCTGTTTAACCTTCAGCAAATAAGAAAATCCATACACTGGAATCATTCCCTTCCCATATTGTTTTAATAAACAAGACAAGAAAAAAAGGTGGTAGACATTCTGTAGATTCATAAAGTACCATGAAATTAAGAAAACATAAAATATAATTTCAAAATTTCAGTACTTCTCTGAATTTTCTTTATATATGCCATTTTAATGCATAAACTGTACACAAATTTCAAGTTCTCTTGCAGGTAAGTTCATTGTTGTTGCCCATTTTTCCCCTATCAATTCATTTCATATCTATGACCTCCCCCCAAAGCCAGATGTAGATGCTATGGAGCCCTGGAAAAATACCCAAATTAAAGTCACAGTGCAGACTCTGTTTATGGAACTGGAGATAGGTTATACATTAGGGATAGTTGTGAATATAAAGACAGCAGGACAGTGGGAAGTGCAATGGAAATATCATATGGCATGCTGGTTCTGGAGTTCTTAGCCCTACAAGTAACCGTGCTATTAAGGTGTCTTGCTAACTTAAAAGGTCCTAAAAGAAAGAATTCTGAAAGCTCAGGGGATCCAAAGAGCCTGGTAGATCATTAGATTTTGACTTTCTAATTAAAATAAATGCAAATATAAAGGCAACTTTCAGATTCTTCTAAAATGTTTCCTGTCTTATGGAAACCCAGACATCTTACACCCCAACCAAGACAATACAACTCAGTGTACTCAAAGCATGAGGGAAATGAAGGACAAATAAAAACAGCAAAAGATATATAACTGGATGAAATTGAGCACATGCTATCTTAGAAATCCTCCTGGGAACAAATACTCAACAACTAGTTAGCTTAAAGTTCTAATATTTGAGGAAGCCAAGGCCCTGACTAAGCCTACCCAACTCAATGAATTACTATTATTTCATTATACATTTTTAAAAAATGTATAATACTTTAAATAGCCAAAGTTGTTTCACACATAACAAGAGTTCTCCCACAAGACTAAGAAATGAAAGGCAAGGATCATGACTTTTTCTTTTACCTCCCTACCACAATAATTTGCACCTAGTTAGTACTACCATATAGTGTGCAGGCATATACATTATATGTGTATATATACACACGTGTGTATACATGGGTATGTATACACATACATGATGGGCATGCATGTGTGTATACATACATATGTGTATATATGCATGTATATACACATATAGCCGTATTATATCATCAATAATCAAGGAGGGTCTTCAGAATCCATAAATTTAAGCAGTCCTATATGGGAAACATCACTTTTTTAACAAAAGTCTGACTCCCAGATTATTTCCTTATCCCACTGGAACAACAATAACCTCACTCTTACTCACTCGCTCACACACACACTCACACACACATCCTCCCCCCTCTCCCCCCAACCAGCAACTCTTACAGTGGCGCAATAGGATGGTGGATTACAGAAATCATTTTGCCCACAGACTTACCTAAAGCATTTTGACCCTACCTCATGGCAACTTGGGAGTGATGATTAGGGAGACTGTCCTTTTATAAGATGGGAAGTAAGAATTAGAAATTTTACTTTAGCTCAAAGCTAGCTATGACAATAATCAATTAGATGTTGGGCCTCAATCTCATTTAAATTTAGAATAAACAAAGGAGTTTACCAAATGGCTCAAAATAAGAATGGATATCCTATCATCAGTTGGGTTATCAGTAGTTTACTCTCCTTATTCCAAAAGAAAGAGTGCTTGTAGTCTGTCAGCCACTGAGAAAGTTGGGAAGCAATGCAGCCATTTTCTATTTTTAACTTTCACTTTATTTCATCTATAAGACTAGAGGTTTAAAATAAGTTTCAAAGTTATATGCCAGTCAATAGCTGGAGATAAAATTCTGACCCCTAAGTTTTTGTACCTTAACACTGCACTCAACTACATTTTTTTCACCAAGGCCATAAAATTTAGTACATTTAAGAAAACTTCTTAAAGTCTCAGTTTAAAGGAAAACTCGCAATAAATAAATGTCTTCCAAAGTGACATTGTTTCATGTATAATTTTTTTAAATAAAACTAAAAGAAAATGTTAATTACTGAGTAATTATCACTACCTGACATACTTTTAAAAATTCACCGAACATGACAAATTTTATTTTACAATGAAACATGTGTCAAGAAAAGTTCATAGAAACTGCATTCAAATTCAAAGTATAACAGCAGCACCTACAGTTTTCTACAAGATAATTATTTTTCAGATTTATAATATACTTCCTCATCTCTGGAGCCTAATCAATTTTTACTCTTAATTTTAAAATTCTGCCAGATTCAATTTTATCTCATTTTCAAATGGAAAGCAAAAATTAAAATATTTTGTTACAAAATAACTACACATGGGTTATATGAGATGATTTGAACTCCTTGAAAGAAAAGTGCTATTATAGAGATCAAATGTCTTGTTTCTATTTTACTGCTACACTGAAAACATATGATATCTTTATATAACTGTACAAACCATTTGGTAAAATTTATTATGTAAAGGAACCCACAACCTGTGTGAGTGTAACTGTCACTTAAATGTTTTGAGGGGCACAAACTGGCAATCCTTACACATGTAAGAATATGTTGTTTTATCATATCTAGGTGAAAATAAGTTCAAGAGTTTCAATAAGTTCAAGAGTTTCAATAAGTTTTTTTCCCCATTCTTAAAGTAATATTTCATGTTCTAAACACTAATGAAAAACTGTTTAAAGTTACTGTTTGTTTCCACAAGGTATGTTAAAATATAAATAAATATTAGTAAAATATAGTATCTGTTAAGTACTTTTCAATCTATGCTTTCAAAGCTTTTTATAACATTACTTAGTGTCAACTATAATCTTCTAAATGTAGTGTTCACATTATATAGTCATGAATTTGGGAAAAAAATTCTAAAAGTCTTCTGTCTTTTCAATTCCTCTAATCAGTGAATATAAATTCTGTCAAACTGTCAATTCTTGATTCAGTACCTTGCACATAGTAAGTAATTAATACTTGTTGACGTGAAAAAAATATATAATTTATTAAGAGTTTTTTTCCCCAAATAATCCCACTACACTTTATCCTACTATGGAAAGACTTTCTATAAAGAGTTGCCCAAGTTCATTTTTGGCCTATTTTCCTAAATGGACAAAAAGCACATTTCCCCACTTCTATGTGGGAAATTTTTTGAAAGTGGAAGCAATAAAATAAAGTTGTTAAGGGAATTTTAAGTTCCTTCTTACTTAAAACATAGTAATAAGAGTAGACATATACATTAGCATTAATATTATGGGAAATGTTTGCCTTACTCTGGTAAAATAACTGCCAAAGTTACATGTAGTGATAAAAAGTAAACCCCTTGCAAAATAAATGCCAAACTAGGAAACTAAAAGTGAACAGGGTGCAATTTTCTTTAAATACACAGATCTCCTGATAAAGCCCTTGGTTTTCATGTGCATATACGTAGGCAAAGTATCCTACCTTAAGTACTTATTTATCTGAACTGGTCCATTTCTTAATATGCTTGAGCAAAGCACTTGCTTTTAATTTTTTTTCAAGTTTAATTATAACAGAAAATAACTCTTCTTCCGGAATCTAACCAAGTCTTTCTTCAGATGAGCAGTCAGTGGAATAGATAATGAAAATAACACAATCCAAGTGGGCCTGCTCAGTACAGTCACATAACCTTTAGGTATCATTCTCTCTGAGATAGCCCCTGTGAGATGCTTCTGCTCTCTACCTCAGCATCCTCCTCCCTAGAAGGCACAATGATACACAGGCCTCTCTCACCATTTCCGTATTATTTCGTGGTGTGTGTTGGGGGGTAGACAAGGAAGAGAAAGATGGAAGGAATTACAGAATAGTCTCTCCTCCCTATCTTCCATCCCCTATGCCTGGTTCTCTGGGTGGTACGTTACCTAGTCAACAGCATCCCAGGAATAAACACAACGTGTAATGGGACCACAACCGATCGCCATCCCCATGATACATTCTTTAGCCCCTTAAAGTAACCCCCCTCGAATGTCGGTCCCTTTATCTAGTTCGAGCCACCACGGTCCCTGAGGCCCTGAGCCTGGTCCTAAAGAAGGGGGGTGGGGGGAATTAAGAGGGGGAGGAGAGAATGGGGATTGGGGGTGAAGAATTAACTACTAGAAATGAACCCCCGTCGGTTTTAGGGGGGCGCCGGGTGCTTTAGTCTCCACTTCAAGCCCAAGGACATTTAAGTGGACCCGCCAAAGCCTCCAGCCCCCCCGCCCTCCAGCCCCCCATCCACATCCCAAGCCCTCGGCCCAGGCGACCCTCCCACCGAGTGCTGAGGGGGAGGGGCGGCCCGGGCATCTCCCTCTTCCCCATACTCCGACTGCCCAGGTCCCCACCCACTGCCCTTTCCCGCGGGGTAAGGGTGGAGAAGACTGGGGTCCGGCCTGCCATACGTACTTCGCTGTTGAAGGTTTTCACGGCCTCCATGTTGTCGGTGCGAAGGCCCCAGCGCCCGGTGGCGGAAGAGGCGGCGGCGGCGGCCTAGAGAGGGGACTGGGCCACGGGCGGCCCAGGGGAGCCGGGGAGCGGTCGAAGGCGCTGAGGGCCGGAGTGGGGATCGAGGGGAAGGAGAGGAAGGGGGCGGGCTCCCTCAGGGACGGCGAGGCCTCGGCATGGCCGCGGGGACGAGCAGAGCTCCGGGCTAAGGAACAGAAGCGCAGCCGGGGCGGGCGGGGGAGGGGCCGAGCAGCCTCCTGCTCTTCTCCGCCCCGCGCTCGGCCTCTCTTCTCCACCCTCTGCTCCCTCCTTCTCCCCACACACTCCACCCCCTTCCACCTCCTCCTCCTCCTTCTCCAACTGGCTCCCGCTTCTCTTCTCCACCGCTTGGAACACAGGAATCAGCAAAGGGCGGCGGCGGCGGTGGCTGTAGAGGAGGAGGAAGAGGTAAAGGCAGCGACGGCGGTGGAGGTGGCGGCGGCGGCGGCAGCGCTGGCGGCGGCGGCTGCGGCAGCCAATATGGCGGACGCGACCTGGCAGCGCAGGTTGGAGAGCGGCAGCAGCAGCGGCGAGCGTGCCCCCTGGCGGCCGGACAGCCGCCGCCACGGAAAGGCTGGGAAGGAGGTTGGAAGAAGCGGGGGGAGGGGGTAACGTGAAGGGGTAGGGAGGTTAGGGAATCATAGATGTCTGCGCGGGCGGGCCAGAGTGTCCCGCGCTGACTGTCAGGAGGTAGCCTCCGCTCCTTCGCGAGCCTGGGAGCCGGGCAGTGGTGATCCCTGCAGGGCAATGGGCGGTACTGCAGTCGTACCCATTTGCGCGGCACAGCCAAGGACGCCTTCTTTACTTGGTCCCTCTACAAGTGTCTCTCTGGTGGGATGGGGTTGATCTCGTTATAGTTTGTTCTTAATCAGTTGTTAAAATTTGGGCATTAAGCTTGAGAAAAACCAGCTTATAAAAGGATGTGTTGCTTCCGCACTGCTTCGAGTTAAAGAAATCCGGCGGGGGGTGGCGGGTTGGTCTTGGTAAAATGTATTTCATCCACAGCTGATTTATTGGGGGGAGGGAAGCGGGAATAACAGTGGTGATGAGGTATTGGTCTGTTAATTCGCGGTTAATGTTTTAACTCGGTATTGACCCTCAGTGGTCCTTTTCTAGGAAGAAAACATCCATTTCTGATCAAATACTTAAACAATAAACATTTTCAAACTTGGGGCTAGTGACTGTGACCCTTGATTTCATTGATATAGCAAACTCCCAGATGAGAAACTGCTGTACCAGGGCCAGGGCAGGTTAGGCAACTCCACCATTGTCTGTGGTCTCCAGGTAGCCTCCAGCAACTTCCCCCCTTTAATCACTCGTTAGTGGAGTCTTGACCTCATCTTGACTCCAGAAGACCCTCTCCAGACTTATTACTGGAGTTTAACCTCATCTGACTCCTCCTGAAGACCCTCCCCAAACTCCTCCTCTAGACCAGCCCTACGTTCCTCCCACAATATTTCTGTGTATAAGATCCCATCTTCCCTCCATGTGGTGTGAGAGTGCCATAGAATGACCTAGCACAGACTTATTCTGTGACAGAATTACATAGACTTACTCTGTCCTGCTTGCCCAATGCAAGTGTCACAGATACGTGGGCTCCTTAAGAGTCTGCCCAATATGGTGAACTTTTAATGAACTTTTAATAAACTTTACTTTTCTTTGGCTGAGAGAAGACTTGAATCAAATTCATTCAGCAGGACCTGGCTTGTTGGTGTTTTGGGATCTCCAGAGCAACTTTCTACAAAGTGAAAACAAGATGATTTTGAGAGGAGTTACAATAGAGGCAGGGAAGACTAGGAAAGGCTTCATGAAGAAGAACTGTATTTGAAGAACATAAAGAACTGTATTTACTTCTTGAAGGAAATCAATTCAAATAGAGCCTGGCCTTTGGATAAGCCAATTGACAGGCCCCTAGAGATTTCTAAGGCTAAACCCTGGAAATAGTTAACAGTCAAGAGTTCAAGAGTTATAATCAGTTCAAGTTAGGAAGCTTTGTGGAGTGTCAGTCAACAAATATTTCTTTTTTTTTTTTTTTTAATTTACTCATTTACTTTTAATTTACAAGATTCAGTTCCACAATCACTTGAGTTTCAGATTTTCTCTCCTCCCTTCCCCCCCCCCCCCATGGTGACGTGCAATCATGTATAGGATCTGCAAATACTTTCACATTGTACAATAGTTTGGTCATATAGAAGGGCTGTAACCAATGAGTGATCACTGGGAAAAGAGAAAAAAAAAAAGCAAAACCAGACATGAAAGAGAATGATAACGAGTTTTGCTTCAGTCTCCATTTAAACTATAGTCTTTCTATATCTTTCTCTGAGTT
>CM053586.1:73524634-73544397 GCA_028646515.1 Pseudochirops corinnae | reverse complement strand
GAACTGAATCTTGTAAATTAAAAGTAAATGAGTAAATAAAAAAAAAATTTAAAAAAAAATGATTTACCCAGGGCCACATAGCTGGCAAGTATCTGAGGTCAGGTTTGAACTCCATCCCCTGCCTGAGCCCAAAACTCTGTCCATTCTGCCACTTAGGTGGTTGGACAAGTGCAGGAGACAAGATTACATGTCTTGTTAGGAGAATTAGAAAAGCTTCATGGAAGAGATGATAACTGATCAGGCTTCAAACTACATGGCACAATGGAATAGGAAGGTCTGAGTTTGCCTCCTAATCTATATAACACTGGTCAAGTCAGTATTTCTGGGCCTCTATTTTCTTGTTCACAAAATGTGAGGGCTGAACCAGACTGAGGGTCTTTAACAAACTTGCTTGTGCCAAAGTCGTTACAGACTCCTTTCATATTCGGATAAAATCTATGGAACCCTTCTTAGAATGATGATTTCAAATACATAATATTAAATACATATTTTAAATATATAATATTGAAACCTACTTATCAAAAAAAATTTTTAAGTTCACTCCAGGTGAAGAACCCCCGGACCAGATAAATTCCTTCCAACCTTAAATCCTACAATCTCTACAAAACTGACCTTTAGTTTCAAACCCTGGAACTCAAGCCTGTTTAGATAGTATGTTACTTTGCCTAAGAGGAACATTCAAAGTATTATGTGCAATACAATGTAATGACTACAGTGCTGGATGTGGAGTCAACAAGAACTGAGTTCAAATCCCCATTAGATTCTCCAGGATAATCATCATCTCACCTTTCTGAGTCTGTTTCCTCATCTGCAGGATGGGGATAACAGAAATACTTCACAGGGTGGTCTTGACTATCAAATGCAATAATATAGAAGAGTTTGCAAACCTTACAGATGTTTATAAAAACCAGCTATTTTAATTATTAATAAGCAATATCTGTTGAGAAAGCTCTAGAGCTAATCATATCAAGAACTCCTCTTCTATCAAGAATAATTATTACAACTACTCATACTGAGCAACTTTTCCAAATTGTTCATTCATGGGGCATATTAAGGTTGTATTTTCCTTTAGATAACTCTTTTGTTTTTTTAAATAAAATTTCATTTCTTATTTTTACAAAAAAAATTTTAAATAGTCCTTTTTTTGACTAGCTGTACCTTCAGATTGAAGAAAAAAAGGAAAAAAATCAAAGTAAAAGAACCAGCCTGACTCGTAGTTAATTTTATTCTTTTCCTATCCTATTAAAAAAAAAAAACTATAACAAAACAAACTTAGGAAAGGGTTCTTTTAAATATTTATGATGTTTCCTTTAAAGTAATACTATTATTTCATATATCAAAATTATGCTGATGAGTGATAATGAAAAAGTGAGCATTGGAGCAAAATGATATTTCAAACAAGGTCAGGCAACGCTAAGGCGTTGGACATGCCAAGACTTAGCTGAAAGTTGTATCAGACAAACTCTCTGGCAACATACAAATCTCCTGATTACTGTAGCATTAATGACTGGCTGCAAATCAATAAACTTGGCAAGTAAATAAGAAGGAAAAGGGGAAAGGGGGAAAGCAAGAAAAAAGAGAAAAAAGTAGAAGGGAAAAGAAAGGAAAAAGAGACCCAAGTTGAAGTAAACTGTGTTATCTTAAGAAAAATAAAGACTTCAGCGGAGCCCAGAGTGGGTTCTCACTGTACAATCAGCACATCCCGCTCAACATCATCAGCGTTAGTCATCATCTGTTGTTAATACAGCTACTCTTCTCCGTGGGGTAGCAATAACTTACCATCACTGCTTTATGGGAGGAGAAGCTGGAGATCAGGGAAATGGAGTGCCTCAGTTCCAAGATTACACAATGAATTAGTAGCTAGAGCAAGACCTCCCAAGTCTGTGCCGAGCCATAGTATCTATACTCCTTTTTTAATGGGTCCTTCTCTCTCAAGCACGCCCTAAAAAGTTCTATTTATTGTTCCATCACCCAAGCTATAAAAATATTGTGGAGCATGATCACCAAAAAGCTCTCACACTTTCTGCTGCCTTCTCATCACAGATCTTCCTGATACTCTTTTACTCTTTTTGTCCCCTACCGCTACACTTTGTGGTTGTTGTGCTGTTTCAGTCATGTTTGACTGTCCATGACCCCATTTGGGGTTTTCTTGGCAGAGATACTGAAGTGGTTTGCCATTTCCTTCTCTAGCTCATTTTACAGTTGAGGAAACTGAAGCAAACAGAGTTGAGTGACTTGCCCAGGGTCACACAGCTAGTGTCAGAGGCCAGATTTGAAATGAAGTTTCCCCTAGCCACTGTACCACCTAGCTGCCCTACTTTATAACTAGCTTCCTTCTAATTCTCTTCCCCAAACACTCCTGACTTCCCATTCCTTCTTTTCTTACTATCTCTTAGAAGTAGCATGTTATGTTAAGAAAAGTCCTAAACTTAGAGTCAGAGGACCTGTATTCAAATCCTAGTCCTCCTATTTATAACCTTTGTTTGTGTCTCTAGATACGTCACTTAACATCTCTGGACTCTTGGATTCCTTTGTAAAAATTAAGGAAGTAGACTGTATGATCTCCAAGGTGTCCCTTGTAACTCAGGGACAAGTCACTTAACATTTGAGTCTCATATTTCATCATCTGTAAAGTAAAGGGATCCAGCTAGATCAAGCATTGCTAACTTAGAGTCACAGGAGTCTGTGGACTTGGATAAAAAAAACATATAACTTTCTTTTCAATAACCTCTAACTGAAATTTAGCATTTTCTTTTATTATGAATGTTGGTGACAAATCGCAGTAGTATTAGCAGGACTTGTGACTCTGTCAATAACAGAAATCTCAGATATATTCACATCACATTACAGCTGTTAAAATTATCTCAAAATATCCTTTATGCTAGTTACTACTCCAAAATCAATGTAGTTATTAGATCGCTGCTAAACTGCCTCTGACCTCAATCTTCCTTTCTATAGATTCTGTTTCAATAGAATTGGTTTCCTTGGCAATTCTATGCATTTTTTAAAAATACTTAAAAAACAGAAAGAAGTCCATCCAGAGACTTCATTCAGGGGCCAGAGGGGGTCCACGACACGTTTTTAAAAAACTTCAGACTAGATGATCTCTATGATGCCTTCCAACTCCAAATTCCAATGATTAATTTTTTGGTTGCTTTTTTGTTTTGGTTTGGTTTGGTTTTAGTGCCTACACATTTCCTTATTCATTTAATGCTTTATTCATTTTATAAGATTCTCCAAAACTTTTTTGTTTGTAAAACTGCAGCGGGGAAATGAACAAGTTGAGCTTTTAAAATTAACCAGTCTGAGGTACTCTCATGCCTTGAATTGAAATAACCCAGAATGGTGAGCTGTCTCTCTACTTCATGAAAACTGAAAGTGATTTTCTAACAAAAGGAATGGCACCTATCATACTTTTTCTGTTCTGTGCTATTACTCTTTTTTATCTTTATCATATCAGATAGATTGATTATTATCATGTGTATTGCTGTTAGGGTATCTACAACTATATTTATTCCTATTTTTATCTGTTGTTTTACCCAAATATTCTCCATTCTAAAATGGAGAAGGAAAGGTAGATAAATCACTGGAACATGTAGATTATTGTCTGTTTCTCCCTTTGGCTTATAAAGAAGAAAGGAATTAAGAGCTGCCTTTCAGCTTTAATTAAAAGGTATTCATATATATATATATATATATATATATATGCTATCAAACTTACTAAATGAGAGACTCAGAAAAGGAAGGTGGAAAAAGCACAAAGTAATACAGGGACTTACCAAAAGCCTGTTGTTTTTAGTTTTTGTCTTTTGTCTTTTCTCCCTCAACTTTCAGATTTAGAATTTAAGACCAGAGAATTTTGAGAGCCCCAGATCACTGATAAACGATCTTCCAAAAACATCCGAGGTACCTTGCTCTCCAAAAGGGTTCTTTCCTGGCTAAGCCCCCAGCAGCTTCAACAATTTACTTCTCACCAAGTAACAGACTGGAGGAGTCAGGGCGGAGAGAGATAAGAATGAAGAATAGAAAAAAGCAGCTGGACAAGAATAGAGGAATGGATAATGACTCCCTTCCTCTAACCTTATTCAGTGGGATGAAACCCATGCTGCTCATTGCTCCCGCTGATAACAAAGCACAATCTGCTTTATGTTCAAAGTATTCCCTAAAGAAAGTCCTTTGCCTCCAGCTGTGAAAATAATTGATGTCTTTAATGTTCCTAAAGAAACAAGCCTTTGATGGAAGCATGGTTATATTATTCAATAAGTGAAAAATTATAGATGGGGACAATTCTGAGGGATAAGCATTATTTTTTTTTCTTAAAATTAAGATGGGGAGAAAATATAAATATAAATTATTCATAGAAGTTTAACTAACCTTTTAGTATCTAAGGAGAGTAATAAAGTTGTACAGGTCAACACCGTTGGTCCAGCTTCTATAATATAAATTATTATATGTAATATAACACTGCATAAACAAAGTTGGGATTTTATAGGAAAACACTTTAATTACTGGAGACCAAATATAGACCATACTTATCCCCAGAAAATCACAAACCTACGTGGGACTTGACATCAAGAGGTCGTTAGGTGGTCAGTGGGTGCTAGACTTGGAATCAGTAAGATCTGAGTTTGAATCCTTCCTCATGTATTTACAAGCTTGGCAAATCACCTAACCTCTCAGCCTTGGTTTCCTCATTTGTAAAATAAAGATAGTAAGAGCACCTGCGTTTCTGGGTTGTTCTGAGGATTAAGTGTGGCATCATACATAAAGTATGCATTGAAAACCTAAATCGCTTAAATTAATGCTACGTATAACAATGATAATCATTAATATTATCGTCAATGGATATCTACGCTTTTTAAAGGAGATCTATTGCAACCTTTTATGGATGTAGTTCATGTTCAAAGAACCCTATATTCAAGGCAATATGGTACCAGAGACTTACTATTGTACAAGAATTTCTTCAAGTACCTGAGATTTTAAGACTGTTCCTTTGTTCTTAAAATGTCAAATCACCCTTCAAAAATTATTCAGCTACATACACTAGAAGTAGAGGAAAGATGATGCCCAAGTTCACATTTTTAACGTCTCAAGTCTTTACAATATAAAGAGATAAACAAAAATACATTCTATACAAAGTGCTTAGTCCATAGGTCTACGTAACAAAGCACATGATATCATTGACAAAGAAATTTGTACTTCTTATGCTACCATTGAGATGTCTCTAATATTTTGGTAATTCTTTGAATCAAAACTCATAGCTTGATATTCTAGGAACCAATTCATTCTGAGCACTGATTCTGTTCCATTTGAGCTTACTAATCAATAGATAAAAAGAAAAAAGTTAGGTACAAATGATCTCACTAACCAGAAAAGGCAGATTTGCCACTAAAAATGACATCATCTTTTCTCCCCTCAATACTATGTAACCTTCTCCTGACTTCATGATTACCCTTGATTGCTTCACTCTCAAACACCTTTACATGTAGTAGATAAAGGACTGGACCTGGAATCAGGAAGTTTTCGGTCTGGATCCCACTTGGGACATTAACTATTTATGTAACCACAGACAAGTCACATCCCTGAACTCAGTTTCCTCATATGTATAATGGAATTACAAACACTAACTTCACATGGTTGTCTGAAGGACCAAATGAGATAACATGTAAAGTGCTTTGCAAATCTTAAAGTGCCATATTATTATTACTAATAATAGCTGCTGTCAATATTACTCAGACAGTGAACCAAAAATATTATTTCTGCATTAGAAAAGAATATATGTGTATGTATATATGAATACATACACAGTTACTATAGATAGCATATATATATGTTTTTTTTCTAATGCTGAAAAAATGAGATACACACACATATGTAAACATGCCAAATACTAGTAGTTCAAAGAGGAATTTAACTTGGCTCCAGGATGAATTATGTTCCTTAAGAAACAGAGAACATTTATTTAGAATTTAGTTTGCTCAGCCTTGATAACTCAATCAAAAATGTAAAGAGCAGCCTCAAACAATGGAGATGTGTGCCCAGTTGAGAAACAGAAAGAACTCAGATCTCAAAGCATAAAAAGACATTTTCAAGATTAATAAAGTGCCAGTGATGGGGCAGGAAAAACTTTTAAGTCATAAATTTTGAGCTTATTACATTCCAAAGGAAAATAAGTCCTATGAAAAAAAATTTGAGCAAAAATAATTCCAACTGAGATGTATAAAAATTATAATTAAGGTGGCATATGGATTATGTCTAGTCAGTTTAGATATTCTCAGTAGAATGCTACATGAAAAATCCACTAAGGATATTTTGCTACATTGTTCTAGGTTTCCCTATACATACGGACAGAATAAGTCTAAATATCTCTCACTAGAAAATAAACTGCAACAGAAATATTTGAAGGTCTTTTTTTTTTTTTTACCATCATTCCCCAGACAAATCTAAAGCTTTAGCAAGCTACTTAACAAGTTATTTTTTTTAAAGGGTTTGGAGTAGGAATGGTCTTCAGAAGCCCTCCAGTGCAGTGTCATTTTCAGATTATAGAAGAGAATGCAGGGGCCATCTAACATAACCTCATTTTATAGATGAGATAACTATGGTTCAGGGAGAAGACACTTGTCCTGAGTCACCCAGGTCATGAGTGGTAAAGCTGGGACTCAAATCCAGATTTAGAGACTTAAAACCCAGTATGCTGTTCCATCACTGGTCCTCATCCTAGGTTTACCACTAGGTTGCAGCATGACTTTGGATAAGTTATCCTCCTAGGTCTCACTTTTATCATCTATAAAATAAGGTTTGTGTGACCGTGGGCAAATCACTTAACTCCAACTGCCCTCCAAAAAACAAAAATAAAATAAAATAAAATGAGAAGGTTTGAATAGTTAAACTCCAAGGTCTCTTCCAAATTAAAAATAATCAATAATTATTATATATTAACATGAATATTATATTAATAAATATAAAAATTAACACAAATATTATATTAATAATTGTGGCATTAATAATTCTATAGCAGAGGCACAGAGGGATGGATCTGTAATCTGAGGAGATATAGTTGTGATTCTGGGCTCTGAATCTCACTTGTTGTTAGAAAAGTCACTTTATCACTCAGGGCCTCAATTTCTATATATGTAAAATAAGGTCAAATCAGATAATATGAAAGTTCCTTCCCAGCACTGATAGTCCATAAATATGATTCTGTAACTTTTCTACTCATAAGTTTTCTGTCCTGAGGACTTTTTTTACAGGAGAGGGTGAACAGAGGGTGAGAGAATTTAGAGGAGGAAAAGGAGGAGGAGGAGGAGAAGAAGAAAGAGAAGGAGGAGGAGAAGGAAGAGGAGGGAAGTAGGAAGACGAGGAGGAGGAAGAGGAAAATTACAAGAAGTATTTACTAAGTGTCTATTATATGCTGGGCATTGTGCTAAGTATTTTACAAACATCATCTCATTTTATCCTCACAACAAAACTGTAAGGTAGGTGCTGTCATTATCCCTATTTTATAGTTGAGGAAACTGAGACAGACAGAGGGTAAGTGACTTGCCCAAGGTCACTCAGACAATAAGTATCTGAGGCTGGATTTGAATTGCAGTTGTTCTAGACTTAAGGCCCAGGACTGTATCCTCTTCATTACCTTGCTGCTTTAAGGAGGCAGTGTGGTATGGATGACAGAACACTGGTTTGGGGATCAGCAGTTCTAGGTTCGAATTCTACTTGTGTCAATTTCTTCATCTGTAATATGAGGGAGTTGGCCTAGATACCCTTTATGATCCTGTTCAGGTATATAACCATAATTCTACAAGGATGATTTGCAGAACACTTGTAGCTCTGCTTTGGTAAAGGAAATTTACTCACAAAAAGTTCACATACACCAAAGAAACAGGTCTAGACCAAATACACACACATGTGTGTATGTGTGTATGTATGCATGTATGTATGTATATGTATGCGTGTATGTATATATACACACACATACATGTGCATATATATTGTGTACACACATGCCTGTATATATGTGTGTATATGCGTGAATAGGTATATATACTATATGTACATATAGATGATGCCATTTCAAAAGGAGTTTTTGTTTAGTGAAAAATTCTCATCTTGGTCAATGGTCCTCTTATTGCAAGCAATGCTCACTATGCAACAGAATAACCATAAACCTAGGAACTGGGATGTGCCTTGGATTCCATTGTAAGCCCCTTTTCTCTCCATAGCAAAGAGGGCTCCCTTTGGAACTTTTCATGACAACTAAGTATGGAATCAGGAGGAGACACAGAATCTAAGTTTCTATGGGACTGCTTCCCACCAAGCTATTTCATTGCTTAATTGACAGAAGATTTTGTTCAGAATACTTACCATTCCTGCTGGGTTTGACAATAACATTCTCCATGAGGTCTCAGGGAACATATGGAAAGGTTATAAGACTAAAGAGTGTCAGAACACTTTCATTCTGATCAAGGCCTTTAGAAAAGTTTTTTTTTTCTTTTAAACAATAAACACAAGCTTTCACAGTTCTAGCTGAAGTTGCTGAGACACCCATGTATGTATCAGCACTTTCTTTTACAGCCTCAAAATATTTTAAATTGTTCAATCTTAAACTGCTGTTTATTTAAATTCTTGGCCACCTCCTATCCTGTCACAAAAGATGATCAGAGTCTCTATAACTCCCATAGAAAATAATAAATCATTCTCCATGTGATAATAGTGTAAAGGTCACCAGACATGACTAGGAACTACAGATTCTAGTTTAGACTCTAATTATATCATCATTTTTGGAAATGAATAACTCCCCCTCTCTGGTCCTCAGTTTCCTCATCAGTAAAACTCGAGGGTTGAATGATATGACTTCCATAGCTCCTTTAGGCTCTGAAATTCTGCCGTCTTGCTTCCTTTATGCCATGTATTGTGTGAGATGTCAATAATATTATTCAAATTTCTCACAGTGGATAAAAAATAAAAGAAAAATGAATCCCAAACTGCCAGTACAACCACCTGCTGAGTCTGCCAGAGAGGCTGACCCTGCTGGGAAGAAAAACACCACCTTGCTCAGCATGGTACCCATGCCTGAGGACAGTGAAAAATAAAGATAATTATGCGATGCAACTTAATTAGAAACCTGCCCCAGCTACATTCATCAGTTGTGATTAACCACTGCTAACACGAAAAAACATTACATATTCGTATTCATATTATTATTCTAGACATGCAAAGAAGCAGAAAGATGCACTGAAGTAGACCCCAGCATCAGGAAGGAAAAAAAAGGCTTTTTTTTTTAAATTTGTAGCTTTCATTCCATCCAAGTACTAGATTCAAAGTAGGGAATAATTGCGTATAAGTGGATGTAAAATTATCCGAACTCAGTCTTCATCATCTAGAAGACTGTAACAGGAAGATGTATCTTTAAAGTAGTCTGTGTAACAAAAATTTTAGAAAACAGTATCTATCTAACTCTACATTCCCTCTCTTCCTCTCCTTGCCACCAGCCAGCAGGATTAGGGCTGTATCCCCTAGTGACCAGTAGTGGAGACTTTGCCAATGATCAGGCTCCAGTGCAAATCAGAATATGGCAAATGGCTCTTGCACTACCAGATTTGGGAAGGGGAAGAAGGGGGTATGTACTTTACATATTCAGTGTTAGAATCTCCTCACTCCCAGCAAATGCTGCGATTCTATGTCTCAGTCACAGCAGGACTTTTTTTTCTCATAATCTTAGCATCCCTAAGCTTCTTCTTAGCAGCTGGCAAACATTGATGCTATCCAACTTTCTTTGCCATATACACTATGTCTCCGTTTTCCAAGAGCCTTTCCTGGACATCAGATGCTGATGTCCAGGTTTTGTGGTACAGTCACATTAGGTCCCAGGAACACAGTCTCATGGGAAATGGAGTTCTGAGAACTTCTTTCTGGTCCATCTTCAAGGCCTTGTGGAAAACGTAGTCTTTCCCTTAGAAATGACAATTTCGAAAATATAAGGGCTCTCTAGTATTGGCCATGGGCAGAGCTACTTGGGCTATCCTGTAGCACTGGAAATGAAGGTATAGCTGGAGTATGTGGAGAACGTATTTTTGAGTGTGATGTAGTTGGTGAGAGCCTCTTGAAAAATTATGCTTAGGTACTTAAAATTTATACTTAGGCCATTGTAGAATTCTTCATATAACTAAGATTAATAATTCACCATTATATAGTTGCTTAAAGTCTACAAAGTACATTCCTCCTAACAACCCTGTGAGGTAAGTAGTATGAGTATTATTACCTTCATTTTGTGGGTGAAGAAACTGACACTGTGAAGTTAAGGCACTTTCCTAGTCATGCAGCCAATATCAGAGAAAGGATTTAAACTGAGGCATCTCCTCACACTAACTAGGTCTAACATTCTTTACACTATGCAGACAAATCCTTAGCAGAATGCTTGGGACTATAAAAAGTAAGGAAAGATTCTGAACATTTAGGGAAATAAATGGTTGTCTCAATTCTAGATTTATCCTTCTCATCTCTCTATTGCCTAAAAATTAAAATTCATCTCCATCATTCCTTTGGACAGATAAAGATCCTAAAGTAAGTTTGCACTTCTAGAAAATGAAGACAAAACATGTCTGTCTTGTAAAGTTTTTTTGGGGGGGAAAGGGGAAAAGGGCAGGGCATTTGAGATTAAGTGACTTGCCCAAGGTCACACAGCTAGTTAGTGTGTCTTGTAAGTTTTAATAGCCAAACACAAATTATCCATGGCTTGTTCTCCCTAATATTTTCTCTTAGATGAAAATGAAGAAAATAACTATCCTACTCACCCTACCATAAATTTATACACATATTAGGTAAGTAAAAATTGTTATTTCCAAAACTGAAGTACATATTGACAGACAATTATGCCTGCTTGACACTTCTTATTTTCACCTCAAGCTGAAACAAGCTTAGAATTACAGAATGTTAATGGCAAGAAGGGTTCATCCCTTTGATTTTACAAATGAGGAAACCAAGAGCTAGGTTGGGCAAGTGACTTACTTGTGTTTGGAGATGATCTGGGGCAGCCCAAGTCTCTTTTGGATCCCAGTAAAGTATTTATTTTAGGTTAGATTAGAGAAGCATTTCTCAAACTATGTGCCCACAGATCCCATAAAGCGGTCCAAAGAGTTCCTTAAGGAAAAAATATCATGGCTGACAAGTACCTCTTTAACTTTCCTGTCAATGCTGTTTGTACATAGACTCATTCTTTAATGAAAGGAACCATCACTTTGATTCCAAGCAATTGTACTGGCACCAAATGGCTAAGAAATTCTCAAATAACACTAGAGCTGAAAAAAAAACCCAGGTATCCCATTCTATAGATGGTGAGATGGTAACAGGTTTCTTTCTTATGATCTCAGTATGTTATATTGCCAAATTTTATGACAGGGTTATCCGGTTCTAGCAATATAGCAAAAACATTCAAAAGCAACGTATAGTAAGTAACTAAGTAAAATAATTCAAAGAATGCCTCAATATCAAGTAACCAGGAAAATAAAAGTATACAAATATAAGTCCTTTTAATCATGTTTGGGGTATGTTTTCAGGTCACAAACTAAGGCTATGACTTCAGCCTTTTTATAGGAAGAATCATGTTTAAAAAAAAAGATCTCACTTTCAAGTTTGCCTTCAAGAACAGAGCCTATCCTAGGTATATAATAATAAATGGATTATTTTGCCTGTTCTAGCATAGGAAGTGTTTAATGAAGGTCAATGTACTTTGAATTATGGCTCATAACCCAAAAAAAAAGGAAGATACTAAATCTATGACATATTCTTTTTGTTTCACTTTTTAAAAATTATTTATTTATTTGGGGCATTTCTAAGTTTTTTTTTAGTTTTTAAAAATTTTTAAAATTAACTTTTGTTTATTTTTAGTTTACATCATTCATTTCCACAAAATTTTGAATTACAAATTTTCTCCCCATATTTCCCTACCCACCACCCCAAAACAGCGATCTCACTGTATACCTCCTCCCCCAATCTGCTCTCTCCTATATCCTCCCCCATCAGCCCTCTGACTTCCTGGTAGGGCAAGATGCATCTCCCTACCCCAGTGCCTGTATATCTTATTGTTGCATGTAAATAATAATAATAATAATTTTTTCTAAACATTTGATTTCAAAACTTTAAATTTTAGATTCTTTCCCTTCCTCTCTCATCACCCACCCCCACTGGAAAGACAAGTAATTCAATACAGGCCATATATGTGTAGTTATGCAAAACATTTCCACAATGGACATATTGTGAAATATTGACTATATTTCCCTCCATCATATCCCGCCCCCCACTTGTTCTATTCTCTACTTTGCCCCTGTCCCTTCACAAAAGTGTGTGCTTCTAACAGCCCTCCCCTCCAAACTGTCCTCCCCTCCATTATCTCCCCCCTCATCCCTTCCCCCCTACTCTCCTGTAGGGCAATCTATCACATATTCTTGAAAAACACTTCTGTAAGTATAATACGTAATAGAAATTAATGGTTGGAGAAGACAAAGGAAAAAAGTGAGTAAAATTTATATTGATAGCACTTCCATTACTACCCAGGGCTTAGGGGCATCTTCCTTTTTATACAGGATATATCTTTTGTGTACATAATTGTTTGTACTTTGGATTAGAATGTGAGCTCCTTGAGGGTAGAGACCATGGTTTGTTTTTTTTTTAACCTTTCTTTGTATCTCTAACATGAGCACAAACACATAATAAGGTTTAATAAATGCTTCTTGTTTAATCAATACATCATGCTGCTTCAAATATAGTACGTATATGTGACATTTTAATATATGTGTGTATCCAGGATATGTATGTATGCACACATGCATGCATGCATGTATATACTTAATATATTTCTATAATATACACATGTATATATGTATTTCATATATGTACATGTATGCATGCATACATGTATGTGTTATGTATATATGTATGTAGATCCAGAGAGGTTGTCCTTTGGGTGAATTTAGCTATGTGCAGGGTTGTTTGGATAAGACTCTCCTGGTGATGGTTTAAGAGATGCCCCTCTTCCAGGGATCAAAGACAAGGCTTCTATATAATGCTAACATTTTTGCTCATTCCCATTACAATTTTTTCCACCACACCTTCTTTGGAATGCCTCTAGTCCCAGCCAAGCATAACCCAGCCAAATTCACTCCATAGTAAATGACCACTACAGTGAAATTAACTGATACTAAGCAACATTGATCTCATTTCATCATTCCAAAGATGAAACCAGAGTAGGCAAGAGTTTTATTCAATACAATCAAAAACAAGTTTGAAAAGCCTTCCTCCACCCCCGCCCTTTTTTCTCTCAAAAAGCCTACAAAGAATCATTCTTCTTTTCTCTCCTTTTTGTGGCATAAAACATCCTGCTTGAAAGACAGTTGAAGTTTGACAGATTTTGAGAAGCTATTCTTTCACCTTTGAAGACATGAATGCAAATTATGGTTTTGTCCAAGGAGTGAAAATGAGCTTGACAATTGTCTTCCAGTACCCTGTTGGCACTCAGAGCAGTTGGCAATCTGGGCCCTAAGATCTACATTGAAAAATAAGAGCTTTACCCATGTTGAAAAGCTAGATTGGCATCTGTCCACACTATACTTTGCCATCCCAAGCATCTTTCTCCCTCTTGGGGCAATACATTCCCTGACAAAAGGTGAATAGGAAACCCATTTTCTTCATCATGAATAAATGTGCATTATGTTGCTTATGAAAATCTCATCTCTAATTAGAATTATATTCTCTTAAGATTAAAAAAAAAAAGAACAGGACCCTACTCTTTCTTACGCTGAATAGCTGTACGTCATTAAATTTCTTCTTCCCTAACATTCAGCAAATTGTTTCCAATGACTCCATCTGGTCTCTAGGCAGAGCTCCTTACAATGACAAAGGAGGGATAACAACTCCATTTAAGTGGGGAGCTACAATGACCAATTCCCTGAGGGGATGTGATTATTCTGATCTTAGATTGATGAACTATTTATCTAAGTAAGGAAACAAATATAAAGATTCATCAGAGGAAAACAAAAAAGATGAGAAAGTAATTATAAGTCAGAGAGAAGAAGAAAAGATTATGCATCTTCTCTGACAGGAGACTGACCCAAGGTCACAGTTATTATGGAAATTTGATACAACTTTACAGAGAAGCCCTCTAAAAATTCTTAATTCAACAGGACATGAAAATCAATTCAAAGTGCACTGATTTTGGTTAAAGGTCTCTTCATAATAGAAGATTACAAGGCAAACTATTACCAATACAGAGTGGGGGAAGGGAGAGAAGTATAAAAAGCAGGATGAATATAAACTAGATTAACTACTTGTCATACCCCACAGGCTAACTAGCTCTCTTTACAGCAGGATCTCGTGTATACAGCCTATCTCTGGCTTTATTATTGCTCCCTGAACGTGGCCCTGAATGATATAATTTTGTCAGAAGTTCCTATTCCCATTTTGCTGCCCTGCTTATTTAAAGACGTCCAAGGCTGACCCACACAGATCTGCTAATGCTCCAGTCCCACTATATTCTCCACCAGTGTCCGAACAGATAACGGTGAGAACACACTCAATCATATTCTCACCTTCGGGCTTTCTGTTCCAAGAGGCTGCTCTGTAGGACCTCACGAACCTAAAAGTAGAAAAGTATTCTATTTACCAAAGAATCAAACACAATTTTGAAAAGGAGGAAAAAAAAACAATTATTGTAACAATATTACAAACATTTTTAGTCAATAATCATTTCCAGATTTGGTACTTTGCTAATCTGACTTCAGGTTATAAAACTGAACATAACAGAATTTGCAGCCTTCATTCATCCTGCTAAATTCTTATTCCAGTACACTTTAAAAGTGTGTGTGTGTGTGTGTGTGTGTGTGTGTGTGTGTGTGTGCATATGTGTGTATACACCACATATTTTCTTTTTTTTCCCCCTTTTTGGAGGGGGAAGGTAGGACAGTTGGGGGTAAGTGACTTGCCCAAGGTCACACGGCTAGTTTTTTTGTGTTAAGTGTCTGAGGCCACATTTGAACTCAGGTACTCCTGAGTCCAGGGACAGGGCTCTATTCACTGCACCACCTAGCTGCCCCCCTATACCACATATTTACAAAGAACCTGGAAGTGGCAGATAGGAGGCTTTCATTTTTTTAAGGTGTAATGGCTTTCTATTTCCAAGTAAGTGTCACTTGCTGTTACATTCTTAACTATTTGTTGGCCAGTCATCACAGAAATATGATGATGCTCTAAAAGTCATGGTGGTGTGTGAAGTAAAGCTGGGAGGCTGGGTTGATGCTAGATTGTGAAAGCATTCAAATGCCAGGCTAAGAAGCATGGACTTTAGTGGATTTTCTGCTGGGTCATAATTGGCAAATTCTTCTTAAAGGAACCAAAATATATTATTTTGATTTAAACCCATTCCATTTTGACAGCTGAGTGGCAGGGTAGATGGAATGCCAGGCCTGGAGTCAGGAAGACCTAAGTTCAAATTAGCCTTGGAAACGTACCAGATGTACGACCTTGGACAAGTCACTTAGCCTGTTTGCCTCCATTTCCCCATCTGTAAAATGGGGGTAATAGCACCTATATCACAGAGTGGTTGTGAAGGTCAAATCAGGTAATAATTAATTACAGAGTACTCAGCACAGTGCTGGCACACAGTAGGTGATGTAAATGGTAGTTATTATAATTAACTCAAGAACTAATGTAGCCTCAGAAAATTCAGAGCTGGAAAGTACCCTAAGAGATAATATATTTCAGACCCTCGCTCAGGGCGAAGGGTCATGGTGCCCAGAGGAAGAGAAATGACTTTGCCTAAGGTTCCACAAGCAGCAAAAGACGGGGCAGGGATGAAAATCCAGTTCTAAACTCAGTGGGGTTTTTGTCCACTACCTGACACACAGAAAACGTTTGCTTACTTTCCAGCACTCAGGATACTTCCAAATAAATAGCTAATGAAGATGAACGCTAAACCGTATCCTATGCTACGTTGGAAGAGGGTTTTGATCTAGGCTCTAGCAAAGTTCAACAAAAGTCAATAACTTTTACTCCTTATTCCAAAGCCCACCCATCCCCCAAGTACTGCCAAGGAGATGCACAGTCAAGGCCACATAAAGGGAGAAAGGGAAGCTGGCATTCTGCCCCTCTCCTTCCCAGTCCCAGACCGTTCCAAACATCAGCACTCTGAAGCAGAGAAGATTCAGAACAAAGGAAACTGTCTCTTCGCCAAAAGACTTTCAATCTGAAGACAAGAAAGAATAAAGAGCAGGATGAAACGCTGACCACAGAGGGCACTTTGGCAGATGGGAGGGCAAAGGGCAACAGGAGCTGAAATGCTCAAATTCTTCTCCCAGTAACAGGTGGGTTGTATGGAGGGAGGGAGAGGAGGGTATAAAGTTTAGTGCCTCAAAATCCCCTTCTCAAATAAGAAATGACTGTCATTGGCACAGAACAGAAAAAACAGAATCTGGCTCTCCTTAACACAGTTAGACAAGAGTCTGGCAAATGAAAAAGAAGAAAGAGGAGGTGATTAAAGACTTGCTAAGTGTGGAAAGAGCAGGAAGAGAAGGAGGAGAGGAGGAAGAAGAGAAAGAGGAAGAGAAAAGGAAAAGAAAGAAGATGAGAAAAGCAGAAAGAGGAAATAGCAAGAAAAGAGGAAGAAGAGAGGAAGAGAAGAAAAGGAGAAGCAAGAGTAGGAGGAGTGGCAGTTAGGAGTCACTTATTATTATTAATGGGAGAAAGTCTGGATCTGGGTGCCTACTCTGACATATACTAGCTGAGAGACCCTGAGAAAGTCATTTAACTCACTGGTGAGCTAGACATCTCTTTAAGTCTGTAAATTAAAGTAAAGGTCCAGCATTGGCAATTGTTTCTTATCCATGAGTTTCATATACTGATGAAAATATGGGTCCAGATCTTCTCATATTAGTAAAAATAGAAACTTATCATTATGTAGTATTTCAAATTTTTCAAAGTATTTTCCTTGGGGCAGCGAGGTGATGCAGTAAATAGAGCATTAGCCTAGGAGTCAGGAGGATCTGAGTTCAAATATGGTCTCAGACACTTGATACTTACTAGCTATGTGACCTTGGGCAAGTCATTTAAACCCAACTGCCTTGCCTTTCCCTCTCAAAAAAAAAAAAGGGACTTTCCTCAGAACAACTCTGTAAGATATTATACTGCAAGTATTGAATTAAGTTAAAGTAGGAGAGGAGAGGAGAGAAGAGAGAGGGATATGGATATGTAGGCATTTTATTATCCCCATTTTATAGATAGGAAAACTTGGCCTCAGAAATTAAAAGCCTTGTCCATGATCAAGGCTTTCTTGCTCATTAAGAAAGCATAATGTTAAAAGAAGATTTCTTTCAGGGAGACACATACTCAGTGATTTGGTTTTTAAACTTAAAAACACTATATTCTTAAACTTTCAAGTTTTATTGATACCTTTCAGTAAGAGGGAAGCAGACAGTTGAGCTCCTTCCTGGTTCCTATTTTGGAAGGAAATTGCCTGGGGAGAAAAGAGTGGGGTTGAGTGGGCTTTAGAAAATCTAGCCAAGAAAGCACTAATTCTAAACGTCTGGGCTGAGATTTAATCCAGGTCAGAGTGGGGCTAACTTTGTGCAATTCTGCCTTATTTAAAAAAAACACATTCAAGTCATCATTCGTCCTCTTCTGACTGTTGATTCATCAGTGTCTCCACTATTCTACGCTGGAATTTTTCACCAAAAATAACCCCAAAGACCTAGGATCTCTATATGCAGAGTATTTCTTTCTTGAACCATTTAAATATATACATTTACAAAAATTTTAGGGCCAGCTAAAGGTATCTTCAAAAAATTGCTTATCAGTAATTCTGAAAAAGACTCTTTAGCACAAAAAAATTAAAATTGATTTGTAAAGGTGGAAATATCAGTGTCTCAGGATTAATTATGCACAAGTTAATATTTCAGTATCATTTCAACAATTCCTAGACTCAAATGCATTAGTTACAGCATTGTATGTGTATCATGGTTTCCCAGAACCAATTATCATTAAATTAGTGATCCATTTTTATTTACGAAGGCCATATTTTGATTAGCCTGTTTTTTTGATGAGTCCATTTTCTCCCAGACATTTTTATAGGTTCATTTTAGAACTTTCTCAGCTTTAATTTTCCTTGTTATTTATAAGAACTAACAAGCTGAGTGAGCTGTATTTAAAAATTTAATTTAATTAAATTCAAATATTAGTTAAATGGCTATTTTGTGCAAGACACTGGGAATACTGAGATGAATAACACAGAGATCCCTATGTTTAAGGAGTGGCCATCACTTTGGGAAGATGTCAGGAATACAGATAGCTATAAAACAAATGAAAATATAAGATGATTAAGAACACAGAAGAAAGGTGGAAGGTAATTGAGAGATTATCTAAATCCATCCTCCCTATTTTATTGATGAATAAAATAAATTATGAATACTGTTCTGATACTGTTTAATTCTTGCTGCATCAGTTCAGTCTTTCCAAGTTTCTCTGATTTCTTCACATTTGTCATCTTTAAAAGCACAACAATATCCCTTTACGTTCATTACCACAATTTATTCTGGTGCCTAGTCAAGGTGTACTCATTGTTTCCAGTGTTTTGCTACTACAAAAGTGCTTCTATGAATATTTTGGTATACAAGTATCTGTATTTCTATTTTTGAATTCCTTGGGAAATTTGCCCAGAAGTAAGGTTTCTGGATCAAACTTCTTAGTCACTTTTTACTCCATAATTACAAGGATTTTGTTTGTTTGTTTTAAGAATAGCTAAATCCACCAATAGTGCATTAGGGTGCCTGCCATTGCTAGCTTTGCTAGCACTACTCCATTTCTTATCATCTTTGTCAATTTGTCAAGGATAAGATAAAACCTCAGAATAACTGTAATTTGCATTGCTCCAAATCACTAATAATCTTTCATATAGTTTTTTTTATAGAATGTAATTATTTGTTTTAAAAACTCTTTATCCATATCCTTGGAAAAATTCCAAAGATTTTTGATACTTATAATTGAGATAAACTTTCTCCTACTCTGACCTTTTAAGAACTAACTCGTCCATTTTACCCATTAGCAGATGGATATCATGGTTGGGGGACAGGAGCTGGACCTGTGATTTCTATGGCATGGGGGACTTCTCAATAATTCTTTCCACCAGGGCAGATTGGCTCCTTCTCTGAAACCGAGAGTCTTGGAGGTTGCATAGAATACTGAGAGGTTAAGTCATTTGTTTAAGGTCACAAATCCAGTATTTGTCAGAGATGGGACTTATTTGCAGGGCTTTGTAGCTCTAAAGGAAGAGCTCTATAATACCAAAAATATAACAACTAACACTTATCTAATACTTTAAGCTGTGCCAAGTGTTGTCCTCTCACAACCCTCAAGGTAGAGATTATAAGTATTATTATTCTTGTTTTTCAATGAGGAAACCCAGACCCTGAGAGGTTAAATGATTTGCCCACAAAGACAGTAACTATTTAAGGTAACATTTGAACCCAGACCTCCTGACTCCAAATCTTGTGATCCATAATGTCATACTGCTCGTCAATAATATTCTGGGCAGCATATCATACAGCTTGAAAGATACATAGCAGTCTTCTGGGCTAACTCCTCGTGTAGTAATCCCATGCATGAGATTTTGCATTTTCAAAATCATCTTAGGGTATGAGGGGGTGGCAATATCACTGTGCATAGTCATACTTCTCAGGTGCTCTGAGCAACAAACATAACCAACCTCAAGCCTTCAGTCTGATACT
>CM053586.1:73472991-73524134 GCA_028646515.1 Pseudochirops corinnae | reverse complement strand
ATGAGGAAATCCAGGAATCCAAAGAGAGAAAGAAAGATATAATACGTGGATATATATATATACATATACACACATATATACATGCATACACATATACATGTAGACACATATATACATATACATACACAGGCATACATATGTATGGCATCTAGGTAGCACAGTGGATACACTGCTGGACCTAGAGTCAGGACGACCTGAGTTCAAATCTGGCCTCAGACACTTAGTAGCTGTGTGACTCAGACATTTAACTCTGTTTGCCATAGTTTCCTCATCTGTAAAATGAGCTGGAGAAGGAAACGGCAAAGCACTCCAGTATCTTAGTCAAGAAAATCCCAAACAGGGCTACGAAGAGTCAGATATGACTGAACAACTCAATAACTATCTATCTATATAAACCACATGTGTGCATGCACACATGTGTGTAAATGTATGTGTACATGTGTATATATGCACATATCATATACATATGTGTGTATGTGTTTATTTCTTTTAGACTCTACTGTTATTTCTTCTTCACCTATACCAAAAGATATACACACCCAGTGCCATCTTCCAGTCACAGTGCTCATACCTCCTCAAACCTCAGTGATTCCTAATGAGCTCAAATCTGTCCCTTTGTATTAGGACCTCTAGTCCACTTTGTTGATTACTCCATTCTCTAAGCCTCTGTGTAAAGATATATGGGGCTATGAGTCTGATTACTAGATTCTTTTTTGCATTTTGTCTCTTCCAGACCTTGCCATCTGCCCTACCTTTATGCCCTGCAGACTCCTGGCACTGTTATCTGACCTACTGAAGTAACCTAAGGACTCCTAGGCTTTGCCATCTGCCCTACTTCAGCACCCTTAGGACTTACGGGCCTTTCCATCTGCCCCCAAAATGAACTTTCTTTTATATATTATCTCCCCCAAATAGTATGGGCTGAGATCAGATGCCATCTCACTTTTTAAAATTTGTATCCATGGCACTTAGCATAGATGAGGGAACTGAGATGGAAAAAAAAAAGTTAAGTGACTTGCCCAAGGTCACACAGTTAGTACACACTGGAGGTAGAACTTGAATATTGACCCAGTTCCAGGACTATTCACCACACCACCTAATTGCTTTGGAACATGGAGAATAGAATCACAAAAATGATGTCACAAAAATGGATGAAGAGTAAAGCATACCATGTCTTTTGAAATGATGCATATCTAAAAAATGTATTCATGCTTTACAGTGTGAAAAAACTGATGCAAGAAGCAGGTTTTCTCTTTTGCAGGGGAAGCACTTAGGACAAGAGAAGGCAATACACAGATATTTAATGTTGTGTGTTCCAGTCCAGAAACTCAGTTTATCATTATCAGAGCTCCAGCAGAGATTGCAGGGGCACTCTGAGCAAAAAAAAGCAAAGGCAGCCTATTATATTCTGTGAAGGGATTATGAAGGAATGTATATACTACTCCCTGATGTTCCAAGTCCTCAGAACTGCAGGATATAATTCACATCCAACCAGGCAGATCCATCTGGTAGCTCATTAGCAAAACATCTAGGCTCCTTTAAGATTTTTTTTTTAAGAGAGACCAAAGTGAGGGGGAGGGAGAGATAGTAGAACAGTTTATTTTCCAAATAAGTATTCTAGTTAAACACAGTCATCAAATTAATAAGAACTAATAAACTAGCTTCAACAATCAAAGCCATGATAAACGAAAACTACCATAATACAGCAGGGGAAAAAAGGTCCCGGTAGATCTCTAGTATAACTAACGTGAACACCAGCAACTTACTAGCTGTGTAACCACCAGCAAATAAATCATTTATCCTCCTCCTGGGCCTCAGGTTGCTATCTGCGAAATGAGTAAATTGGACTACATAATCTCAAAGGTCTTCACTATTCTAATTGAAAACAGTTGAATTCCCAGGTCTTCATCTCCAGGAGGAAGTGATGGACATTTGCTCAGTAAACTGAAATCCTGACTTGGCTTTCTTGAATCATTTACTTTATATAGTTAGATTTTCAAAGCATGGTAATTGCTTTCTTTTTTTTATGAAGACATAGATTTAAACCACAACTAATTTGAGAGGGTTTCTTTATATAGGCTTGACTCTAACTTAGAATAGCTAATCCACAAGATCCCAACCCTGAAGACTTAAATATAATGGTAGTTTAGAATTCAGTTCATCTGACATGAACCATAAAATTTTGAAGATGGTGATAAGACAGTAACTTCACTACTTTCCAATGAAAGAAAAAATGAATAATAAAAAGACAACCTTTAAACAACCTACATACACACACACACACACACAAATACACAGAGTATGTTTCTAGGAAACCACTTCCCTGTAAACTCCTCAATGGGTTTTTTAAGTATCTACATGTTATTTTATTCCTGTAGACTGTTTTCTGGGTTTCTTACAAAAATCTTAACTGAGAAATACTTGCATCCTCATAGAACAGATAAGGCATTTACTTTTATTCTCTAATTACTTATTTTCTGCAACAGATACAAATCAAGGAATACAGCACTGATCAAAGGAATGTGAAGTTCATTAAGTGCTTCATGGAGCAGGACAATTTAAGGTCTCAATAAGTACTTTTAAACCTATTGATAGTATGCCAGACTTAAAATTCAAACAGATACTTTTTGCCTTGAAGAATAACTGAACCTCTGGTGTCTGCGTGTACACACATACAGAAGGACTCTCTCCCTGAGATAAAGACTTAAACTATATTGCAGAGTTCAAGCTTTTCTTGATTCAACCTCACATGATTCTTCATCTTTGCTCTAGCCATTTAGATAATTTGGCCACAAAGTAACAAAAATCTGGCTGCAGGCCAAAATGCCACCCAACATAAGAGGCCACAAAAGGCTGTACATAGTATGCACATTCAGTCTGCTGCAGCTGTAATCCAGATGCACTGGTCCCCACCCATGAAGTCCTGAGAGGACAGTAAGAATTATATATACTGGATAAGCAAAGCAATAGCTAGGCATGGAAACACAATCTTTCTGTTTTTAAAACACCATCCCAACAGGTTTTCATTGCACTGCTTTATTGTCTTTTGTTTTGTTTTTATATCACATTTATTTTTGCACACCTCTCCCATTATCTACCCAGCAAGCCATCCACCATAACATTTTGAAAGAAGGAAAAATACAGTTCAGCAAAGTCAACCAAGGCATGGACCTAGTATGATAGTTCTCCAGGAATCACGCCACACCCACAGTCCCCCACCTCTGTAATGAGGGGAGCAAGGCACATGATCTCAGCTCCTCTCATGGCCCAGTTTCTTGGTCATTGTAACTATGGAATCTTCAGTTTCTTTCTTTTTTTTCTCAAACTTCTTTACATTTATATTGTTAAAATCACTGTGTACACTGTCTTTCTGCTTCTGTATTCCTTACTCCACACCAGTTCATTTAAGTTGCCCCACACTTTTTGAATTCTTTGCATTCTTCATTTCATACAGTGCAGTAATGTCCCATCCCATTCATGTAACTACAATTTGTTCAGCCATTCCCCAATCAATGGGCATCTACTTTACATTCAGTTCTTTTGATACGACCCAAAAAATGCTGTTAACGAATATTTTGGTGCAGACTGAACCAGTCTTTGTGACAGTAAATGACAATGAAGGTACACACAAAATCCCTCCACAGTTCTATGATATCACACGTCTTAGCTTCTATTTCAGGTTGAGACTTTTCTCCAAGTGTGTCTACTCAGCATTTGTATATAGGATTACTTCCTTGTGCATTTTATCTTCCTATTCAGCTCCAAACTCAAATATTATTTCATTAAGGATCTAAAAGAAATATATAAATTTTGATTTATCTTGAATGAAGAGAACATGGTGATAGAATTCAAAATAATTCCTTTTGTCAGGAAAAAAAAGTCCTTTTCTTCCTCTCTCAATGCCCCAACTGGAAAACAAACAAATAAAAAAGTGTTTCTTCAAAACAGGAGATAGAGAAAGAAGCCTAGAATGGATATATACGAAGGTGTACTTCCATACATATCAACAGCTGAGTGACCAAGCCAAATAAATACATAGTAATAGGACAGGGTATTTTTTTTAAACAGGAAAAAAAAAAAACAACATTGCTCTGCCTAACAATTATGGACTTGAATGCTATATTTAAATGGCAAACACATTCTTACATCTTTGTACCTAACCAGCAAAATTTAACTTTTCCTAACTTTAAGGAATGTGACAGCAACAAGCACAGCATTACCCCTAGAGATACTTACAGGCAATTTTCCATATAAGGTGAAAAATGTCCTAACTCAGCCCATGCAACAAGGCTGCTTGTTAGCCTTTACACATATCGGGGATGGTTCAAGACACCATTCTGGGAAAGAGGTACACATGTGTCTGTCACACCACTAACCAATATTTCCATCTTTACATGTCAAGTTCTACACAACAGCAAGACCACATTTTTAATCAGTCACTTAATGTAAATTTTGGGTCAATGTTGGTGATGATCTCAGTAAATAAGACATTTATTTTTTCATTTCTATTTCATTCCTAATGCTTCCCACACGTCACAGGTATGTTATTTGTTCTTGTGATCTTTACTATAACAGGCATACTTATTGCTTCAAAGTCTTCTTGAAATTAAAATAACACATTATTTCATAAATGCATAAGACAAATCCTAATACATCAAAGAGCGTTTTCAGTCAGAGTTTTCCAATTCAATCACAAAAGTTGAGCAAGAAGCAAAACATAGCTAACTGGTCCTGAGGACTGGTGATCGTGACAAGAAAGCAAGAGTCCATCAAAAACAAGTCATGCCAGGCTACCCTCATTTCCTTTTTTAAAAATAGGGTTAGTGTGCAGCCCAGTCTCTCACGTTTAGATAGGAAGTATGTGGTAGAAAAGGTATATGTAGATTTCAGTAAGGTATTTGGCAATCTCTAAGTGCTGAAGGACCTCAGTTCAAATCCATCTCAGACAGTTACTAGTTTTGTGACCCTGGGCAAGTCACTTAACCTTGTTTGCCTCAGTTTCTCATCTGTGAAATGAGCTGGGCAAGGAAATGGCAAATCACTCCAGTATCTTTGTCAAGAAAACTCCAAACAGGGTCACAAAAAGTTGGATGTGACTGAAAAGACTCAACAACAACAACAAAATCTGCCAGTGTCCAACAGTAGTCTTGGGAACAAGATGGCGGACACAAAGGCTGAACAACAGAAGAGTCAGAAGGACTTAGAACTAGATGAATAAGCAGACACAAGTGGTGATTCATAGATCCACAGCAACTAGTAAGAAGGCCTCTAGTTACTAGGTGCCTACCTTAGGTGTGGACTTTTGACTGAGTCCAAGTTTCACAGAACAAAGGCAATTATTAAGGGAATTTGTTCTGTGAAGCTTGGATTCAGTCAAAGGGCCTCCCTTGAGGACCTAGAGGGCCATATGTGGCCTCAAAGCTACAGGTTCCCCACACCTGCTACTGGATGAGCACAGGGCTCTATCATTGACCCTGTGCTGTACAATTATTATCAGTAACGTGATAATAATTGTGGGTATCATGCCTGTGAAGTCTGTCAGTTTAGTTAACAAACATTTGTCAGGCCCACTCTGTGCCAGGCACTGTGCTAAGCCCTGGGCATACAAAGAAAGGCCAAAAGCAGTACCTGCTCTCAAGGAGCTTACAATCTAATTGGGGAGGCAGTATGCAAACACCTAAATACAAGCAACCTACATACAGGATGAGCTGGAAATAATCAGCAGAGAGAAGACACTAGAATTCAGAGGCTTCCTGCATGTAAAACTAGGAGGGATGGCCAAGATGTTGACTGAATGAACTGGGATCTAGAAAGGTCTCAAAAGATTAAAATAATTTAAATGTAAAAATATAACAAGTTTAATGAGGATAAATGTAAAATCGTCCATATGGATTCAAAAACCGAAGATAGGAAAAACATATTTAGGAAATCAAAAAAAGGCTAACATGATCTCAGGCTTTATTAAGCAGAAGCAGAGTGTCTTGAATAAAGGGGGTTATATATAACCCCACTCTAAGCTGTTGAGGTCTGACCCCATCTACAACACTGTGCTCAGGTCTGGGAACCACGTTTCAGAAAAAGACATTGATTGATAAACTCAAATATATCCAGAGGAAAGCAACCAGGATGGGGAAGGACTACAGACTCCATCTTATGATTATTTAAGGGCTGATTAGCCCAGAAAAAAAGTCCAGATGACTTGAAGGTATTTAATAGCTATCTTCAAGTGTGTGAAGAGTTCCAGGTAAGGACCAGCCTCTGTGCACTTCTGAAGGGAGTCTGGGTTGGCACTATGGCTGCTTTCTTGGGCATTAAGCCCTGTTTTATTCTAAGATCCTAGGGACAGTGAAGGCTACAGACTTGCACCCTGAAAGTGCTTCTCAAATGATCTGATCCAAGGCAAAGTCTGATCACCACTTCCCTGATATTTGCAAGTTCCTGACCTGGGTTTGGGTCTGAGCAACAGACCTAGTGGCTTTCCCATTTGGAGTTCCTGTAGACTGCTGCTGGATTCACCACTATAAGTCAGCTGCTAATCTCTGCTGGTTCTGAGTGACAGAACTGTAGCTTTCCATTTATTCTGGGACTCCTGCCCTAGTTATTCTGCTACAGGCTTCAGACCCGTCTAAATGCTGGAGCTGAGATTCCTCTCCACTCATGGATCTGAGCCTCACAGCTGGGCTTGTTTGTAACTTGTTCTTACTTCATTATATAGCCTAGGGCCTGTTAATTTTCCTGGACTGTTGCCCTCTCCCTAGGCTCAGGTCCCCTCCTTATTCTGCCCTGGACCTAGCACCTGGGTAATGAATGATAGAGTTGAAAGTTGGCACCTGTTGCTGCACTTTACACAAGTTTAGGTTACTTAGACTTCTTTTTGACTTGGAGCACAGGCTCTCCGTGCACTGAAATGCTCTATACATTGTACAGACTCCATTTTGTGTCCACGGACCTCTCTGTGTGTCTCCTATGTCAACCTGGGCTGGAAAAATTGCTCACTGCGATTTTTTTTTCCTTGGGTGCATCCTCCAGATGTATTTGGAGGAGTTTTTGTTTTGTTTTAATTTATTTTGTTATTGGGGGAGAGGGGAGAGGAAAGACTTAGTTGTACTTCTTGCTACTCCACCATCTTTGGCTCTTCCTTGAGGAGGTATCATACGAAGAAGGATCAAACACATTTTATTTGGCCCTAGAAGGAAGAATTGGGTCAAAATGGGTAGAAGTTTTAGAAAATTATATTTAGGTTTGTTGTTCTTCAGTCATTTTTCAGTCGTGTCCAATTCTTTGTGACCTCATTTAGGTTGGAGGGTTTTTGGCAAAGATATCGGAGTGGTCTGCCATTTCTTTCTCCAGTTCTTTTTACAGATGAAAAAAATGTCCAGGGTCACACATTTGAACTGAAAATTAGTCTTCCTCATTCCAAGCCTATTGATCATCTAGCACCACATTTAGGTTAGATATCATGAAAAACTTCCCAACAATTGGAGCTATCCAAAACTGGAAAGGGCTATGTCAGAAGGCAGTGAATTTCTAATAACTGGAGAACTTTAAGCAGAAGCTAGAAGATCTCTTTTCTGGGATGTTGCAGAAAGGATTCCTGTTCAGGTACAGGTTGGACTAAAGGTCTTCTGGGGTCTCTCCCAATTCTGAAAGTCTCTAATTCAAAGACAGAGTGGTAGTAAAAGAGGCAGCAGGGTTTAGTAGAAAGAATACTGGGCTGAGAAACAAAAGATCAAAGGTCTTTAGCCAAATCCACCAAAAATTACTTGTGCAATTGTGGATTGGATGCTTGACCTTTCTGACGCTGCTATCTCATCTCTAAATTTAAGGGGTTGAGAGTAGATCATCTCTGGCATTTCATTCTGCTTCCTGATACCATGGTTCTAGGAAAGTTTCACTACTGAAAGTCTGCTTACAGAGAAAGCTAGATAATCAGTGATGCAGGGTTGGAAGAGACCTTAGAGGTCATCTGTGCAATCATCTCATTTTACATATAGCAAAATTTGGGCCCAGAAAGTCAAAGTAATTTGGCCAAGAGCCAGGGTTTGAACCCAGGTGATCTGACTACAAATCTAGCACTCCTTTCACTGTGGTACCTTGGGTTAGCAATCAGAGGACATAAACAATCAGAGAGGCATCTAAGTGCTCCAGTGTTTAGAGCACCAGCTCTGGAAGTATGGAGGACCTGAGTTCAAATCCAGCCTCAGATACTAGCTATGTGTCCCTGGTCAACACATTTTAACTAAGTAAATAGTTTTCTATAAATTTAGTCCAGGTAATTCAAAGCCACTACAATCCATGGGACATTGTGATAAGAAAACCAGATTCAGAGTCAGGAGGTCTAGCATTCACATCCTTCCTCTGGCACATACTGGGTCTGTGACTCAGCAAGTCACTTAAACTTTCAGGGCCCCAAGCAATATTCTAAGTCTCTAAGTTGCCTGGCGGTATTGGGAGAGGGATTTCCTCGATGGAAATTACCTATGTCAGTGAAATCACAGTATTTGTGGGGAAAAAAAACAGAAACAAAACCAACAAAATCTATGTAGAATGTTCAACAAATGGGTGAACTGAAAATGAACATCAGATATTTGTCATTGAAACAATCTGTTACACAAACCAATTTATCAAATGTTATACAAAAACAGAAAAGGAAAAAAAATATCAAAACTCATACACAAAAGTCTTGCAAACCTACGGAACTAATTTATGTGAAGGGCTTTTAAAATGCCCTAAGACAAACTGGTTTTTCAAAACACATCTACCCATGAGCATTAATGATTGCACTTCTTTTTTTTTTTTTTTAATTCATTTATTTATTTATTTGTTTATTTATTTATTTATTTATTTGCTCATTTACTTTTAATTTACAAGATTCAGTTCCACAATCACTTGAGTTTCAGATTTTCTCCCCTCCTTCCCCCCCCCCCCCCATGGTGGCGTAATGATTGCACTTCTTTAAACTTACATCTGCTTTTACCTTGAATGCACAAGCAGAAACAATTTAGTCATATTAAAAGTTACATAAAGGCTCTCTCATCTCTATTTTCTTTTTTGCACAGATGACTGGTGATATTATCTTTTGGACTCTCCTTGGTTTTTGGTTTTCTTTTGTTTTGTTTTTTACTAAAAACATTTAATGTGTATCCCTTGAACCCAGAGGCATAAGGAGGAATTTTTTCACCTGAGGTAAAGAAAGTTAGCAGGTAGAGTCAAAGGGAAAGGAAGCAGTTTAGGGGGAGGTGTGGTTGACCTCAGCACTGCACACCAGGAAGAATATAAAAAGCACAGGATGAGGTAGGGTTTGTCTTGGTAAAGAAGCAGAACATTTCTTCCTCTAGAAGAAGGAAGGAGGAATGAATGGCTAAAGACATAGAGAAACTTTGATATGAAAAGCTAAAGAAATTCAGAAATGATAGCTTCAGTCTTCTCATTCTAATAAAGTGTGAAAAGGATGCTGGTAACACTAAAATCTTGAAAGTGGAAAAAAATTGTAAGAAATGCTGTGGGAATAGGTCTAAGGAATAAACAAGAGGAATTATAACAATTGCTAAAATAATTATTATTATCATAACAACAGTGAACATTTATATGTTGATTCAAGGTTTGCCAAGTGCTACACATGTTATCTCACTTGATACTACAACCTTGAGAAGTGGTACTATTATTATGTCCATATTGCAGATAAGAATACCGAGGGTGAGAGGCTAAGTGATTCATCCATGAAAGAGATCCAAACATTGTAGGTCCTAATGAAAGTGAAGAATAGACAGGCTACAGAAACTAAATCAGGAATCCCCATTCAGATCTGTACTGAAAAAGAAATCGCTTACTATGAATAATTAACACTGCTTTTTGGTTGGGAGTTGAATGATCTCTTAGAAAAGACCATGAGATGGGGGAGGCTAGGTGGTACAGTGACTAGAGCACCGGCCCTGAAATCAGGAGGACCTGAGTTCAAATCTGGCCTCAGACACTTAACACAAAAAACTAGCAAGTCACTTAACCCCAACTGCCCTGCCTTCCCCTCTCCAAAAAGCAAAAAAAAAAAGAAAGAAAGAAAAGAAATAAAAAAGAAAAGAATGTAAGACCTGATTTGAATCTGACTCCTATAGACTAGATGACCTCTCAGGTACGTGTAACTCTAAACATCTATGAATTTTGTTTTTAAGATAAGACTTAACAAAATGGCTCCTTTTTCATGAATCAATGAATTCTATTTGGCTTCCAACTAACACGGATCATGACGTCCGACACCTTACTAGATCATATTCATGCTATGACCAAAAAAAAAAAAAAAATCATGACTTAGTGGCTAACCTTTGAATGATCCTCTTTGAATTTAGTTGAGCTGGTCCTCAACCAAAAACATCTCTGAACCTAGCTTGAAGCCTTCAGCAAGGCTTGCCAGAATGTGAATTCTCTTGGCATAGCCTTTGACAAATTAGAGTCATCACCATGCCCTAATAAGACATGAAAGGACTATAGACATATTAGTTTGAAATCTATCCATTGAGCTCAAAATAAAATTATTATAAATATCAAACAGGAGAATCATTTTATAATTAATAAAATACCCCATGATACATTCTATGTATTGGGTATTCATATTTTAAAGGGGGAAAGAGTTATCTCTGAGGAAGATAAAACAAAAAGTTCCTACCCAATCTTCTCCAATAGGAGGAGAGAATGAGAAAAGATAGAAGGAAGAATTCATGGGATCCCAAGACTCCTCTTTACCTTCTACCATCTGCTGTTCCCTCAGTTCCTGTGATGACCTCATAGGGGATGTCAGGCAGGTATGCAGAACAGATAAGAATATGCAAATGAGAAGGACCTATCTCCCTTAACTTAGAGAAACACCAGGAAGTTCCCTGGTGTCCTAAAGTCATAAAAAGGCTAGCCCTCTGTGGAGTTGGAGCCCTTCTGATTTACCAGACTTGCCCTGATGACCAGACTAGAGATGGAGACAAGGAATCCACATCTACCTGAGCATTTTTTATCCTTTAATATAACTGAAGAAACCTCCTTTTGTCAATTGTTGAAATGAGACATCTGTCTCATGGGACCTAAACTACCAGAGGACCAGCCTGCTTTGGATACAGTCCACAACTGCATACATACATACACACACACACACACACATACATACATACATACGTGTATGTGTGTATATTTTATATATGCATCTCTATACAGACATATGTGTATATACATATAATATGTGTGTGTATATACACATATATATACATACATGTATTTCATACATATGTAATCTAAAATTTGATATGATCTTCCCAACAGTCATATGAGGAAAGTGTAATTAGTATCCTAATTTTGTAGATGAAAAAACTGAGACTCAGAGAAGTTAAGTGGCTTGCCTGAGGTCAACAGGCATGTGATAAGTGCTTACTATCTATTCTATTAAACACTGGAGATACAAAGAAATGCACTATGAAACCCAGCTGGTCTCTAACCAACACAAAACAAAAAGCACGCTAAAATCCTAAAAGTGATTCTGAGTCCCGTATAATGATGATGACCAGTCTTAGACCCAGAGATGAGGAAATGTGCGTCTCTCCTTTCCTTGGAGATGTGAGGGACTACAGGTAACAAGTCAAATGAGGACACTGTGGGCTAACTTAACTTTTTTCTTTACAAGAGCTCTAGAGGAATGGTATATACAGAAATGACTGTGATACAAAACAAAAGTAATCAATAAAACTTAAAATATAAAATTAAAAAGGCCAATACTTACAGAACAGTTAAGCCTCTCATTCTTAACATTTTCAAAAGACATAATAGCCATGTGCCTTTTGGAACCCCCGACAAATATCCAAAATGCTGCCAAATTCTGTATGCCATTGCAAGAGCAACATTCAAAATATTTGTTTACATAAGGATTTGATTTTTACTTGTATGTCCATCAAAGGGTTATTGTTTGCCCATACAGAGTTAACTGTTTTTAGTGACTTGGCCCATATATCAAAATAACCAGTAAATTAAACGAGTTTCTGAAAGCCAGATAAAGAATTAAAATTGAGGGTGTTCCCAGGGGATCTAAAATTATGCCTAGCACATATCTAAGCACATACTAATTGGAGTGTAAATCATTGTCAAAGTCTGCCTTTCAATAAAATAGATCAGTATAACTGAAGAGAGAGGTCATTTTATGAGGTCCATGCTAAAATGGGGTTCAGATTGGAACTGGCTAAAGTCATTGCCCCAAAGAAAAAGCCCCTGTCCCCATCCTCAATTCTTTCATGAACAGTACTAGGCTCTGAGGAAGTAACCACACAACCTGCTTGAAATTCACCCTTTCAGTCATCCTTGAGCTCAACCTTTTTCCTGGATACTCTTTCCTCTCTGGGTTTTTGTGGCAATACTCTCTCCTGATTCTCCTCCTACCTGTCTGAGTACCCCTTCTCAGTCTCCTTTGCTGAATCTTTATCCAAGTCATGCTGTGTCTGCTAACCATAAATGTCCCACAAGCATTTCTCTTCTCCCTGTAGACCATCTCATCATCTCCCTTCCATTCAATTGTCATCCGTCTATGCCAATGATTCTCACACATACTTATCTATCCCTAACTTCTCTCCTGACCTCATCTCAAATCACCAACTACCTTTTGGACATCTCAAGCTCAAAACGTCCAAAACAAAACTCACTATCTTTCACCCCTAAACCTTTCCTTCTTCTTAACTTTCTTATTACTATCTAGGGGTATCACCATCCTTCTAGTCTCCTAAACTTGCAACCTGAGCATCATATTCAACTTCTCCCTTGCTCTTACCCCACATCTACAATATGCTGCAAAGTTTTTATCACTTCTACCCTCATTTCACCTCTCTGATATGCCTCCTTCTCTCCACTGCACAATGCCACCTTGGTACTGGTCCTTATCATCTCAAACCTCTAAAAGTTTAATAGCTTTCTGGTTGATTTTTTCAACCTTTCAGTTGCCAAAGTGATCTTCCTAAAGAGAAAGTCTGACTATGTCACACACACACACACACACACACACACACACACACACACACACATATCCCTCCCCAATTCAATAAACTCCAGTGGTTCCCTTTTACCTCCAGGATCAAACATAAAATCTTCTGTTTAGTTTTAAAGCCCTTCACACCCTGGACTCTCCCCTCTGCCTCCTGGCATCCCTAGCTTCCTTCAAGACCCAGCTCAAATCAAGTTTTCTGCAAGAGATCATTCTTGGTCTTCCCCTGCTCCTCACATAAACTATTTGCATTTGTTCTCCTCCATTAGAATGTGAGCTCCTTGAGGGCACTATCTCTCTCCCCCCATATGTAAGTTGTTACCAAGACCTTTAGATTTCATCTTTGTAACATCTATCAAATTCACTCTCTTCTCTCCTCTGACACTGCTGCCACTCTAGTGCAGACCCTCATCACCTAATGCCTGGATTACTGCAATAGTCTGCAGGTGGGTCTACCTACCTTGTCAGGTCTCTCTCTCAATTTTAATCCATTCTCCATTCATCCACCAAAGTGATTTTCCTAAAACTTGGGTCCAGTCATGTCACTCCAGTGGCTTCCTACTTCCAAATACAAAAAGCTCCGTTTATCACTCATAACCTAGCTTCCTCCTACCTTCCCATCTTTTTACATCTTACTCCCTGACATGTGCTCTCCAATTCGCTGACACGGCCTGCTATTCCACAAACAACACATTCCATTGGTTGGCTCTGAGCATTTTCTCTGACCATCCCCCACGTCTAGAACACTCTTCCTCTTCTGTTCCAACTACAGACCTTCATGGCTTCCTTCATGTCCCAACTAAAGTCCTACCATCTACAGGAAGATTTCCCCTAAAGTGATTGATTGCTCCTAACCTTCCAAAGCACATAAAAGACTTGTATAAATTCAATTACAAAGCACTCCTTAAAGAAATAAAGAAGAATTTAAATAGTTGGAGGAATATTCAGTGCTCATGGGTGGGCCATGCTAATATAATAAAAGTGACAAAACCACGCAAATTAATTTACACTTTTAATGCTATATCCATTAAATTATCCAAGGTATACTTTACAGAGCTTGATAAAATAATAACAAAATTCATTTGGAAAAACAAACAATCTAGACTATCAAGAGAAATGATGAAAAGAAGTAAGGACAAAGAAGGAATAAGCACTTCCAGAGCTCAAATTATATTATAAAGCTGCAGTCAACAAAACCATATGGTATTGATTAAAGAACAGAGAACTAGATCAATAGAAAAGGATTGAGCTGGGAGATTCAGAAATTGAGTATAGCTCAATTATCCTATACCTGATAAAGTGGAAGAAACCAATTCTTCTAGGGAAAAACTCACTATTTGATAAATGGAAGGGGTACTATAGGACAAATCACATCAAGTGCTAAATATAAGCAACAAATTTATGTAGGAAAAGTCTAGCATCACACACTTAGCTTTTAATTCACATATTTATTCTATCACCCTAGGTAACACTACACTGTAAAAAATTATATTGAATAAGTAGCTGTACCTCAAAAAATATTTATAAAGCATTTGTACTGTTGAAGGCACTAACATTTTTTCAATCTTGCATATCCATAACCTTTACCATTATCCTCAACTCCCCAACACATCCAATCAGTTGAGAGATCTTCTTTTTTCCTCCACAGTACTTCTCAAATTTGACCCTTTTCTCTACTCTCTTAAACTATGGTAATGTGCTCCTAATTGGTCTCCCTGCCTCAAATCTCTCCCTACTTTGATCCATTCTGCATACAGCTGCCAAAGTGATTTTCCTTAAGTGCAAATCTGACCATATCACTCCCTTATTCAATAAGCTGCGATGGCTCCCTACTGCCTCAAGACTCATATGTAAACTCTTCCATTCAGCTTTTAAAACCCCTCAAAGTCTAGGTCCAAACTATCTTTGAAGTTTCATTATACTTTACTCTATTGCCTCATACAAAGGCCTCTACCTCCCAACTCCAAGTATTTGCATTGACCTTCCTTCATGCCTGAAATGCACTCCCTTTCACCATCATCTTACAGAATTCCACTTCCTTTAAGATGTAGCTCAAGTGTCACCTCCTACATAAAGCATTTCCTGATCCACCCACCCAACTGCTCTTAAAATTATTCTACATATGTACTTATACATATATATATATACTTAATTTCTCCTCCATTAGAATGTAAGCTTCTTGAGAGTAGGGATTGTTTCATTATATTTATGTCCACAGAGTCTAGCCTAGCATCTGAAACATAGTATGCTTTATGTTTGCTAATTGATTGTGTAGGCAGTATATGGAACCATATATTTTTATACCTAGAATGGACCATAAAGGTCATCTAACTGATCCCCCATCATTTTAGAGATGTGGATAACAAAACACAGAAAAATTTAATGACATGCTCAAAGTCACAGCTAATTTGTTGCAACCCAAAGACTAAAAATCAAGTCTTCTGATTCCTAGTCTAGGGTTTTCCCCATCACATCATGCTGCCCCTCTACTATATCACAAAGCACACCGTGGTACAAGAGATAGGATACTGAATTTGAGGTCTGAAGCTTTGTTTTGAATCTCAGCTCTGTCACTACCAGCTGGGAAAGTAATTTACCTTCTCTTGGTCGTAGGTCCTCACTTGAAGAATAAGATGGCTGAACCAGATGATGTGAAGTTCTTTCTAGCTCTTGATCTATGATTAAATGACCCTGCTCACAAAGTACTTATATATTTGTTTAAGGAGTCTGAAGGCCAGAGTCTAAATCCTGCCCTTGAGGCTTAATACTTAGGTGAGTTTGAATGAATTACTTAGTCTCTATAGACCCCAGTTTCCCATATATAAAATGAGGGTATTGGACTAGAAATGGCCTGAGGTCTCTTCCCAAGGTGGAACAGGAAAAGTTCTTCTGGAGCTTTGCTCCAGTGAGCCCAGCAGAATTTTTATTACATACATCCTGTTTCCTTTAACAATTTTTAAATTGTAAACAATTTAGTATAATCCTTTAAAATGTTTTAAAGTAGTTTCATGGTTTTTAATCATTTGGTACCAAATCATGCCTTTTGGCAGGGGAGGCATCCCAGCTGCTCTGCTTCTGCCTTGTTTCCCAAGGTAGATTTCCCTAGTGAGAATAGCTAGGTCCATGAGACAACTAGGTGACCTTTACCTAGAGTCCAGAGAATTCACCTACTAGTCACCTCCTCATTTCTCCTCCCTACCCAGAGAGAGCTCTTGGGCCTTCAGGCTAATTTGGGAAATGGGAGCATCAAGCAGGTCCTGACTAATGTGGTAGCACATTCTCCATACAAGTTATTCTTTCCTAGGCAGCTCAAGGATTCTTCTACTAAGACTAAATTCCTTCTCATAGCAAGTAAGAAGTCATCTTGCCTTTCTAAGATTTCGCAGTTCAAGTATCTCCACAATAATCTAAACATTTTATTTTAAAACTTTGAATTCCAGATTCTTTCCCTTCCCCCCTCGTCACCCATCCTTACTGGGAAAATAAGCAATTCAATATAGGTTGTACGTGTGTAGCTACACAAAACATTTCCATAGTGGATATATTGTGAAAGACTGGCTATATTTCCCTCCATCCTATCCCACCCTGTACTTGTTCTATTTTCTACTTTGTCCCTGTCCTTTTTCAAGAGTGTTCTCCACAATAATCTAAGCTCCTTGATTTACAAATAGTCTCCTTCTTTCCCTTCTCTCTCTCCTTTCTTCTTCCTTCATTTTTTCTCCTTTCTTCTTTCCTGTCTTTTTTCCTTCCTTTCTTTTCTTCTTTCATTCTTTCTCACCTTCTTTCTCTTTTTTTTTTTTTTTTTTGGCAGACAAGAATTTAAAAGGGGCTTTGGAAATACTCAAAGGTAGCAGTAATAATAGCTCATACTTACAGTGCTTGAGAATATACAAAGCATTTTCATCACAGTTGAACTATACAGGTTATTAGAGACACCATTTTACAGATGATAAAACTAAGACTCAATGAGGTTATTTAAGCAACTAGCCCTTATTCACATAGCTAGAAACTGAGAAAGTTGAAACTTGGACCCAAGTCTCATAATGCCAAGTTGGTGCTCCTTTCATTATATCACACTAATCTCTAACTGATTTTCTATCAAGACCAAGGATCCCAACTAAATCTTCTCCTACAGGGCTCAACAAGCTTCTACTTGAAGACTTCAAACACAATGACCAACCACATAGTTTCAGAAGACCAATGCTGAAGCATGCTACCCACCCCTTCAACAGAGAGGAGAAGGACGAAAGATGCAGAATGAAAAATACATCTCTAAATAAATGTAGGCATTTATTTATTTTGCTTGAAGACGCAGATTTGTTACAAGGTTTTTGTTTTTCTTTTCTTTCCTATGGGAATGGGACTAAGAAGAGGAAAAATACTTATAAATTTTTTTAAAAGAAAATTAAATTTTAAATATTTAAGGAGCAATTCACTATCCTTCAAGGTAGCCCAGTTCTGTTTGTGATAGCTCTAATAAATAAATAATTGATTCATTTATGAGTAATAATCTGCTTCCACTCACTGCTCTTTGTTCTGTCTTTCAGGGATTGGGTGACCAAATTTAATTCCCCTTCCTGATGACAGCCCCTTCAGGTAACAATCATGCCCCCTGTAAGTCTTCCATTCTCTAGGCTGAACATCACCATCTCCTTCCGTGGTCAACCATTCCTTAATCATCTTGGTTACTCTCTTTATACAAATCCTCCTTACTGTGGTCCCCAGAACTGATTACAGCATGCCAGAAATGTACTAAACATCACAGCATGCTACAAAACTATAATTTCCTCTCCATAAACACCATACTTTGTTAATGGAGCAGAACAAAACACCTCCTACAACATTAACCAGAATAAATGGAAGAGGAATGGGATAAGCATCTATATAGTGCCTACTATGTTCCAGATGTTATGCTCAGTGCTTTTTACAAACATCTCATTGTATCCTCACAGCAATTCTGAAAGGGGGGTGCCGTTATTATCCCCGATTTGCAGTTAAGGAAACAGAAGCAAACAGAAGTTAAATGGACTTGCCCAGGGTCATATAGTTAGAAAACATCTGAAGCTGGATTTGAACTCAGGTTTTCCTGAAGCCAGGTCCAGTGCTCTATTCACCATGCTACCAGCTGCCTCTGGAGTAAATAGAGTAATTGAGTGAGGGCTCCCAAAATATTTGGTCTGGGAAAAAAAAAGTGTACGAGCACATTCTCTCAACTACTCAAATGAGTTTGTGAGTTCATCCATTTGGAAGCTTCCTCCAAGTAGGCACTATATCAGTCCATCCATGCTTTCCCTTTCATTGTCATACTTAAACACATCCTTCCTAGCTGAGGTGGTAAAGTAGTAGAGCACTGGCCAGGAAGTTCTGAGTTCAAATCTAGCCTCAGACACTTGACTGTGTGACCCTGGGTGAGTCACCTCAGTTTCTTCAACTATAAAATGGAGACTATAACAGCACATATCTCCCAGGGTTGTTGTGAAGATTAAATGAGATAATATTTGTAAAGCAATCCCTCCCTTACCCTTCTTCCCAAAAGTTTATCACATGGGGTCCACCCAATGGAGAAACAGATCTTCCTCAATTTCTCCTAATATTATTTGGATGGCCATCTCTCCTGCCTCCCATTGTGACCTCTCAGTCTAGACACATAACCAGTCCATCTTCTCTTTCTATCACACAATTATCTGATGACCTCCTTTCCTCCTAATCTCCTTCAAACTTCCTCAATGGTTATATAGTTCAGGCTGCTCGTCATCACCATGTGCCTTTCCTTTGCCCCTCTGTGTGATGTTCATCTTTACAGAGTTCAAAAGGAAGAAGAGAGTGAGCTGGATCACTTCAGGGAAATTGCAAAGCATTTTTACTGACCCCAAGTTTCCCAGAATAGTGAAGGCCCATCTTTCAGTGCTACTATTTTTCTAACATTGCTATAAAGTAGTGAGACACCAATGTCTCCAAAGAACTAAAGATAAGCATGAAAAAACAAAAATAAATGTATATATATATATATGCATGTATATATACACAAAAATTATATGTTTATATATACTACAAAAATTATATGTTTGTATATATATGTAAAATGAATATAAACATAAAGAATAAATCAAAACCCAGAATACTTGAGAAGGCTATTTAGACCACAAAGCAGGAGTCTTCTGTTTTGCTCTGTCCAGGGTTACTTCTTAGGCATATGTCTCTTATATTTGAATTCTTGATATCATTTTTCTCTGTGTCATTACAAGAGCTATAAGGAGTTTGATCATGTCAGCCACTTACGCATAAATAGTAGGATATGGGAAAAGAAACTGATCCAAATAGAGGGAAAAGGACTACAGCCCTGACTCAACTAAACTGATTTTATACTATTTCAACTCTTTAATACTACAAGTAATCTAGTATCTTATTCATGCAAAAAACCCCTCTAATAGGGGAGGTGACAACCCACTGCCACTTATATAAAGTGGAAATATTCTCCCTTAAAAGATACAGAATTGAGTGTATTTTGTGTTTTTGGACTTCTACTTCATAATATGTTTGCTTGTAATTAATACAAGTCAATACACTTAGAAAATTTCAAACAGTTGCATCTTAAAATGATCAATAATGAGATATGGCTATTTGAAACACATAATGGGTATCCATTTTACAGCTGAGAAAATGAGACCCATGAAATAGGTAAGCTTGTAGATCCATTGGAGCTGTATGAGTCATAAGGTCCTTCTGATAGTTATTAATAATTTTTTAAGAAAATGTTTTATTTATTTTAGTCCAAATTATTTAATTCTATAAAGCTTCAAGTCAGTGAGACCAGGCCATGGTAACATGAACTAGGTTAAAAAGCTAGTTGGTAGAATCTTATCCAAATTTTATACTCCCTATAGAAGGTACCATAGTGTTTTGCACACAGTAGGCATTTGGATATTTAATGAATCCAGTTTAAATAAAATGAGCTTTGGTTGTTGGCTGCTCTTCATACATCTGGAGTTTCCTTTGGCAATACACAAGCTAAATTGTTTTCAATTGTTATTTTAAAAATTAGCCTTGTTTTTTATTCCTGCAGAAGATCCAAATGTATAATAAGCCATTTCCTAATAAGCACTACTATTTATTTAAGGAATATGGCAAAAGAGAAATTAGTTACAGAGCTGCTAGAAGTAATTATGTTGCCTTCTGACAATTAAGCTCATGCTTATGAAGCTGGGAGAGACATCGTGCCTAGGGGAAAGAATGCTGGTGTAGGGAATCAGGAGACTTAAGTTTTAATGCCAACTGACAACCTGGCTTCTCAACCTTAAAAAAGGTACCAAATTTCTCTGGGTCTCAGTTTCCTCATTTTTTTTTTTTTACAAATGAGGAGAATTAGCTTGATCTCTAAGGTCCTTCACAGTTCTCAAATTCTCTAATTTATGAAAGGCAGCATCATGAAGTAGATACTAGAGTGGGCCTTGGGGTCCAGAAGACTTGCGCTGAAGTCCTACCTCTGCTATATACTACTGACTGAACCTGGGCAAGTCACAGCATCTTACACAACTCTGAGGCAAGTTACAGAGATGATGCAAAGCTGTGTTAGGAGTTCTCTATACCAGTGAAATCACAGGCCCAGTCCCTATCCCAATTCCTATGACTACTAACGAATTATTAGATTGTTTATGACTTAGTCCAAAGACACGTGAACAATGGGAATTTCTTCTTATGACAGAATAGGCCCAGTGCCTCTCCCTATTCCTAGGATTACCAGTGAATTATTAGATTCTTAGCTTCAAATATATTTGAACATTTATGAAAAAATTCTTACACCTAAATTATTTGTGCTTTTTAAAATCAAACCATTATTTTTTCTTACTGGATATGGAAAGTTTAAATGTACTTTTGCATTTTTAATTAATCAAATACTTTACATACGCAGTATAGAGGTTTAAACGTTTTCCTTAAGACAAAGCATAACCTATATAAAACTTTACACACTAATTTACAAACATGAATGTTCAAATCTTTCCATAAGTATGGGTTCATTATAACAATGCCATTTATTTCCTATGCTGAGATCTATGTAAACATTGAAGACTGGTCCTCATTAAGCCAAGTTTAGAAAATTATCTAATTAACCAAATTTCCAGAATTTTACCTAGAAGACATCAAAACTGAGGATTGGTGACAATGACTCACAAAAAGGCATACTTGGGAAATAAAAATTACTCTTTATGTCAGCTCCCAGGAGGTCCCTGAGCATGTTATTCACTCACCTGGATTCAATTACAATAAAACTTCACTAGTTCAGTACAATAGCTTGAGTTTAGCTTGGGACAAGAAAATGGCAGGCTGTACTGGGAAACATGCTAAGCTTGGAACCAAGACCTGGGGAGACTTAAACTAGGCTTACAGTCAGAAAAGAAGCCACTGGATCCAAAGCCTTGCTCAAACATTTATTGTATGACCTTTGAACAAGTCACAAGTCACTTCACTTCCCTGAAACTATCTGATTATCCCTATAATGGAGCTGAATAATACTTGCCCATCATGGAGTTGTTGCCAAGAAAATGTTGACAAACTACAAAAATACTATAGAAATGTAAGTTATCCTAATTGTTCTAACAATAGGTAAAGTAGCAGAGCAGTGAGATTTTTAAAAATTAAATCTTGAATTGTAGATTATATTGTAATAAGTAATATACGTTAAATAGAACTGGGTTAACGAAGTACTGCCTTGTAAAAATTTAGAGAGTTGAACGAAAGAATAAATAGTAACAATAAAGCAAATATCAGCTTATATTTGCATAGCATTTTAGCATTTGCAAACCTTTTACATGCAATATATTTCTTTTAACCATTATGACAATCCCAGGAGCTAAGTAGCTACAAGACAGCTAAGTAACAGTAGAAAGAGGGCAGGACTTAGCTTCAGGAAGACCCAAATTCAAATCCTGTCCCCAGACACTTACCAGCTTTCTGAATTTGAGCAAGTCACGAAGTATCCGTCTCCTCATTTGTGAAATGAGGATAACAAAAGCATGCACGTCACATCTGAATTGTGAGGACCAAGTGAGACAGCATATATAAAATGTTCTGAAACTTTAAAGCACTATGCAAATGTGAGTTATGACTTTTATCCTCATTACTGTTATTATTTATAGGGAACTCCCCTGGAGGAGATTCCTTCTATCAGTTCAGACTGGCAATTTAAGGGTCACAGGGAGTGGCCTGGCCCTCAGAGATTAAGTGATTTGCCCAGGGTTACAAAGCCAGTGAGTCAGGGGCTGAACATGGACCCAATTCTTTCAGTCCCTTAGACCTGCTTTCTATCAACAACATGCTACATATTAATGCTTAATTACAGTTTGCAGAATTGAGGACAAAAACATTATTATATCTCTTTGGCGAGACAATGGAGCTTGCTGTTGTACTACATTCTTTTGTTCTAGTCTTTATTACCCAGTGAGTATTTTTTTCTCCAGTTAAGAGAGATGATTCAAAGGATCTGGCTATCTCTATGTAAAATAATATTCCTGTATTCTCAGTGACTAGCACAGGACTTCCTTGCACGAGGGAGCCGCTTAATAAATCTTTATTGAACGAGGGCACTAAGGCCTAGTGACATTTAGTGATTTACTCAAGGTCACGCAATAGTAATAGAGCTAAGTGAGGCCTTACAGCCAGTCCACTATCAGACTACAGCCTCCCGAAAGGCAAACAAAGTCCCATTGAAATTTTGTCTCCCTAGGCATAAGCACTGAGTGTTCTACAAATAGTTAGAATGTAATAAATCTCTATTCCTGTTTCTATTTTTTAAATATTCTGACTCTAAGTCCAGGTTTCTCCCCTTCCCCCACAGCACCACCCCCCCAGGGTATAATGTTGCCTCCCATAAATAAAAATAAAAAACAATAAGTTAGTCTCCACATATCAAGTGTGATATCAATAATACTTACCTAGGTCTTGCTTTGTACGTTAAGGTAATCTTTCCCCTACAAAGAAAGGAAGCTGTCTCCTCCAATTAATTGGTTTAACATAATAAGGTTTCAGCCACTGGTGTAGGTTTCTAGTTGTCAAAAAACAGCCATGCACAGAGTGCTGGGCTTAGAGGCTGAATTCAAATCCAGCCTCAGACATGTATTATCTGTGTGACCCTGGGCACATCACCTCAACTCTTTCTGCCTCAGTTTCTTCAACTATAAAACGGGGATAATAAAAAGCACCTACCTCCCAGGGTTGTTGTGAGGATCAAAAGAGATATTTGTGAAGCACTCAGCACAGTGTCTGGCATGTAGTAGGTGCTCAGTAAATGCTTCTCCCACCCTTCTTTCCAGAAAGTCAGCCCACTAGGTATTCAGGAACACACACCAATCCTGCTGTTCAGATGAGGTTTCTAGATGGAGACAAGGGAGAGGAGGGCATGCATGCCTGACTGAACCTTTTCTATATGACTGAGTAGTCTTTTTATGCTATGACTGGGTCAACTTCTCGGCCTACAACAATACATAAACAGCTGTTTCTAAAGTATTAGAGGATTTTTAAAAAACAAATAATTTCAATTTTAAACTTTCTCCTACAATTTTGTTCCCATCAATAACAAGCTTAACAAATCCTTCCATCATTAAAATGCAAAGAGAAACATCAGGCCCTGCCAACTCATCACAAATTGTGAATTAGCGTGAATTAATAAGGTTTTGCTTTAAATGGAAGTGACACACAAATCAACTTTTCTATCTCTTGACATATTGGTTAGTTGAGTCTTACAAAATACCATTAGTAAGATGTGTCACACTGAATTCTATCAACTTAAACGTGAGAAAGATTTAATCTTCACTCCCTTTCTGCCATCCTGCTCTGTGGCTAATGCCTCCACAGCTGTCTCCAAGTCATCTTTGATTCTTTCCTGTTCTTTCACTCTATGAATCAAAGGAATACTCAAATATGGCCATTCCTTTCCATACAGCTTGGATTTCTATCTTTTCCTCAGCCTAAAGGCTTTATATTTTTATGAGGATAGCACTTCCAGTGTCAGTTGCTTTTTCTTCTATTTCCAAATCACAATCTCATCTTCATCTTAAGATGCTGTCTATATTTGTTCCTAAATGCCAACAAGAAATGGGTCAGAAAAAGAGTTTGAGTGTTGCTACCTTCTGGTGGAACATTTATTACATTTGTTTAAACAATATAAAAAGGAAAGAGACTAAACTTCCATCCCCAGCCATATTACCCCTGTGATACTGTTGCAGACATACACACCTCTGAATTTGGATCATTGCCTAGGAACTGATACAAACTTGGCTTTATTGCCATTACACCATTAAATGTTGCTGCCTGATGAGGGTTTTGTAAATCTTAGGAATATATATAGACACACACCTGTACTCCATGGAAGTCCTCCTCTGATGCCCCATCACAGCATCGAGGTAACCTAAGGCAATTCAACTCTATCAGCAGAAAGGGCAGGTAGGTGGCATAGTGGATAGAGTGCTGGATTTGTAATTCATCCCCCAAAGTTCAGCTCTGGCCTCAGACACTTACTAGCTCTGTGATCACTAGCATGGCCAAGAAAACCCCAAATGGGATCATGAAGAGTTGGACACGTCCAGAGAATGACCAAACAACAACAAAAATAGCAGAAAGCAAATTTTAGCCAGTTCTAAGAAACTAAAAAGAATTCTAGTACAGACCAGGAGATAGACTATGTCTCTTAGCTAAGTGCAGAGAGGCTCATGACCAGAAAGTTGATTACTAGGTAATTTTTTTTGGAGGGTGGCTACAGTAACTTTTGAATAATAGATGATAAGGTATAAAGAGTCTGGGGTCTGCATTATTGAAGGGAGCACCCAAATTGGTGAAGCTATAGGTTAAAGCCCTGTAGTGTGTGTGTGTGTGTGTGTGTGTGTGTGTAATGACTTTTTTAAAGTTTGCATTATTTAAAATTTGGGTTTTCAAACTTTTTAAAAGTCCATGAAGTCATAAAAGCATTTTAAATAGGTTAACATGCTCAGAATTTATACTTTGTATTAAAGTTTGAATTTTCAAAACACAAATTCTGAACACCTTAATCTATTTTAAAATGCTAAAAAGCCAACCTTGAAATTGCAAATAACAGTCCTTGCATCAAGGTGCAGTGGAAAGAGCCAATTTGGAGTGAGAGGCCCTGGTTCTGAATCCCAGCTTTGTAACGGACTAGCTGTGTCACTCAACCTTTGTGGGGTCCCTGTCTCCTCCTCTATAAAAAGAGGATAGATTGATGGACTTCTAAGGGCTCTGCCAGCTCTAACTCCATGATTTTCTAATGCTTTCAGAAGTTTGTTCATTCATAAGAAAAGTCCAATGGATAAGGGATTATACAGAAGGAAAAAAATGTAGCCCCCTTCTCAATACTGATAAAGGGGAATGGAAATATTTGAGTATTCATCAGGCATACAGTAGAGCTTCCTGAAGGAGTAGAAAAGCTCCGTTTTTTTTATAATCCTAACAGGCAGTAAAGAAAGAGGAAAAACTTAACTATACACAGAATAATTTATTGATAATGAGTAAATTTTATTTTAAGATAAGACAAGTCAACATTTATTAAGTACCTACTATGTTCCAAGTACTGTGCTAAGTGCTGGGGATGCCAAGAAAAAAAAAAACAACCAATAACCAAAGTCCCTTCTCTCCAGGATATCACAGTTTAATGGGGGAGATAACAAGAAAACAACTATGCAGAAAGAAAACACATATGGAATAATTTGGAGATAATGAACAGCAAGAAGGCACTAGTATTAAGGGGGATGAGAAAAGGCTTCTTGACAAAGCAGAAATTTAGCTAAGATTTAAAGTCAAGGAAGTTAAGAGGCAGAGATGAGGGGAGAATTCCAGGCATGGGGGCAACCAGTGAAACAGCCCAGAGTTGGGAGATGAAGTGTTATGGGAGAGGAACAATGAAGAGGCCAGTGTTACAAATGGGTAGTAAAGGAGAAAGGAAAGAGAGAGGAAAGGGAAAGGGAAAGGGAAAAGGGAAGGGAAAAGGGAAGGGAATGGAAGGGAAGGAGAAGGGAAAGGAACGGAAGGGAAGGGGAGGGAAAGGGGAAGGGGAAGGGGAAGGGAAGGGGAAGGGGAAAGGGAAGGGGAAAGGGAAATGGGGATGGGGAAGGGGAAGGGAAAGGAAGGGAAGGGAAGGGAAGGGAAAGAAAGGAAGGGAAGGGGAGGGAAGGAAAAGAAAGGAAGGAAAGGGGAGGGAAGGGGAGGGGAGGGGAGAGAAGGGAAGGGAAGGAAAGGGGAGAGGAGGGAAGGGAAGAGGAAGGGAGGGAAGGGAAGGGAAAGAGCATTTATATGGCACCTACTATGTGCCAGGCACTGTGCTAAGCATTTTACAAATATTACCTCATTTGATCCTTACAACAACCCTGAGAAGTAAATGTTGTGATTATTTCCACTTTACAGCTGAGGGAATTGAGGCAAAAAGAGATCAAGTGACTTGTCCAGGGTCACAAAGCTACTAAGTATCTGAGGCCAGATTTGAGGTCAGGTCTTCCTCACTAGGCATAGAGCTCTTATCATCATTGCTGCATCAACTAGCTGTTTACATGCCAAGTGTAGCACATAGATTCTGTATCCCTCCCTGTCATTATTAAACCAAACCAAACCAAACAAGAACAATTATCACGTAACAAGACGATTAAGTAAAAATTCCTATTTCTCTCTGAAGGAACTAGTTTCTCACAGAAGTCAATGAAATGAGCTAGCACAATGAGTTGAGCTCTCCTTGAAACGATTCCTAGTGAAGTTACTTGCAATGACTCTGTGCAGCTCAGACAACTACAAATGCCCCATAGCTCCTATCAAGAGGCTCAGAGAATTGTCAGTGAAGAGTTACCAAAAATCACTGTGGTTTCACAGAACCATTATGATTTTCCACAGGGAACATACAAGACAGACAAGCCAGAGAAGAACATATTTTGGTTTCTGAATCAGCAGAAGTTAGTTGATCAAGGCTTCATGTCCCCACACTGTTACATAATTCCAATAGTTCCAACTTCCACCAGTTATGGCAACTCACATCGAAGTATTTCAGATGTGTACTAATGCGGTGCCTATTTAATCCCATGTCCAAATTCTTTCCTTTGCACGCATGGCCACATCCATTTGAAAACAACCCCAAGACCACACCACTCACAAGGAAGAACAAGTGAGCTGTATTTCTCAGTGGCCTCATTAATTAACATATTGGAAGGAAAGTAAGCTCAGGTCAATTCTCTTTATGAGAATAATGAACTAACCTATTTTGATCTCCAACTCGTTTCAAAAGTTTCAGTCATAAAAACTATTTTAACAAATTGGTAGAAGGAAAATACCACATTAACAAAGTTTATTAAATAAACAGAGTATTGACAAACAAGTAAAATTTCATTTGAAAAGTCAAATATTTGGCTAAAAGTTCTCTTCCTTGAAGGCCCTCAGTACCATGATTGTGCTATTAACTTTTTTTAAGTTTTCAGAGGTCCAATAAATACTAAAATATTCATAGCAGCATACTTGTGGTAACTAGGAACAACATGAGTACTCAAAAGGAAACTATCTTTCCCCCTAAATTCCCTCTCCCTCTTCCCTACACTTCCCTTTTCTAACAGGAGTGCCATCATCTTTCATTCCCACTCTTCCAAATTTGCAATCTAGGCATCATCCTCAACTTTTCATTCTCATTCATGTACCACCACCTCCCCTACCACCAGTCCCCCCACACACCCACCTACCTACCCCAATCCCCACCATAAGCACCAAGTTGCCAAGTTTTGTCCATTTTAGCTCCCCAGCATCTCTTCCAGTCATTCTTTTCTTTGTGCTCATCCCACAACCACCTTAGTTTAGGTCCTCCTGACTGGTGCCCCTGAATCCAGTTTCCTACCTCTCTAATCCAGCCTCTAATTTGATTCAACAGCTGCCAAGATAATATTCTCAAATCAAAAGACTGATCATGTCACTACTCTTTTCAAGAAGCTTCAGTGGTTCCCTAGCTCCTGTAGAACAAAATCCAAACTCATCTGGTTGCAATTTAAAACCCTTTAAAATCTCACTCCAACCTATCCAGGCTGTAACACATTAGTTCCCCTCACACCTCTGCTACAGCCCAATCAGCCTGCTTGCTGTTTCCCACCTATACCATGTCCTTCCTTCAGGCCTGAAACACTCTGTCTTGAACTCATTATCTACACCACCAAATCCTCCCCCCCCCCCCAAAAAAAAAACTAAACCTGCAATTCAGCTCCCTTCAAGGCTCAGCTCAGGTGTTAGGTCCTTTAAGATCACTCTCCATTGCTTCTCCAAAATTACTTTGTATGATTTTGCATATATTTTGTATTCACTTATCTCTAAACATGTTGTCATATATTCCATCATTCCAATAGGATGTAAGCTTCTTGGAGACAGGTACTATATCCCACTGTCCCTTCAAGTTTTTGCAGATCTACCAAATTTCTCCTCCTTCCTTGAAAAAAAAAACTGTCTATACTTTGTCACCTCAACTTCTTTTCCTTTTACTTCTTGAACCTCTCCCATCTGGCTTCCACCCTCATAAAACAACTAAAAACACTCACTCCACAGTTACTAGTAATCTCTTAATTGCCAAATGTGATGGTCTTTTCTCCCTCCTCATCTTGACATCTCTAATACAATTCAACACTATTGACTATTCTCTTTTCCTAGATACTCCCTCCTCTATGGGTTTTCATGACACTGGTCTCTCTTTGTTGTCTTCATATCTGTCTCCTTTGCTGGATCGTGATCTATATCATGCCAACTAATTTTGTGTGTACCCCAAGGTTGTAGCCTGGGTCCCCTTTACTCCTCTCTATACACTCTCTTGACGACCTCATCAGCTCCCATAGGTTTAATTATCATCACTTTGATGATGACTACCAGATGTATTTATACAGACCTAGTTTCTTTCTTGAGTACCATGGTGTCTTGCAACACCAATTGCTTATTAGACATCATCCTATAAGAATTTCAAACTCAACAGATCCAAAAGAGACCTGATTATCTTTATCACACACCCCAAGCCAACTGCTCTTCCAAACTTCCCTATTTTTGTTAAGACCACCATCATCATTTCAGTCACACAGATTCACAACTTTGATGTTGTCTTCAACTCTTAGCTCTCCCTCACCCCTCATAATCCAAATCAGTTCTCTCCTATGACTCTCTTGTTACATAGTCAACCCTATAATCCAGGCTGTCATTATCTCTAACCTAGTCCAGTGCACTCTATCCACTGTGCTGCCCATCACCTTCTACATGAAGTCTTTTATGATAACCCTCAGTGCTAGTATCTTTCCCCCCAAATCATCTTGCTCTTATTTTGCACAGACCCATCTTTCTCTTTAAGGGCAAGGATCTTTTCACTTTGGTCTTTGTATTCACAACACCTAGCACTGTACATAACATGGAACAGGCCCTTAAAAATGCTTGCCAAATTGCCCAGGTGGTGAATGGCTGCCCAAACTGGCATATGTGTGTAATAAAATAGTATTGTTCAGTAGGAGGTTATAAATATAAGGAATTCAGGGGAACATGGCAAGATTGATAATGAACTCATAAAGAGTAAAATATACAGAATTAGAACAATATGCACAATGCTAAACACAGTATCAATGAAAATTTGATCACTCAAAGGAAGCTCAATGGTGAGTAAATGAAAAGCAATAGAAGTCCCAGAGAACTGGTAATTAAACCTAGCTCCCTCCTCTTGGCAGGAGGCAAGGAACTCCAGAGGCAAAATGTTGCCTCCATGTAACACATAGCCACTGTAACAGTTGTTTTTGCTTAACTTAACTGTTTTTTTAAAAGAAAGAATGAGAAAACTCATTCTGGAGTTGAGAGGGGGGCAATGGCTGATGTAAAAACAAAAGGCACCAATAAAACTATTTTTTTAAGGTGGTTAGCTATTTTAGTCCTTCTATAATCTAAAATTGTCAACACAAATTAAAAAGTGATCAGCTGCATCAGAACTGGGCAGATTCTCAAAAATCTAAATGACTTCTACTAGATTATACCTTGTGTTTTCATTCTGAAAGTCCTGGAAAAGCCTTAACTTTGACCAATTTATGAAAATAGAGCTCATCTGAATAAGAACCTCTCATTCTCAGGAATTTCCAAAAAAAAAAAAATCTTAATGTTGAGGTTTCTTAAAGTATTGATAAAAATAATTGTAAACAATCCTAGTTACTTTCCTAAAACCTAAAGCAATGATATGATTTATTGGAAAGCTGGAAGAAATAGGCCTGAAAAATCTGATCACTCATTAAAAACTGTCATCTGACTTCATGAAAAACACAATACAAACTGAAGGACAGATCCCATTACTCAATCTACAGGCTTCATAAACTGAAACAAAGCCACTAAATTCAAACTGGATTGGATTGCTGGGGAGGAGCTGGCCCCATACCAGACCATACTGGATCCAAGTTAAGAAATACATTACAAATCCCCAGTGAGGAACTGTACTGAGACAGTGGCGTAGGTCTGACAGTCTAGCACTATGTGGGCAGACTAAAGAATGAACAAAGAGTTTTTGCAACTTTTAAGTGTCATTATCAGCTCAGGGGGATAAAAACTATTCCAAATGTGTGAAGGGGCTGCCCACTTCCTACTTTTTTCCCCTCCAAATCAACAATGAAACACCAAAACCCATATAGAGTGTTTAGCTCCTTTTAGGGGAACAAATTTAGAAACAAAAATGTATCTACCAGGATACTGAATTATTTGTTTGACAATGCGATTCATTCCAACGTATGTCTGCCACCAAGCATGACAATACATCTGATGGCATTTGTTGGAGAACATAGGTCAAATCCCATTTTATTGTACTATCCGAGACAATCTAAACATCTCAGTTACATTGCGTTTTGTTGCAGCATATGTTACACGAAATAAGCAGGTCATTAACTGGTGTTAGGAAAGCTTTCTGAATACAAAAACCTTTGCTAGCTAGTATGATGCTCATATGCTTAGAGTGCTGGGCCTGGAGTCAGAAGGACCTGAGTTCCAATTTGACCTCAGACATTTACTAGCTGTGTGTGACGCTGGGTAAATTACTTACTCCTGTTTGCCTCAGTTTCCCCAGCTGCCAAATAAACTGGAGAAGCAAATGGCAAACCACTCCAGTAACTGTCAAGAAAACCCCAAAGTAGTTACAAAGAATAGGATATGATTGAAAAACAGCTAAACAACAACACGCATGACAAGATTTGGTCTGTGTCTAATAAGAAATTTCCAAGCTAAGCCAAAAGATATAAGACAAAATAGATTCCTTCCAATATAATTGACAAACTCTTTTATATGTCCCCCACATTTTCACAGCATTATTATACTGAGAGGCTGTATGATAAAATAGGACAAGTCACGGAACCAGAGTCAGGAATTCTAAATTTAAAGACTGAAATTAACTCCTACCAGCTATATGATCCCAGGCACATGCCTCAGTTTCTTCATCCATAAAAGTCAGGAAACAATACTTCCGCAACTTACTTCAAAGGATTGTAAGACAAGTGCTTTGTTAAAATGCCAACTAAATAAGTCTGATGTTAACATCTGTAAGAATTTATTGTGGCTTTTAAATGCCTCTATATAGCTACACAAATTATTAGGAAGTTTATGGTTATTCATTTTAAACCAAATGCACAATCTGGAGCTTTCTATCCTGCAGTTTAAAAAAAGACATATAATAATAATATACCTAGCCTTAAATAAATATAAAAAAGCAATTAAATTTTCATTGACAACTAACTGAACTTTCCTCTTAGCAGAATGTAAGCTCCTCAAGGGCAGATTGACTGCTCTTTGTCTTTATATCACAGAAGCTTGCACAGCAACTAGCACCAAGCAGACCCTTAATAAATGTTCACTGAATTGAATTTTTGAAAATAGACTTATAGCAACATGTCAGTTACTCCTGGAGTCGCTTCCCTTTGTTTTGATCAATTCATTCCTGTCTTTGCATACATATTTCCCTTTTGCAATCAGCAGTTTCCATTACATTGCATTACAGCCTCCACAACTGTGGGCCTAAATATTGATTTCTATAATGAATAACATAAAGGTTGTAGTGAAAATGTATTTTAATCCAATACTTACTAAGTGTCTATGTGCAAAACACTGTGCTAGGTCCTGAGTATAGAAAGGCAAAATGACAAAGAGAGCCTTGGGTAAGTCTCAGGCAGCTAGGTAGTGTAGTGGGCAAATTGATGGTTGTGGAGTAAGAAAGACCTGAGTTCAGATCATACCTCAAACACTTACTAGCTGCATGACCCTGGGCAAGTCACTCAAACTCTGTCTGCATTAGTTTTCTCATCTATAAAATGGAGATAATAATAGCCCTATAACCTAAGGTTATTGTGTGATAATATTTGTAAAGTGTGGTACATGTTAGTTATTACAGTGCAATTTTAAGCATTACTGCAGTAATAATAATAGTAATAATACTAATAAAGCATTAAGACTTTTGGGATACCCTGCAATCCCCACTCTCAAGACACTGAAGTTTAATTTTGGGGACACAAGAAATAAATAAATACAAGATAATTTGAGGCAGAGTAGAACACTAACAATTAACAAAAATATGGAAGGATTTCCTATAGGAAGTAGCACCACACAGAACTGGGCCTCGAAGGAATCTAGGAATTCTAAGAGGCAGAAGTGAGGAGGGAGAACATTCCAGGCATGGGAGTGGGACAGGGAGGGGAGGCTGTACACAAGCAGGGAAATATAGAAGAGGAGCTGTTGAGTTCTGGGAAATCATATATAAGCCTATTTGGCTTGAATGTAGTGTGTGTATGAAGAAGAAGAATGTAGAATAAATCAGAACATCACACCTTTAAAACACTTAGATCACAATTCCTAAATTTTAGAGCAACACTTTTTCAACTCAATCTGTATTTTTGTTAATATAAGGAACTCCTGGTGTGGAAAATTCCCTCCATGAACATAAATATACTGTAACTTTTCTGTCATTTATGGTGTTAGAGAGATACCTAAGGCACTGAGAAATGAAGTGATTTGCCTTAGATCACCAAGTTCTATGTGTCAGAGACAAGAAATGATCCCAGATCTTCTTGACTTCAAAGCTTATCTTCTACCACTATCCCAGATGATCTCCCTCTAAAGCAATTCTTAGCTCCCAGGTATTCACAGAGAATATCTCAACATCATGCCTGCTACTACGCTATTTTGAAGAAGGTTAAATTCTTATTTAAGAAATAAGACTTTAAGGCATTTTGCTTTATTAATAAATTTTACCTACACAAAGTCATGCATTCAACAAATATTCAGACTTACTAAGTTGGCTAGGCACCAACATACTGTGCCGACTTACTTGTTTGGAAAGCATAATTGCAAGGAAGTAGTTAATTAATTGCATGCTGGGATATATCACACTGGATTGCTACACATGAAACACCTCTTATATAATCCAAAATGTGTCATTTTGCTGTATACCTAATAGCTAGAAATGAATTGAGAAGCACAATGGAAGTCCCAATACACTTATGTGCAACTGCACACATGCATGTGTGTGTGTGTGTGTGTGTGTGTGCGTGTACCTTCAAATTCTGGCCTCTTTCAAAACAAGATCTCAATAAGCATTCTTTCACCCAAAAGATGCAGGAATGACCCCCATCCAAGAGAATATTAACTCATAGATAGAATATGGAAGAAGTCTTAGAGATTATCTAGTCCAGATAGAAGAGATGAAGTTGCAGATGAAGAAACTGAAGCCTAGGAGATGTTAAATTCGTCACCCAAGTACACGTCATCAGCGGTATAGCCAAGTTTAAACCCATCTCCTGACTTCAAGTTCAGGACTTTCTACCTTTATTTATATTTACATTGCATTGCTCTTTCCAAAACCAGTTCACAGCATTCAGGAATTCAATTAAGTCATGTTCAGTGTAACTGAAACTGGAAAGAATCAAGTCTCAAAAAGCAAAGGTCTGAAAATCAAACACCAAGAGTTTCTATCTCTTTCTTGATTTAGGCACTTTCAACAGATCTGGAGTAAAGATTCCAGCAAGTTGGATGGAACTCCTGGGAAGGGTTTAAGATAGACATGGATAAGATGCATCCAAAATAAGAATGTGTGGATACAATATGATCTGCACCACTGGAGGGACCACCTACATCACTGAGGTAACAAATCCAACCTATGAGTGACTAGGACAAACAACTTGGGTTTATTTCCAAAACCAGAATGGAAGTCAGTGGACCTACCCTTAATACTACTGCACGCTAGTCAATAACTGCCCAAAGGTACCCAGTCCTGAACTTCTCAGGCTACAGGACCTATTCACTGCTCTTCTAGGTATCCTCACACTGGCAGGCTTTGACCTCTTCATTACATTTGGCGTCCAAAGACTTTCTAGTACAAATCTTATTATTCAAGAGAATCAAAAGATAAAGAGTTTCACAGCAGAAAAGGAAATGGTTTTAGAAACACCACAAAACATGTTGCTAAAAGAATAAAAGTATTACTTCAAAGATAAAATTTCTTTTAAAAAAGAAACATTCAAGGACATATTAAATTAGTCCATTTTTTTTCCTCATGTAGGAAAGAGAATCTAAATGTTAAAAAGTAATTCTCCAGACAAGTTCAGCAATAGACACTGCTGTTCAAAGCCAACCTGAACTAGTCACATCAAAAGTGCTTGTTGAATTTAATTGAACCATAAGAACAGGACCCAAAGAGAGTAAGTGATTTGGAAGGTTTCCTTTTTTAAAAACTTTAGACTATTGTTTAGACTGTACTTGAAATGAAATGAGAGACAAGCCAGATTCTTTCTCCCTCCCCCTTTAAAATAATGAGGTCAGTAGCAATCTGGTGAGGTTATAAGGAGGGAATAGTAAGAGGAAAGAAATAGTCTCCAAGAAGAGAATTTGGTGCCAACAGTCCTGTTTTAATTGTGAATAATAGTCTTATCACAACATTCAGATGCCTTAATGATTACAAGTGTCACCAGGCTGCTACTGCCTGAGGCTACTGGAACCCAAGCTCAAAGAGAGCTCCAGCTGGGTAGCATTTACTGCAGGGATATACAACTGCTTCTTCTTTTAAATCTGGTGAAATTTTCACTTTTAAAAACAATGCAAGAAAACAAAGCATGCCTTACCAAAGTGAAGCTTCAGTTTTTCTTAAAGATAAACTACTAACCAACTTTTTTTTTATTCTGAAATCCTTACAGTTAGCCCTCAGTTGGTGGAAAAAGGCGTTCTCTTCTTTATGAACCAATTCTTGTAAGTTTAAATCCATTTAGAACTCATCTTATCACAGACTTCACACAGACTTGACACTTCAAGCCCCCAGGAACTTTTCCGATCTTCCAGGATTATTTAGAAAAGCAACCAGCACAGAGCTTTTCTGCATCTGAATGCAATTTCTCCCCTCTCTCCCCACCCTTTTCAGTCTCTCTCTCTCTCTTTCTCTCTTTCTTTCTCTCTCTCTCTCTCTCTCTCTCTCTCTCTCTCTCTCTCTCTCTCTCTCTCTCCCTCCCTCTCCCTCTCTCTCTTTCTCCTGGAAGCTATTTACTATTCTGGGCTGCAGAAGAACTTTTTTTAGGGGAATGACGATCCAAAGTTAAGTCTATGGAATCTTTCTACTCTCCGGCCAGTAAGGAGGCATGCAGATCTCCAGTTGTAGCAAAGAAGACGTTCAGTCCTCTACTGGAGTATTTCCATTTGACAACAAACTTCTCTTTTGTGTCAAGACTTCAGTCTTAATCAGAAGCACCCCGCTCCCAGTTCCACAGTTCCCCCATCTACCCACCCACCGAACCTCTCACTGCCCGGATCCCCTAGTTGATTAGAAAGAATGGAAGTAAAGCACTCTTATAAGAACTTTACAAAGAAGTCTGTAAGTGGCATTCAGGGGAAACCCCATTTCAGAGCGGTTTTAGGAAGTGCTGACTCTCGCCGGGCTTAGACTAAGTATAGAAAGGCTGACTGCCCCTGCCCCTGAAGTGCTCCAAAGAAGTGGCCCGCCCTGGGTCCAAGCAGGGAAAAGAGAGATAACACCTCACTCACTCCTAGCTTCCCACGACCCGCAGCGCGGAACAGCAATTCTGCACACCGAGTCCAAAGGAGGAAGATGGAAGAAAAGATAAATGAGCGCAACAAAGGAGAAAAGGAAAGAAGGGTAAAGGGTGGGGGAAAGTGCTGCTTCTTAAAGCTCTGGAGCGAGCTGGGACAGTCCTATCCAGCAACCCAAGCTCCCGGAAGGTGGGGCAGCAACTGGAGATGTACTTGGAGAGAGTGGCCAAGTGCGCAAGGGAGCAGCCCGGGGTTGGAGGCACTCCAGCGCCGGAGCTCGTTGGGCAGGTGAGGCAAGTTGAAGTCACACTTCGTCTGGCTCCCACACCCTCGGGCCTCTCCCACAACTGCCCTCCGAACTGGGCACACGGGGTGGGGGGGAAACGGAGTTCTTTGTCTGAAATCTCCCGGGGTGAGCGGGTGGGCTCCTTACCTTGGCTCTCCCCTCCTCGCAGCCTACAACCCAGACGCAGCAATTGGGCTTTGGGAGCTCGCCTTCGGGGAGCCTCCTAGCCACTTCCTTCGGTCCCAGGTCTCCGAAAGGCTGCTAGAGGCCGAGGCAGCGGCCGGGGAAGTTTGCGCCCTCACTTTGTTCCAAGACCGCGCTCCGTGTCTGGCTGCCGCGGTGGCGGCGGTGCTGAGACGCCCTCCTCCCAGCCGAGCCCTCCCCTGTCCCCTCCTTCCGCACACTCCCCCCTCCTCGCTCCACCAGCCCAGCCCAGCGGCCAGTCCCCGCCCCGCCGGGCTGGCCTGCTGCACCCCCCGGAGTGAACGCACCCCGGCACCCCGGCAACCCGAAGCTCGAGGCAGGCGGAGAACGTGAGGAGCCTGCTACGTGCTCCTCCTGGGCAATCCAGCCCGGCCGTCTGCCTCAAGAGCCCCCTCCACCTGAAATGATGGTTTACTTCCAGACGGCACAGACAGACACATCCAAAGGCACTCTCGACGCCTGGAATGATTTGCTTTCAAAGAGGAAGACGAAAAAAAGAGCCTAAATACGGGCAATTTTTTGCCAACTTCCAAACAAAAAGTTTAATTTACAAAAAGCACTGCCAGAAAAAGTGGCTGTCAACCTACAGGGCACGTCCCCAAGCATCTCAAACCAGTTGATACCCAAAAGGACTAGAAGCAGGAGAGGCAGTAAGAGACCAACCTCTCCTTCTGCTCCCATCACTATATTTCCATAGTCTAGAAAGAAAGGGGTGGGCAGCGCAAACAGATAGGGAAAATGGGTGCTTATCATCCTATCGGGGAACCAGGCCAGAGAAGCCATTTGACCTGAGCCTCAAACTCAAGGTGGCCCTCAGATTGAGTAGGTGAGAACTTTAGCCCTTTGAACAATAGCATTTTAAGGTTTCCATTGCAACAAAAAGTTTTCCCCCTTCTACGGTTGTTGCATTTACAAAGTAGAAAGTTGCAAAGACATTTGTTTTTAAAAACAAATTCTGTCTCACTTTTAGTGAGTGTTTGTATATGCATTATGCAATAACTATTATTATGGTTAAGTGATTTAGAAGCTAAAATCAACCAAGGCCCTCTCAGAATGTCTGAAAAACCTTACCATTCTCCTTGATCTTTCTTCTAAGGCCAAGTCCTTTAAAAAATGTTATAGAAAATTTTTCACTAATCAAGGCAAGCACAAAAAAAAGTCACAGATAAAAACAAATGAGAATCCTTTCAAAATTAGCATGTAATCATAATAGCACCATATGGATTCAATTATCATGGCAGCTGATTCCCAAATCTACATATGCAGTCCTCACTACTCTCTGAAAAGTCAGGCCCAAATCATTAAGAGCTTGCAGGACCTCTCCACCTTAAACTTTAGGTGTCAAAAGCAAGACATCATCTGTGGCCCTAAGCTTCCCCCTAACTCCTAACTTTCCTATTTTGGTTGAGCACACCATCATCCTTCTATTCTCCAAAGTTCACAATCCCAGAGACATCTTTCCTCCTCCCTTCCTCTCCACCAGATCTAATCAGTTGTCATATTATTTATTCAACCTCTACCACCCCTTGAATCTGTCTCCTCTCTACCCTTGGGGCTACTACACTAGTTCAGACCCTCTATTTCATCTAGGCAGGATTATTAGCATTCTAATTTTGATATCCAGGCTCTAATTCTCTTCTCTTTCCAATTCCTCTTTCTACACATCTGCCAAAATAATATTCCTAACATACAAATCTAGCCATCTCACTCACCTGCTCAAGAAAGTTCCATGCCTCCTTATTGTTTCTACAATAAAAGCCTTCACAATTTGACTCCTTTATCTTTCCAGGCTTATGTCACATTAATGTTTTTCATGTACTGTACATTCCAATCAAATTGTTCCACTTGCTATTCCCCATACAGAGTATTCTTTATCTAAGACTCTGGCCTTTGCACAAACTGTTCTACAGGAATAGAAAGGTCTCCCCCCTCCCTTCTCCTTCTTGGAATTCTTAAATCCTTTCCAGATGCACTACAGAAGCCTTGCCCTCCATGAAATCTTCCTAATAAAAGGCAAACTTTTTGAGGGCAGAGACTTCTCATTTTTGTCTTTGGAATCTCAATGCCAAGCTGAGTGCCTGGAACATAGGAAAGGCTTAAAAAATGTTTGTTGAATTGAGTCGAACAACTTATATTCCTATAACATGTAAAGGTTGACATAGCAATTTCCTGATAATAGCATACTCCTGGAACTATTAGGCAATTCTATCCTCTCAGGCTCTTTTTTATATTCTGTCATCCCCTTATTAGCCATCCCCCTCAATTTTGTGTCATTTGCAAATTTGATACAAATGTCATCTATACTTTCATCCAAATCAGTGATACAAACAAAATTTAAAAATACAGTACCAGATATCTGTCGAAGTTGACGTTGAGCCATTAATGATCAGTCTTTGGATTTAGAGACAACTAGATAGAAAAATGGATAGAGTACTATACTTGGAGGAAGACTTGTGTTCCAATTCTCCCACAAAGGATGGCCATCAATTGGGAAAAGGCTGGTCAAATTATGTTATATAAATGTCATGCAATATTTTGTTGTTGCTGTTCAGTTATTTCAATTATGTCTGACTTTTCATGACCCCATTTTGGGGTTTTCTTGGCAAAGCTACTGGAGTGGTTTGCCATTTTCTTCTCCAGCTCATTTTACAGATGAAGAAGCCGAAGCAAAAGGAGTTAAGAAACTTGCCCAGGGTCACCAAGCTAATAAGTGTCTGAAGTCACCTTTGAACTCAAGAAGATGAGTCTTCCTAACTCTAGGCCCAGCACTCTAGCCACTGTACCACCTAGCTGTCCCAATGCAATACTTACTATTGGGCTGTAAGAAATGGTAAAGCAGATGGTTTAAAAGACCTCTGTGAAGACTTGTATGAACTGATGCAGAGTAAAGTAAATAAAACCCAGAGAACGATTTATAAAATGACAATAATATTGTAAAGACAAAACAACTTTGAAAGACATAGTAGTTGTGATCAGTGTAATTAGCAGAAGACTAATGACAGAATTATGTTACAATTTTCCCCTAATACTACCATTCTATTACAGGTAGAACATGTCAGAGGCAGGATTCGAACCTAGATCTGACTCCAGAGACAATGTTCTTTCTGTTTTTGCCATTTTTTTTGTTTTTTCCATTTTAGTCCCTGACCGTAGGGTCTCCCTTTGACTGGAAAGGGTGGAGGTAGACCTTGCACAGCTTATCTTATATCCTCCAGTATTTCTAGAAACTCATCATTCTGAATGATGAAACCAACTCTAATTTGCACCTCCTCAGATCATTTCCCACCTGGCTTCAGGACTTTATTATGCCAAGCCAGCTAGGTACCCTTATCCCCTTGCACATTGCCTCCCCCCAAACTTTTCAATTTCAGCTAGGTGGCATGGTAAATAAAGTGCCAGGCCTGGCATCATGAAGACTCTGCTTTCTGAGTTCAGACATTTACTAACTATATGACCTTGGGCAAGTCACTTAACCCTGTTTACCACTGTTTCCTCACCTGTAAAATGAGCTAGAAAAGGAAATGGCAAACCACTCCAGTATCTCTGTCAAGAAATTCTAAAAAGAAGTCACTAAGAGTTGGACATGGCTGAAAAATGACTAAACAACAACAAACTTCTCCCTTTGGATTGTAAACTCCTTGAGGACAGGGACTTTCTGTGAACCCCCAAGCACACAGTACAGTTTCTGGAACACAGTAGGACTTTGATTCTGACTGCCTCTGCCTCCTATCCAAGTAAGATTCTGCCACAGGCATTGGTCCCTACACCAAGCAGTCCAGTGACAAAGCCCCAATAGTAATACTAATCATCCATTCAGCTTAATTCCTTTTTCCAAGGAGTTCAAATCAAGTTTTACAGGCTGCTAGTAGTAAAGAACCAGGATTCTAGCAATTGTTAATTACACTACGTCCATTTCTCCCTCTTTTTTTTTAATGGGCATATTTGCAGTCTCCCACCCATTGCCTAAGGGGCTAGTTAATGGGGAAAAAAGGAATTCATGCAATCAGGCCAAGCTTTCCTCTCTGTTCTCAGTTTTGGCAAGAAATTCTGCCAAGGGATTAAAATAAATTGCCAAGAGTTAGTAGAGGTTTCCCAAGAGGGTCCTCCCCTAGTAGGGCTCTGTCTCCCTGAAGGACTTTTTGCCAACCTTTTGTGAATTCTCTTTTAGCTTGGTTTACTTCACTTTCTTTTTTCAGCTGTTTGAGAAGGGTGAAGGAGACAAGTTTTCTTAGTATTGTTTGGTGTACAAGACAAAGCAACCTCCTGTGTTATTGAAAACTGAGGCTCAGCCCTCCTCAGAAGCATCTGGGGAAGTCACCCTCCTTGCTGCTGATTCAGCAGCAAACACAGGTGTATGTTTGCCTTAATCAAATAAGGGGTGGGGGGAGAGAGAGAATGAATGAATCTTTTCTATTTGTTTCTCTTTGAAACAGAATTTTTTGGTCATACACACCCAGATATTTCTAGCAGCCAGCTCTATTATAGCAAAGAACTGGAAACAATATAGCTGAGCATCATTTAGAGAATGACTAAATAAATTGTGATATGTGAATTTAATGGCATGATGCTATGCCATAAGAAATATGAAGAAATCAGAGGAAGCATGGGAAGATTTATTAATTTATTCATTTTTGCTTTTTGGAGGGCAATTTGGAGGGCAATCACATATCATGGATTATCTTGCACTGATCTATGGAGAGAGGGAGAGAGAAAGAGACAGAGAGAGATAGAGAGGGAAATAGTGTGTCCTCTTAGGGATGTTTTGCAAAACAAACATCCTTTCTAGGACTGTGTCCTGATTTTCATTTTGGAAGACACGGTCTCCGTTGAACTTTAAGGTGTGCAAAGTATTTTGCACGTCATCTCATTTGATCTCGTAATGCAAGCTATTATTACTCTTATTTTACAAACAAGGAAATAAGGAATAAAAAAATTAAGTGATTTGTCTAGGATCATATTGGGCAAAGTAAGCATCTGAGGAGGGATTTTAACTCTAGTTTTCCTCACTAGTTGGCACAGTGGATAGAAGACTGGGCTTGGAGTCAGAAAGACCTGAGTTCAAATGTGACCTCAGATACTTACTAGCCATATAACTTTGAGCAGGTCACTTAACCCTGTTTATCTTAGTTGCTTCATTTGTAAAATGAGCTGAAGAAGGAAATGGCAAACTGTTTTAGTATCTTTGCCAAGAAAACCCCAAATGGGGTCACAAAAAGTTGGACATGAGTGAAATGACTGAATAACTTCCTGACTCCAAATTCAACCCTCTATCCCATACCCAGTTTGTTTTCTTGGTTTTGCTTATTTCACTCAGTATCAGTTTGCATAAATCTTCCTGTGCTTGGGGTGGCTAGGTGGCACAGTGAATAGAGCACAGTCCCTGGAGTCAGGAGGACCTGAGTTCAAATTCGGCCTCAGACACTTGACACACTAGCTGTGTGACCTTGGGCAAGTCATTTAAACCCAATTGTCTTATAAAAAAAAAGAAATACATTAAAAGGAATGATGAATGGTAGAATTTCTAGAGGAAGGCAAAAGGGTTTATGTTCAGCGCATGCTATTGCTTAAGATTCCAGGACTTAACCATTTGTTTAATCCTACAGAGTCTAGACAGACTCAGGACTGCTGCTTCCTCCCTAAGCCAGCAAACAAATCCAGACATCCCATAATGGATTGAATTGCCCTCCATGATCATGAAAAAAGTAGACTATTCTTATATTATCGAATGTCTTCTACTCAGAGTATCATTACATACTGATGCACAAAGTTAGCTCCTGTTTACCTAAAGGAATATTAAATTCAGTGAAAAATCATTAACTGTGTGTTTTATCCCTAAAGCCCATTTTAAAACCACATATTAACATTATCTTTATCATTATATTATATCATTATCTTTCCACCAAAACCTACTTCCAAACTTGTCTGTTTCTGTTGATGGTGTCACTATCCTAGTCGCAACTTGGGTTTCATCCTTAACTCCTCACTTGCGTTCATCTCACATATCCAATCATTGGCGAATCTTGTCATTTCTACCTGTACATCTCTCCCATGGGTCCTCTTCTTAGTATCCCTCACACAGTCACTTTCCTAGTTCATGTTCTTATTACTTCTTGCCTAGACTTATTGCAATAGGATCTTAATTGGTCTCCTTCCTCAAATCTCTCCTCTCTCCAACCCATCGTGCACATAGCTGCTGCCAAGGTGATTTTCCTAAAGCTCAGTTCTGATCACATCCAAAATTCTAGTGCAACGGTGGGTAACCTGAGGCCTCAAGGCCACATGTGACCCTCTAGGTCCTCAAGTGCAGCCTGCACTAGTGTATCCCTACTAGCTCTAGGATCAAATATGAACTCTGGCATTTCAAGTCTTTAATGTCTTGGATTCAACCTAACTTTGTTTCCTTATTATGCATTATTCTCATTCATTCACTCTATAAGCCAACCCATCTGGCCTCTTTGTTTCTCATACATTTCACCACATCTATCCCTATGTCTTTGCATTCTCCATCTCCCATGTTTGAATGCATCCTCTCTTCACCTCTGCTACTAGGAATCTTTAGTTTCCTTCAGAATGTCACTAAATTAGCATCTTCTATGTGAGATTTTCTTGACTTTCATTGGCTAATGTCTTCCCCCTACAAATGACTTTGTATAAGTAATTACTTTGTATAAGTAATACATTATGTATGTAAAATATGTAATTATTTGGGGTATGCCTATACATGTACATATTGTCTCAAACATATACACATATTCTCTCTCATCTGTTTCACAACAAAATGAAAACTCATTAAAGGCTGGAACTGTTTCACTTTTGTCATTGTACGTCCAGTGCCTAGCAAAGTGACTAGCATATGGTAGATCTTTAATAAATATCCAGGGCTACTAGGTGGTGCAGTGGATAGAGCACTGGACCTGGGGTCAGGAAGACCTGAGTTCAAATCCAGCCTCACACACTTACTAGCTGTGTGACCCTGGGCAAGTTACTTAACTCTATTTGCCTCATTTTACTCATCTGTAAAATGTCCTGGAGAAGGAAATGCCAAATTGCCCCAGTATCTTTGCCAAGAAAACTCCAAATGGGGTCATGAAGAGTTAGGTATGACTGAAAAAGACTGAACAATGATAATAACTATCTGCTTATTGATTTACTGATTTTTCTAATATAATCAAAATATGAAACATTCTTGGTGGCATGGTAGATAGAGCAGTGGACCTGTAGTCTGAAAAACTAAAGAATTGAAGCCCTGAGAGGAGAAGGGGCTTTACCCAAATAGTATGTGGCAGAGGTAGGATTCAAATCCACATCCTCTTCCACTCCATTTCCACCCATTTGCAGAACCAGGTTCCCTAGCTGATTCATGTAACTCACAAAACACAAATTCATGATTTCTTTTGTAGCCTTTTAAACCAGATAAACCAGAAGGATTTGACTCAGACATTCTAAATGGTAGAGGAAAGAGAAGGAGAAGAAAAGGGGAAGAAGATCGTTGGATTTTCTCTGCAGAGATCAAAGATGGTTTATGAATAGTTAAAGCTAATTCTAGTTGGCATGGGCCCATCTGTTGTGTGAGGGACCTTTAGAACTGAAGTAACCTCTGTAATTAAACTATGTAGAAAATGGACTTCAGTCCATACATCAGGATCACTACCTCTGTCCTTGAAGAAATATCCATAAATTCAGATTAAGGGCATTTGGGATGTAGTTGAATTGGCACATATGTACCTCTTCTAATATGATAATATTTTGCCAATGTGTATATTTAATCCAGTAGATTTAAATTCAGTATAAGATTCAAAGTCCAATTTATATTATATGGATCTGCTTAATCTCTTCTTAATTTTACACGCTACATTTTGGGAACAGAATGGAAGAAAAACATTGAATAAATACAATAAAAGTATAGTAAATATTCAGAAATCTAGAAACTTCATTAGGTTTATAAAACACTGTGATGGGTGTTTTTTTTTTCGATGAACATCAGATATATTCAGTTTGAAATTTCAGAATCAAAGAATCCCACAACTGAAAGAAGAATTTAGAGGTTTTTTTAACCCATTGTCTCATTTCATAGATAAGGAAACTGAGGTCCGGATAGGTAGCATGTGGGTAAGGTATAGCACTCAAACCTGTGTCTTCTTTTCAATTCAGTTCAACTCAATAAACATTTAAGTGCCTACTAATGTACCAGTCACTGTGCTAAACACTGGGCAATACAAATACCAATAAGAAAAACAGTCCTTGCCCCCAAGGAGTTTAAAATCTACACAACTCTGGGTAGATCTCCTTCTACAGAGTTCAAAGCAAGCAGAGCTGTATATGGAAAGTTGAGAGTGACCTAGAAAGTCCAGGTCTTCTGATTCTAATCCAGTGCTCCTTTGTGGGAAATCAATCAATCAGCAGGTATTTATTAAATGCCTACTATGTGCCAGACACAACGTAACTATGTGTTAGGCACTAGGAACACAAACACCACAAGAAATGATAATAATCCCTATTGGCAAAGAGCTTACAACAACACATAAAAGATCCACAAAAATTCTGAATGGAAGTGTTTGCCCCAAGGGTTGGAAATGTTTTATTACTCATTATTATGAACAAATGTGATCTTGAATTAGCACAGTTAAAATATAAGTCAGGAAATTTTTAAAATGAACAATAATCCCACCATGGAATCATGCAGTATTGCATAATAAAATGGATAATTTAGCAAATGATATGAACTCGGAAGCCAAACAGTTACTCAAAACAGACCCTATCAGAAAATTGCTTTTACTGGGAGAACTTTTTCAAAATTCTTTGCTTTCCCTTGTTAAAATGTTTGTGTAAGAAAGCAATTTGGAGATGTTTGCCTTCCCCTTCCTAAAGGAAAATTTTAAAGACAGGTCAGGAGAAAAACTTGAGAGAATTAGTACACTGTATAAGAAACCTCTACTGACTTCAGTTGTTTCAATGATAATTTAAATTTGAGGTTCATGGCTTTTCTGCCTACAGTCTCTACCCCACCACCACCACAAAGTTAAGCTTTCCAATGCATTCTACAAGCTTAAGATTCATGTTCCAAGCTACTGATTCCTTTCAAACTGAAATGCTTTTCTTTTTGTATGACTTAGGTGATAGCGAGGGACATTAGGATATACTATGAAGACTACATTTCATTTGGAAATGTTTTTCAAGTTTGAGGAATTAAGTTTCGATTTTCTAGAAAATTGTAGAATATGTTTCAAGAAACATTCAGTGGGGCCGGAAAATTACAGGAAACACGACATCTTTCTGTCCACAATTTTCCCCTGTTACTGTGCCAAAAGTTTGAAAGTTTAGTCATTTTGGGATTTTTTTAAATAAAAAAAAGAGGGGAAAGTGCTAGCAGTATACAGTTCTAAATTTTTAGAGTAATCTGTCCCCTGTCCCTAAGTGTTTAAAACTAGCACATGTGTATGTTATACCTCACCAGGGAGCCAGTATCAGCAAACATACTTTATGAAGGGCCCTTATGAAACATGTTTATGCAACAGAAGGATAAAGAGATGTACAATGCACAAAGCTGTTTATTATTCATTTCTTATACCAACTCTTACTATTAAGTGCAGTTTGTAGTTACTATGGACATAGGCACACTCTGCCTACTATAATGGAGAGAAAGACAGTGTTTTAGTCAAAGAATCCGGGTTCAAAGCTCTATCACTTATTACCTATGTATCTTGGACAGGCCACTTAACCTCTGGAATTCAGTTTCCTCTTTTGTAAAATAAGTTTGTTGTTCAGTCATTCCAGTTGTGTCTGACTCTTCATGACCCTGTTTAAGGTTTTCTTGGCAAAGATACTAGTGGTTTGCCATTTCCTTCTCCAATTCATTTTACAGATGAGGAAATGGAGGCAAATGGGGTTGAGTGACTTGCCCAGGGTCACACAGCTAGTAAGTGTCTGAGGCCAAATTTGAACTCAGCTCTTCCTGACTCCAGGACCAGTGCTCTAGCCACTGTGACACCTAGCTGCCTGTGGGACCTTGGGCAATCCACTTAACCTCTGGAATTCCGTTTCCTCGCTTGTAAAATGACCAGATGATCCCTAAATCTCCATTAGCTTTAAATTGATAACATTATAGCCGACCCCTAGCTCCCTAGAAACAATGGTATAAAAGAACAATCAGCCAGATAGAACTACAATGAGGTTTCAGGACTGTTATTTGATCATAATACATTAAAAGCTTTGGGGGGTGGGGGGGAGGTGCAGCTAGGTGGCACAATGAATAGAGCACTGTCCCTGGAGTCAAGAGGACCTGAGTTCAAATGTGGTCTCAGACACTTAACACAAAAAACTAGCCATGTGACCTTGGGCAAGTCACTTGACCCCAATTGCCCTCCAAAAAAGAAAAAAAGAAAAGAAAAGCTTTGGTTGGGACAACTTTAAACAGGGTATGCTTGCCTTTATTGGAACACATGCTATAACATGATTGATAAAGAATGCTTGGTCATTTTGTAAAAATTTCACATAATTATTATTGTTAAACATTTTGAACAAAAGACATTAGAGAAACTTCATATTTTTTCTGAATATTTATGAAGTCTTTTTTTTAAAGTATGTTAAGTTTGGAAGTATAGAAAAATACTCATTATTATTAAGACATGTATGAACTTGGAACAGTTAAATAAGAAGCATCAATTTCTGAGAACATTCTTACTAATGTTAACCGTAGGCAAGTCAACATTCAAGCAAAGAAACAGTCATGTTGCTGTGTACTCCAATAGAAACACCCAGAGCTTCTAAGTTTACCCACTAGAAAAGGAAACAATTAGTAAGAACTCCCTCTATTACCCTGAAGTAAAGTAAATAATGAAAAACAAATCACTTTAAGGACTTCATCTCTTTTCTTCTGGACTTCAGAAATAACCTCTTAACTGGTGTTGGTGCCTCTAATCTATCACCTGCTGTCTATTCTTTATACCAGGGGTTCTCAACCTTCCTGATGCCGCAACCCTTTAATCCAGTTCCTCATGCTGTGGTGACCCCCAACCATAAAATTATTTTTGTTGCTACTTCATAACTGTGATTTTGCTACTGCTGTGAATCTATCTGATATGCAGGATGTATTTTCATTGTTACAAATCGAACATAACCCACAGGTTGAGAACCGCTGCTTTATACCATCCCCTAGGTAATTTTTGTAAGGTACCATTCTGATCATGGCACTTCTTTACTAATAAACTCTCAGAGACATCTCTTTGCTTAAAAAATACAATTAAAATTCTTAAATGTCTTCCAGCCTTTCTCAATAGAAAAAAATGTGTACCATATCTTTACAAATTAAAGCTGAATTGGGGAGAGAGGAAGACAGAAACATTGCACAAGGTAAAAATCTTATGAAAAAAAATCAGAGAACTGAAATGTATAAAGTTCAGTCTAACTTGTAGCCCATAGTGTATGTGTACAGCTCCTATAAGAAACTTCACAGGGTTCCAGGATCTGGCTGACCAGTTTCATCATAGCAGTGACTCAATTTGAAGCTTCTATGCAAGAGTTGGAAAAATCTGCTTATGACTTGTGTGAAGGAAAGGAATTTCAACTTTTGATGGGTGGAAGTGGTGGGTGGTGAAGAAGGCAGGGTATCTCAGAGGTGACAAGAGAGTAAGGGGCTTTTGTGCCATACAGGAAGGGAAACTAGAAACCTAGCCTCTTCCCCACAATTTATTCTGAGTAAAGACCAAGTCAAGGTCCCTACAACCTCCAATTTGAGAAAGCAGAAGATGGTCAGGAGAAAAGTAATAATGGAAATGAGGTAAAAAAAAAAAAATCAAACTTTTTATGACAGAATTAACGAAGGGAAACAATACAGGAGACAAATTAGGAACCATGGAGAAGCTTTCCAAAACCACAGAGTTTCTGAAAGAATAAATGACAGATTTGGAGCTTAAAGCATTCTGCACAAATTCTGTACAAAGAAATTCTGTAAAGCAACTAATCTCGAAGATATGCTTAAGGATCTTAGGTCTCTGAGAAGAACTAATAAATAAAAAACCCTGAATATTGTATTTCAAGAGAAGATACATGATGATTCCGCAGAAGTCTTGAATATAGACAACAAGGTATGATTGTTGAAATATACAGATTTATGAAACGAAAAACTTGTCACAGCAAATTCTTCCAGCCTTTCTCAGTAGAAAAAAAAGTATACCAATAACTTGGAAAAAGACCTTCAGCTATAAAGTACTATCATATTGAATAGCACCAACACTAAATCACATCCACTGCACCTTGGTGGTGCACTAGATAGAGGGCCAGGTCTGGAGTCAGGAGGACTCTTCTTCCAGAGTTCAACTACACTTAGCAGCTGTGTAACCCTATGCAAGTCATTTAACCATGTTTGCCTCAGTTTCCTCACCTGTAAAATGAGCTAGGGAAGGAAAAAGACAAACTACTCCAGCAGCTTTGCTAAGAAAACCCCAAATAGGGTCACAGAGACACAATGGAAATGACTGAACAACAAAAATTAACCATATGGTGTAACATCTAAATTAATAAAGGAAAAGCTAACTGAATTGCCAAAATAAGAGACCAACATAGCACAATAATCCTAGGAGGCTTTAACATTGCTCTCTTGGATTTGGCTAATCAATCAAAAAAAGAAAAGAAAAGAAAAGAAATAACTAGAGGTGAACAGACGCTTAGAGAAGTTCATTTTGAAAAAAACCTAGCATCTTCTGTATGGTAATATAAGAAATATACTATTTCTTAGCATCATGTGATATTTTTGAAAAACAGACCATATGCTAGTGCATAGAGAAATTATAAATAAACATAACAAGGCACATTCTTCTCAGGCCATAATAAAATAAATATAGTAATTAATATAGGAAATATAAGCAAAAGATAGAAATGGAAATGGAGATTTAATAATAACATTCTGAATAAAGAACAAATCATAGAAGTAATTATCAGTTACATGAAAAAATATCAAATTTGGGGAAATGCAGCTAATTCAGTCCTCATAGACAATATCATATCCCTGAATGTACATATAAACAAAATAGAAACAGAGAGGATTAATAGCTATTAGGTGGAACAGTAGATAGAATTCCAGGCCTGGAATCAGGAAGACCTGAGCCTTAAAACGTGGCTTTAAACACTTATTAAAATGTGTGACCTTGGCCAAGTCACTTAACCCTGTTTGCCTCAGTTTCTTCATCTGTAAAATGAGTTGGAGAAGGAAATGGCAAACCAGTCAAGTATCTTTGCCAAGAAAACCCCAAAAGGGGTCATGAAGAGTTGCATATGAATGAAAAATGATTAAACAACAAAAAATTTGAAAAACTAGAAAATCAACAAATTCAAAGTGAGTCCAAAAGAAGAAATCTTAAAAATTAGAGGAGAAACAGATAAAGTGAATGAATAATTTAATGACTATAGAAATGTTAAACAAAAAAGGGCTGGTTCTTTGAAAAGAATAACAAAATTAATAAACCAATAACTAACTGGGTTGTGGAAAAAAAAAGAGTCCAATCAACCAAAATTTCTAAAATTAGCAAGGTGAATTTTTAACAAAGTAGAAACATAAAGAATTGTTAGCATATGCAAGGAAAACTGGGAATTTAAAGGAAATGGATTATTAACTTCAAATGCATAAAATACCCATATTAACAAAACAAGGCGTAAGTTTTTAAAAGAATCTCAAAAAGTAAAACGGGATGACCCATAAAGGAATTACAAAAGAAAAAAGAATGCCATACCAGATAGATTTGTAAGTGAATGCTATAAAAAAGCAAGTAATAGTGAGGCTAAAAAAATTCTCAAAAATTGACAATGGGGGGCTTTGCAGACGCCGCCACCGGGAGTCATCGTCTTGGTTCCGTCCGCCGGACGCTGATCCTCGCCACCTCTTCCTCTGCCGTCGCGCCCAGCCCAAGCATCTCTGGCCATGGCCAACCCCAATGTATACTACGATATCGCCGTCGATAACGAGCCCCTGGGCCGGATTACTTTCGAGCTCTTTGCAGACAAGGTTCCAAAGACAGCAGAAAACTTCCGTGCTCTGAGCACTGGAGAGAAAGGATTTGGTTACAAGGGATCCTGCTTCCACAGAATCATTCCTGGGTTCATGTGCCAGAGTGGTGACTTCACACGCCATAATAGCACTGGTGGCAAGTCCATCTATGGGGAGAAATTTGCTGATGAGAACTTCATCCTGAAGCATACTGGTCCTGGCATCTTGTCCATGGCAAATGCTGGAGCCAACACAAATGGCTCCCAGTTTTTCATCTGTACTGCTAAGACTGATTGGTTGGATGGCAAGCATGTTGTCTTTGGCCAAGTGAAAGAGGGCATGAACATTGTGGAAGCCATGGAGCGTTTCAGGTCTCAGGATGGCAAGACCAACAAGAAGATCACCATTGCTGACTGTGGACAGCTCTCATAAGTTTTTTTTGTTTTGTTTTGTTTTTTGTCTTAACCATCAAACCATTCCTCTGTAGCTGGAGAGAGCACACCCAGACCCCATCTGCTCTTACACCCTGTACTTCTTGTGCTCTCACTTGCTGCAAATTCTCTTTGGATTTCATTTCCTTTTTCCTTCCACAAGTCTGGCTAGACAACAGAGTTAAGTTTATGATTATGAAATAAAAACTA
>CM053586.1:73437076-73472491 GCA_028646515.1 Pseudochirops corinnae | reverse complement strand
TTGTTTTTTGTCTTAACCATCAAACCATTCCTCTGTAGCTGGAGAGAGCACACCCAGACCCCATCTGCTCTTACACCCTGTACTTCTTGTGCTCTCACTTGCTGCAAATTCTCTTTGGATTTCATTTCCTTTTTCCTTCCACAAGTCTGGCTAGACAACAGAGTTAAGTTTATGATTATGAAATAAAAACTAAACTACAAAAAAAAAAAATTGACAATGGGGACAATCTACCAAATGCCATTGATGACACAGTTAAGGACCTAACACCACAAAAAGTGAGATGTAATACAGAGATAAAGAATCATCTAACCATTAGTTATTATTAATGCAAAAATTTTAACTAAAATCCAAGCAAAAAAGACTCTAGTTATATATTCTTTTCTTTTCCTTTTTTTTTTTGCCTTTTTTTTTGAGGTGCGAGGGCAGGGCAATTGGGGTTAAGTGACTTGCCCAAGGTCACATGGCTAGTAAGTGTTAACTGTCTGAGGTTGGATTTGACCTTGGGTCCTCCTGACTCTAGGGCCTGTGCTCTATTCATTGTGCCACCTAGCCACCCTCTCTAGCAATATATTTCGAAAAAAAAAATTATTCCCCGTGATCAAGTTGAATGAAGTAAAGTGAAGAGTCAAAGACTACTTTAAGGTTGTGGACTTTGTGGGTTGGATGGTGGTGCCTCCAGCATAAATACGGGTAGGATTAGAAAGAATTATAATGAGTTGTGTTTTGGACATGTCCAGCTTGAGATGCTGACATGACAACTGGTTTGAAATATCCACTAGGCAATCCACAACTAGGCATATATTACCCAGGAGAGAAAAGACAGAAACATCCCATATATACCATAATAATCACACCAACACTTTTTTGTGATAGCAAAGGACTGGAGACAAAGTAGGTCACCACTGAAAAGGGGGATGGCTAAACAAATTATGGTATGTATATAAATGTAACAGAATATTATGTCATATGAAATGACAAATTTGAGGAATTCAGAGAAATTTTGGAAGATGTAAGAGTTGATTCAGAATGAAATAAGAACCACATGCATAAGATACAATGAGCAAAACAGTATGCATAGTGACTATAACAGTGTAAATGAGAAGAAAGATGAGATGAAGGTGGAAGAGGTGAAGTTATAATATCTAATCTTGGATATGGAAAAGAGATTAAGAGATGCATAGCTCTCCTGTTAGAGAAGTGACTATGGGTGGAATGTTGAATATAATCAACATGTCTGTTGGTTTTCTTTAACATTTGTGGTGGTTGTTGTTATATAAAGGAGATTCAATTTGGACATGAAAATGAAGTATATCTTAAAATGACTGGCACAGGGGCAATTAGGTGGAACAGTAGATAGAGCACTGGCCCTGGAGTGAGGAGGACCTGAATTCAAATCCAGTCGCAGATACTTACTAGTTGTGTGACCCTGGGCAAGTTACTTGATCCCAATTGCCTCCAGAAAGAAAGAAGTGAGTGGTGAGGAATTAGAGGCAGAATGTATAAACAACTCTTTCTAGGAGTTGTGTATGATGAAGGGGAGTATAATATAGGACAGTAGGGTCAGGGAAAGATTTCTTAAGAATAAGAGAGACCCTAGCATGTTTCAAAGACAGAATAGGGATCAGTAAAAATGAGGGGGGATAACAATTCTGTGGAGTAAGCAAAGGGAAATGAATGAATAAATGAAGCATTTATTGTGTTTCCTATGTGCAAAGCAATGTGCTAAGTGCTGGGAATACGAGGAGAAAGGACAGTCCCTTCTCTCAAAGAGTTCACATTCTAATGGGGAGACAACACATAGGAAAGGTTTCGACTATAAGTCTAATGGAAAGGTCACATGGATGCAGCAGCAAAGCAGATGAGAATACTTCATGTTTAATGCAATTTCCATTGAGAACATCACAGTAGTTTCTGATGTTGAACCATTTGACAGTGACAAGGACTTTGGTAGCAATAACTTTTTTTCTGGGCTTTCAGTAGCTATGGCTATAGAATCTGCAGGAGTATTTGTCAGGCTGCATCTCCATAGGGTTTGCTTTCCAGGATGATGGCTGAGGGCACTGGGCTAGAAGTATTGCTATTCTTAAGGCTGTTGAGTTCAGCACCCTGAGCTGTCTGCATCAGGGGCTGAGGAGAGATGGTGGCAGAGTGGTGGCGGTGGTGGTTTAGTTTGACTTGCCTGGCAGGTGATGCCTCCTGTATCTCCCTTAAAGTGTCTTACTGCTTCAGCTAGGTTGGCTTGCCTTCCCTGTGTGTAGCATTTGGTTGCTAGTTAGTACCAACTAGCTGAGAATGGCTCGCCCCTTATCCACAGGAGTTACTTCCCCAGAAAACAACTTTGAGAGCTGGGCTAGAATTGGGACCAACAGTGTGAGAGAGGCTGCCACTCCCAGGGTCCTTGTTCCTGTCTGCCTGTTGATAGCAGCTAGTCAACATTTATTTCTGGTGGTGGTGAAGAACGTGGACCCCCTTTCCTCAATGCAAAATCACCATTTGGCAAAGCTCCTGCAGGAGATGCAAAGGGGTGGCTAGATGTCATCACTGCATGTAAGTCATTTATTCATTCCACTCTGAACATCTGCACTAGTAGTTGGTTGTGCAACCACATATCTCAAAGCTCTGTCCTGCATCTGGCCTCATGCTACAAATACTTTGCACCCAGGAATTCCTTATCTTTTCAGCCTCCATTTCCTTCCAGCCACATCTTGAGTTTTCATTTATTTAACATTTTAACATTGTTGTGTTTGGAAAATCTGCCTTTTCCTCTTTGCTCTTTAATCTGGTAACTGGCTGCTGCTAACTGTTGCTTACTATCTTTTTTTCTGTCTGTTCGCTGAGGGAGAAAAGATAATCAGAGCCAGCAGCATCAAGAGAGATTTTAACATGCAGCTGGGTTTCTTCCCCAAATTTCTGTGAGCCTACAGAATGAACTGTGGCTCTACTCCTCTTCAGGAATCATATCTCCCTCTGCTCTTAGTTATTTCTATTGCTTCACCCTTATCAGTGGACTAAATGAATATGAACTAATAGTAGGATCATAGAATGATACATTTAGATGTGAAAGGGGTTTTGGAGGTCATGTGGCCCAACCCCTTCATTTTATATGTGAAGAAATGGACTCCAGTTAAGATAGATGACTTGTCAAAGGTGGTGCTAGGGGTAAATGAGAGGGATGGGATAACAGATGAATTTAGAATTCTCCTAAATCATAAATTCTCACGAAAACCTAAAAATTTATTTTCCAAATATGTATTGAGCATCTCTTATCATCCAAGGAGTGTGAGACAATTGCCTAAGTACAAACTGAGAGTGCAGAGGAAGAAAAGAATATTTCAGGGAAGATTTGGGGGAGTTTCTTTGATATATACTTTTTTTTGGAGGGGGGAAGGCAAGGCAATTAGGATTAAGTGACTTGCCCAAGGTCACACAGTTAACTGGCAAGTGTCTGAGGTCAAATTTGAACTCAGGTCCTCCTGACTCCAAGGCTGGTGCTCTATTCACTGCACTACCTAGTTGCCCCTGAGAGTTTTTTTTGAGGAGGTGCATTTAAATGGAACTTTGAATTGCATGATAATTAACCAGGTAGAAAGTAAAAAGAGGAGTCCTTTCAGAAATAAAGAGTAGTTTGAGCTGAAGCAAAACATACAGATTAAAAAAAGGTATGTTTAGGGAAAAAATTAATAGGGAGAAATGTAAGAATAGAGAGTGAGAAGAGAAATAATGTGACATAATGTTGAAAGCCAATATTACCTATAAAATCAACTGCAAACTCTTCTGCTTGGCATTTAAAACCTTTTTCAACCTGGCTCCAATCTACCCTTCCAGCTTCATTATACCTTACTCCTCTTCATATAGTCAATGGTCCAGCCCAATTGACTTTCTTTCTGTTCTTTACACGTGACATTGTGAACATTCTATCCTCATGCCTGTAAATGATCTCCCATTTCACATCTGCTTCTTAGAATCCTTGGTTATTGCAAAACTACATTCAAGGGCCACCTCCTACATGAGACCTTTACTGATGATACCTTTTAGCTGTTAGTGTCTCCTGGTGCACTAGAGGAGAGATGGAAAGAGATGAATGAGTACCACGGGCACCAATTTCAAGAAAAAGGATATAGCTATTCCAATACCATCATAAGGAGTTGAAGCCTTGTCTGTCTTGCTAATCTACTTAAGAAGTAATTTGCCTCCATAGAACTTGCTGTTTGCCTGATTGTTCTTAAATCTCTGCTGTGTGAACCTGGTGAATGTATCCACCCTCTACTTCTGTCTCCTCTCTGTAAAGGCCAGTGATTTAGGGATGTCATCTTCCTCTTCCCTCTCCATTAGTTTATGCAGAACTGAAACTCATCTTATTTTTCTCCTTCTTCTACTAAGGTTGGTGGTTTGGTTTGTAAGCCCAATTCTGTTTTATAAAAGATTCTGTTTCCTTTGTCTGTGGCCATATTTTACTTGAGATCAGAGTATGTATTACAGGATAGACCTAAGAGTTTTTAATATTTTGCAGACTATCAGCCAGGATACTGAAATTCTCAAGGGGATAGGTTGAAACAACTTCTTCAAGGCAATCACATTCCAGTTTGCGTCTTAAAAATTAATTGAAAACTCTCCCAAGCAGAAGCTGAAAACTTCAACTCGGGGTTCACTTAGTTTTCTCTGGAAAACTGAGTCAACTAAAGTCATTTTGTTGGTGATAGTGGGAAATGGTCCTAGATATTAAACTCTGACTCCTTTTTGACCTTAACGAAGGAGAGAGAGAGGGGAAAGTGAATCCCCTTGTGCTCCAAAGTAACACAGTGTTCAGTGGAAACTAAGGGAAATGGCATAAGATGCACATAGGAAGCACTTCGGCTGACTTTTGAAGAAATCTAGGTATTCTATGAAGTGGAAGTGATGAACAGATGTATTTTAAGCATGGGGAACAACCTGTACAAAATCATGGAGAGAGGATCTGGAAAGTTGTATACGGTGAACAGTAAAGAAGCCAGTTTAGCTAGAATGTAGAGGGCCTGTAGAAAAGTAATGGACACTAAGTCAAGAAAGGCAGTTTGGAGTAGGACTGTGAAGGGTTTTAATAGCCAAACAGAGGGATCTGTACTTTATCCTGGCTGCAGTTGGGAGCCACTGGAACTTCTTGAGCAGAAGACTGGCATAGTCAGAACTGTGCTTTAGAAATATCAACTTGGAATCCACATAAGATGTGAATTGTAAATGAAAAATTGTAGAAGAGAGAGCCCTGAGGGAGAGAGACCAATTAGGAAACCATTAAAATAGTAGATATGAGATATAATTAGGGTCTGAACTAGAGTGATGGCCATGTGAGTAGAGGAAATGGGGTCAAAGGAAAATATATTATGGCATTAGAATTGATAAACCTTGGCTACTGTATTACATGAGAAGAATGAGAATGAAGAACTAAGGATGATTCTGAGGATGTAAATCTGTATGACTGGCCGGATGGTGCTACCCTAAACAAAACTAGGAAACTTTGTTAGAGAATTTTGGGAGAATGATAGAGTTCTCTTCTGTATATGTTGAATTTGAGATGCCTTTGGAGATGTTTCATAAATGGTTTGTGATGTGGGATTGGAGTTTAGGAGAAATTGTTTAAATGGTAACTCCTGAAGACTAAAAAATCTTCTGGATCCGAAGAAATAAATAGCTAATGTTGGAACTTCAGGCACTATCACAGGTAGGAGAGAGAGAGTTTGGGAAGGAAGGTCCCTTCTCAGCTCCCCAATCATCTCACAATGATATCCGTCCACCCATCTGTCTGTCTGTCTGTGGGGGAAGATATAAAATAAAACTAATAATTGTAGCCTTTTTTCTTTGCAGTAAGACCTTGGCCTTAGTTGTTTTTGACTACTAATTGCATAGGATTGTAAAATGTTGTTCAGTTGTTTTTCAGTTGTTTGTAATTCTTTGTGACCTCATTTGAGGTTTTCTTGGCAAAGATACTGAAGTGGTTTGTCATTTCCTTTTCCAGGTCATATGACAGATAAGGAAACTGAGGCAAACAGGGTTCAGTGACTTGCCCAGGGTCACATAGCTAGCAAATATCTGAGGCTAGATTTAAACTCTGGTCTTCTGGACTTCAGCTAATATTATCTGAGGCCTGATTTTAACTCAGGAAAATAAGTCTTCCTGATTCCAGGCCTGGCACTCTATATCCTGGGTCACCTATAATTCCAAGGTCAGCATAAATTCTGACCTCATCAAGGTACAGATAATATAATAAGAAAAGAGTCAGACGCAGCAACTGATTTCCAAAAGCCTTTTTCACTGATCTGTCCAAGATAATGTTAATGTGAATAAGATATAGACTCGAGAAATTGCTGTAAGTAGTACCATGAAAACATTCTGAGAACAAGTGATATTACTCACTTTGGAAGGTGTGACTTAAAGTTTTGAACTGTGGACTTAATTGTTAACATGAAATGTCAGATCAGCCTGCTTCTGTTAATCTTTCCATAAATTCAGTTCAGTTCAATTCAATTAACCACCAGCTGTGTGCAAGGTAGCAGCACCTTATAGTGGAAAGTGCACTGAATTTAGATTCAGAAGATCTGGGTTTTAAACCAGGCTCTCTGACTTATTACCAAGTAGTATGACTTTGGGCAAGCAAAATTTACTTCTGTTTCTTAAGAAAAGAATCCCTAATTGGTTACTTATTAGTTCTGCCACCATGGGCAAATCACTCAACCTTTGTGAGACAGTTTCCTCATCTGTAAAATGAGTATCATAACATGTACATGGCCTACCTCCTAGAGCTGCTGTAAACCACAGCATCCTATAAATGTGAGCTATCATTAATGGTGTGCCAGGTGTTTGTTCATTCTTGACTTCACATAAAATAGTAGCTAGAAACTGGAGAAAGTCTAGACTGGAGGTTTCCCCTTTCAAATCTGGAAGAGGTTTCTAATCTTAGGATCTTCTTATGCTCTCTCACACAATCCATTTTTAATTTAAAGGCCTCCATCATATGATAACTTCTGAGGTTCTTCACCTACCTTTAGTCTCCTTTGAGCTAAATTTCTGAATTAATCTAATTTGTTTTGATTTTACACTGCAATATTTCCATGACTTTGTGATCTCAACAGCATGGGTCCTCCCTACCCTGGGGCTAACTGAAATCCATTCATGACTGGTAGTGCTGTGCAAGTCTTGTTCATGTTCTTCTATAGTTCCTTGTGGTAGTAAAAGAAAAAAAATACCCACCAAAACAAAATAAATAAAATTTTTTGGAATAACTCTCCAAGGGTCATAAAGTTCATTTGAGGCAGGCTCTTCTTGCTTGGGTCATTACCCCTCATGTTCTCATACCCCAGCCTTCCCTTATTTGAAATCTTCCGGGCTTGGAACTCTCCATGATAGAAATGGCCATGGCCCATGACGTAGTCTAGGGCCACCAATGGCTAGTCCCTGGCATCTCCCTACCTGTGACATCAGAGATGAACTTGAATAAGACCTCCCTTCTCTGAAGAAAACAGAGGACGCTTTCCTATGTTTAGCACAGCCAGTGGAGGTAGATTGTTCTAGGTTGTCTTAGTGGGTCTTAGAACGGAGAGAGGTCTCACGAATTACCTATGTGATATTGACTCACTGCCTTCATTTTAATGATGTTGGACTCTTGTCCCACTGGTGTGGAGGGGTTCAATGAGCTGCCCAGGTAGAGGAAAATGAAACCTTGTTGTAATCCCATATGGATTAGGAAAAGCCACTCCAACATATGATTAACATGCCATAGTTCATTCAGCAATTCCCCAATTACTGGGTATATAAGTTGCTTCTATTTTTGCACTATTATACATGAAGTATTTAGGAATGTTTTTGTGTAGATAGGTTCTCTTATGTTATAATTGAGTGTTTCCCCCTTATAGACCTGCCATAGGATCTAAGAGCTAGAAGAATTCCATTCTGGTCCAAATGCATCATTTTGTAGATGAGTAACTTGAGTGTAGACAGCAGATTTGCAATTTGAACCACCCAGCCCCGCTGAATCTTGCCTTTCTTTTTTTCACTGCACTACATCATGTGGCCATTGTTGACTTTGAATATTTTTGCTATTTTTGCTAATTTAATGACTATCAGGTGGTATATTTCCAGATTTTCTTGATTTGAATTTCCCTGATTATTAGGGAATTTGAAGAGCTTTTCTTGTGATTATTAACAATTCATTTTCTCCTTCAAAAATTGCTTATTCATGTCCTTTGATTATTTCTATATTTAGGAATCACGTGGCTTATTTTTGGTTTCTTTTCAAACTATAAAAAGATTTTATTCAATTCTGTTATCTGTTTTATTTATTGTACAAAATATAAAAAAAAAAACCCAACCCATAAAACCCTAAAAATCTAATCGGCCTTCCAACCAATCCCTAGATTTAGTTGTGCACTTGTACATAGCCAAGATGTGCAGGCCTTGAAGCAAGAAGAAGTAGCCTTTCCTAACTTAATACTACCAGGTGTCCAACACTGAGCAATCACTGCAAACCACTCTCTCACCAATGTCACAGCTATCCGCAATTGTGTACAGTGAGCAGACTGTAGCTATGACAGCCATAGCTGACTTTGAGGCAGTCTGGCACAGGAAGTGATCACATTGGCTTCTTTCACAGGGAAAGCAGGCTTTGGACACTCCTACTGATGAGTCTGTATCTATGGTCTGTGAACATCTGCTAAGGAGCTTCCTGTCTTGCCCAATAAGCATTCACCCACTCAGCATACATAATGCTTACCTTCTAGGCTTTGTGTTTTATGTTTTGCTGGCTCTGGAAGGTGGTGCCTGACACATTCCATAACATGGTCCATATAGGGATGGGCTCCCAGAATAAGAGCTGGTTGGTCTTCTCTAAGATCTTTCCTATATAATGTTCCCTAAGACTGGCTTGGCTTCTTCTGCCCCATCTGAAGCTGAGCTGTAGTGAAGCCATATCTCCAAAGGGGCAGCACCACTCTGGCATACCTCCTCGCCCATATAGGGACTGCAGAAAGGTCCAGAAGGGAAGAAGTATTAATATGGTGCCTACTAGGTACCAGGCACTGTGTTAAACACTTTACAAATATTCTGTCATTTGATTTTCACAACACTGAGAGGTAGGTGTTGTTATTATACTCATTTTATAGTTGAGGCAAGCAGAGGTTAGCAGACTTGCTCAGGATTATACAACTAGAAAGCATTTGAGGCAGAATTTGAACTATGGTCTTCTTAACTCCAGGCCCAGGGCTCTGGCCATTATCCTGCCCACTGAGGATTGGGGAAAGGCCATCAGAAAAGAGGAAATGGGGCAACAAATTCTCGGACAAGGGTTTTTAACCTCTTTTTTGTCAGAGATCCTTTCACAGTCTGATGAAGGCTATGAACTCCTCAGAATAATAGTTTTAAATGCGTAAAATAATACCATACGTAAGATTACAAAAACCTAATGACATTGATAAACAGTTATCAAGATTTTTTTTAATCCACTGACCCCATGAAAATTTTCCATAAGCCCTTTAGGGGGTCCATGAACCCCAGATTAAAAACTCCTGATGTAGGAGTTTGCAAAATCAAGGGGAGATACGGGATTGAAGCTTAAGGAGATTATAGGATAAAGTAAAGATTTTATAAAGCTAGGAGAGATGGCATGTTTGTAAGCAGCAGAGAAGGAACCAGTAGATAGGGAGAGACTGAAGATTAGAGAGAGAGGGAAGATGGGAAGGGATGAGATCAAGGTTCTAAGTAAAGGTGTTGTTGACCTTGGTGTAGAAGGGTCACCTTCTCCAATCACAGACTGGAAAAAAGAGAGGAGAAAATTGAAGAGAATGCAAAGGGATTTTGAGATGCCAAGTAGAGGACTGTACTTCTATAATAGATTTCTCTTTTTAAAACTATTTTTTGTGGAAATATCATTCATGATATTGATTTTTGTCTCAGTCTTTTATGATTAGAACCATGTTTGCTTCATTTGAGAAATTTCTCTGTGTTTCAAACTAGGTTATGAAGTATAGAAGTTACTTGCTTTTTTCTGTGTTCGGTAAAATGTGCTTGTGAATCTGACTCTTCCTGGTGCTTTTTTCCCCCTCTTTCTTTTTGCAGGTCATTTCTTTAATGGCCTGTCTGATTTCTTAGAAAATGTAGAATTTGAGAAAAACTTAGAAGTCCTCTGGAACAATTTGTAATGAAATAACTAAATGTCCTCTACAACACACCTGTCAAGTGCTTAGCAAACCTTTCCCTGAAACTATATTGGATTTCTTTATGGTTTTCTTTATGTATTTTCTTTTTTTTTCCTGAGACATTTAATAGTTTTGTGAATATAAATTCTGTAGATCCTCACATTTAGTGATCAACTGGCTTTATCCTGATTTGAGAAATGAAAATTGCTTCAAATACTATTTTTTTAGGTTTGTTGGTTTGTTTGTTTTTTAAGTCTTCCTTGAAATATATATGCCAGTTTACAAAGTTTTCAAATTCCAAAGGCTTCTCTAATGTCCATTTCTTACCTTCAAGGAGCAAATTAAATTTTGCTAAATAATGCTTGTCTTCCTTGAGAAAAGTGCAGTAATCTTGATTCATATGTTTTGGTCTATTATTCCTTCTTGTACTTTTCAAGATTTTTCCTTTTCATTGTAACCTTGAAGTCGACCTATATTTGTCTAGATAGAGAGGTAAACCTTGAGGGTCTGTTGTTGTTATTTACGCACTGATATTTATTTCTATTAATTCCAGAATATTTTCTTGAATGATTTCCTGTAGTATAGTCAGTAATATGCTCTTAAATCAGGTTCTAGAGAGGAAAAAGTATGCATAATACATTTTAAAGTTTAATCTGCTTTATTAACTTCTTTGCCAACACTTTCTTAAGTGTAAACAATCAACAAAATAATAAATCAAGCCTTGATTTGAGCATTTGCTCATTTCTAAGGTATAAATGCCAACACTGAAAATCTAACAAGCTGGTTCAAGCTGGCACCAGCACACTCGAATATGTTTAGATTCTTCCATTTTTCTAAACTTTTGTGACTTCAGTTATCCTGAGGTTAGTGCATCTCAAACTGTATTTCAGGTCTGTCACTTACATATGCGTGTTTTTGAATTTTGTTTTCAATAGCTGAGTCATTTCCTCAAAATGTTTCTCCATTTGGTCTACATTATTTCCCATTCTATTTTCTACTAAAGTAAGTCTTTTGCTGTTTTTTTTTCCTTATTGATTTTTTGTGGCTTTTTATTATAGGCTCTATACTGGTCACTCTAATAATTTCCTCCTGATACTTTTGGCTAAAGCATCTTTTCATTTTATTTTCAATTTCTTCTATTTTAAAATTTGTTTTCTATGAGCTATTCTTTTATTTGCTCTTATTTCCCCAAAATGTTTCCCAAAGTGTTAATTTTTGTTTAATTTCTTTGTATCTTACATTTATTGGAATATCTTGCATTTTTTCTTTTTAAAAATACGGCATTTTATTTTCCTACATGTCCTCTTAGCTATTTTTGCTTCTTTTGTTATTTCTGTTTGTGGATTTTGGTGGAATGTGTAAGAATCCTGGCTCCTTTTGAACCTATCAGTCTCTCACCTTACCTAAAAAGCCTTGCCTGCTACTTTGCTGAGCAGATTGGGATCAGCTTTTGTGAGCTCTCTCATCTTTCCCCCTCCCTTCTTCAACACCTAAGTACCTCTTTTTTATATATTTAATCATGCTTTGTTCCTTCATTTCAGGTTCTGAGGATGAGGATCTTTACCAAGTACAGTCGTGAACTTACACTTTTTCTGATCCCACTTGACTCCTCCAATCTCCTTTGGGAGCTTGTCCCCATCAATCATTCCCTGTCCTTGCCCTTGAGGACCTTAGATGAAACATTTATACAGACAAGTAAGCTCAAAAAAAAATATTTTGAGAAGAAAGCATCAGGAAATTGGAGGATAGGAAAAACTTTGACTAGGTGGCATCTGAGCTGAGCCATGAAGGAATCTAAGGAGAATAAACATCCCAGGCTTATAGAATAACCTGGGTAAAGGCACAGAGAGAGAAGACTAACTGCCAATTTAGAAAATAGCTATTAGGACACTGGCTAGAAAGTAGAGTGCTTGAAAGGGATCACTATGAGATAAGCCTGGAAAGGGAGATGGAAGTGTGATTATAGGGAACTTGAAATGCCACTTTAAAGAATTTAAATACCAGCCATATTATGCATCACTCCTTATCTATACTACTAATATATTGTGCTATACTAATGATATGATAATATTGGAAAACTGGCTTTTTTACTGTTCTTCTTATATGACAATCCATTTCTCATCTCTATACCACTGCATTTTTGTATCCTAAGGACAATTGGGAGGAAATGAAGGTTTTTTTTTTTTGAGGGAGAAAATATTGGACCTGTGTTTTAGCAGCTATGAGCAGAATGGACTAGCAGAAAGAAAACCAGCAGACAGCTATTCTCATAGTCCAGGTGAAAGTGATGAGGGACTGACCTAGGGTAGTGGCTCTATGAGTAGTGAGAAAAAGGTAAATATGAGAGATCTTATAGAGACAGAATCCACAGGCCTTGGCAACTTGATTATGGGGAGGGAAGGAAAGTATAGGGTCAGAGATGTCTTGGGGGTTGGGAACGTAGATGGGTGGAAGGATGGTGGTGCTCTCAACAAAAGTAAGGGAATTTTGGGGGAGAATGCATTTACTGGTCCAGGGAGATAATGAACACTGTTTGAGACATATTAGATTCGAAATGCTGACAATTTCAGGTGGAGGTGTCTAGCAGGCAGATGACAATGTGAGAAATGGGTCTAAGAGACATATTAAAGCTGGGAGGGTATTTGGAGATATTTGGGAGGGCCGCTGGGTGGCACAGTAGATAGATGCCAGGCCTGGAGACAGGAATACTCATCTTCCTGAGTTCAAATCTGGCCTCAGACACTTACAAGCTGGTAGACCCTGGGCAAGTCACTTAATCCTGTTTGCCTCAGTCTCCTTATCTGTAGAATGAGCTAGAGAAGGAAATGACAAATTACTCCAATATCTTTGCCAAGAAAACCCCAAATGGAGTCATAAAGCGTTGTACACAACTGAAAAACAACTGAACAACCAAAGAAGTATGGAAGTCACCTACATATAGATAAATTAACATGGAAGCAGACAAGATCATTGACTGAGATAGTGTAAAGAAAGCAGATTGGAATCATCCCATTCAGAGCCATTTATGATGGTTGAATATGAGAGATGATACAATGAAGAAGATGGAACAGTATTTTGAAATGTAAGTCCAATGAATTTTGAGTGCTTCATTTCATCCCAACCTCAAACCTGAATTGAGACAGTGCTAGCTTTACAGTTGCCTCCAATACACTTCCTTTCAATGTCAGCAAACATCAAGGAAGGCTCCCAATATTTTGGAGGACTCCCGGAAGCAAACAGTTCAGATGAGATATGGACAGGGTAGGCAGACAAGGATGGGTTGCAAGCTACATTATTAGAAGAAATCTGATAGTTGAAGTCACAGATCCATTTGTCCTATCATTTGAGAATGTTTCCAATTTCTCAACTAGTCTTTAAGCTTTTGGAATGCAGAGACCATTATTCATGTTTTACACCTACTGCCATATTTTGAGCATCAACTTGGCCAAAAAAAATGTACAGAACTTTCAATATCAAACTAGTTTTAAGAGTTCAAGTCTTTAGCACCAATATTCTCCAGTGGTGCTTATGTGACTACTAATCATGGAACACCATGATCTCAGAGAATCAGAATTTTAAGTTCTCCAAGGAGCAACATTAAGCAGCACAGTGGACCTATGTAGGATGCCAGTAAATTGTCAATGATGACCTCTTAGAGAAAAATAGCACAAAAGACATCACTGAAATAGGGATGGGTAGGCTATTTAGTGAGAATGAGAGAAAAGAGGGGCAGCTCAAGCACTTGAATGTTATTAGCAAGTCTACAGAGGCAGTGTGGCATACTGGATAGACCTCTGGATATGAAAACAGAGAGAGCTGGGTTCAAATTCTACCTCAGATATTTACTTGTTCTGGGACCCTGGACAAGAGACTTGATCTTCCTAAACTTTAGTTTCCTCATCTGTAAAATACTATCTACTCCATAGGGGTCTTGAGAGGATGAAAGAAGAAAATGTATATAAAGTACTTTGCAAACCTTAAAGTGCTATAGAAATTTGAACTGCTGTTGCTGTTGCTAACACCACCATCACCACTACCACCACCACCACCACCACCATCTTCACCTCTACCACTATTACTACTACTGCTACCACCACTATCACGACTACTACCACCACCATCATCACCACCACCACCATTACTATTACCATCATCACCACTACCACCATCACTACAATTACTACTCCTACTACTACCACTACCATTAACACCATTACCATTACTACTACCACCACCACCACCACTACTACTGCTACCATCACCACCACTACAACTACTATTACTACTACCACTGCCACTACCCCCACCAGTAATACTACTATCACCCCTTCCTCTGTTAGCACTCCTGTCCATCCACTTCTACTATTACTACTACTGCTTCTACTACTACTACTGTTACTACTACACTGGTACTACTGAGTTACTAAAGGAAGGAGGGGAAGTAAATTCTTCAATGTATTGGGTAGATGACCCAAGATTTATGGAAGGGTATGAAACTAATGCATCTATCACAGGGAATACCTAAACCAAAGAAAACATGGCTCCATTAACGAGTCAAAGTAAAAGCAGTACATATGGGCACAGTGTTGCTTGAGTCATCTTTTTCTCAGTTTCCTGATTGAAAAAAAGACTATATGAACAACCTCATATCATGTTTTACTTCAACTCAAATCAATGGACACTTATTATATGCCTTCCATGTACAAGGCAATATATTAGGAACTAGAGATATGATGACAAAGACCTTGCCCTCAAGAAACTGATATTCAACTTGGCAAGGGGAGGGTATGTTAGAGGATATATAAAATGTATCTACAGAAGGTAGTCCAAAGGCAGTAAAAATAGGATTAGATATGGACAGATTGATCCCCCCCCCCCCCCAAAGTCTTTCTCTGCTTACTCCACTGCTTCATACTATAATCATGCCTTGGTTTTTTCTACTATTTTCAGTGTGCTTTTTTAGAAAAGGAAAGTCACAGGGAATGACTAATGTCTGCTCTCTCCTTCTTTCCGGAAGCAAGTCTGTGGAAGGGAGTCAGAGTACATGTTAGAGGTAAAAAAGAAGAAAAAAGTGTCCACTGTAGTGTTCCTACAAGTCCCCTCACTCCTCTGGGATCACCCAGCTTTCCCAGGATCTGATATCATCACTTGTTCTCATAAACTATACTACTAACTGATTTAATTTGTCAGGAGCTGGGAAAGGCCAGGGCTCCTACACCTGTTTTTTCACTGAAGGAAAAATGACAGGGTGGAGAAATATTTAATAATACCAATGGTGTGGAAGGCCCCCATTCAAAAACAGGGCTTTGGTGCTGTGCATTCATTCTTCTTTTAATTTTATCAGCTGCTTACAAAGCAAGGTGATCCCAACATCACAGAATCTCAGAGTTGGAAAGGGCCTCTGAGGCCATCTATCCAACTCAGACCTGGTCAAGAATCCACACTACAATATTATGCTCTGAGTTCTCAGTAAACAGTGTTGTAAAATGATCTAGTCTGTTCCTTGAATGACCCTTTTGAAAGCAGGGAAATATTTTCTGCTTGTGGTAATGAACCATTCAATCAATAAACAAGCATTTATTAAATTCCAACTATATGCCTAGCATTTTGCAAAATACTGCAGATTCAAAGACAGAAGTGAAGGTGTTCCTGTCCTCAGGGAATTTATTTCTAACCTCAGGAAGACAACATGTACGTAGATAAGTATTTATAGATTATATACAAAATGAGTACAAGGTGGGTCTGGGAAAGAGATCACAAGAAAGGTTTTATGTACAAGATGATGATTGAGCTGAGACCTGAAAGAAAAAAGGGATTCCCATAGGTAAAGGTTAGAAGAAGTGCATACCAAGAAGGGGGCCCAGCCAGTACAAAGGCATGAAGATGGGAGATGGAGCATGGGTTTAGAACAGCCAGGAAGTCAAAATGGATGTATCACAGAGTGCATGTAAGAGAGTAAAATGATGACACAGACTTTTCCCATTAGGTGGAAGGAGCAAGGCAGCAGTCTCAGAAATGGCAGGAAACTGGAAGCTCTCCTCCCCATTCATTCAACCATCAACAGATTTATTGAGCATGTACTAAGAACACAATTCTGTGCTAAGCTAATGTGGGATAGGAAAATAAACAAATCGCCAGTTAGTAATCTTAAGGTATGTATATTCCAGAATTGAGTCATACAGTAAGCATTTCATGAATTTGAACCCAGGTTCCCCATCTCCTAAACAGCATTCTTTCCACTATACCACACTAGTCCAATTCTTTCATCTTGTTCTCTGTGATTAAGGGATTTGTTCAAGATCATGCAGGTGGCAGTGAGGATATGAACCCAGGTGCCACAGAGGCCTGGAATCAGGAAGACTCTTCTTCCAGAGTTCAAATCTAGTTTCAGACACTCACCGGCTATGTGACCTTGGGCAAGTCACTCAACTCTGTTTGCCTCAGTTTCCTCATCTATAAAATGAGCTGGAAATGGCAAACCACTCCAGTATCTTTGCCAAGAAAACTCCCAAAAAGGGTCATGAAGAGTTAGACATGGCTAAAAAATGACTAAATAATAAGCAAATCTGTCTCTTTATCCAGCACTCTTTCTCTGGCATCATCCCTGATAATATGGGTAATTTAATAAAATCACCTCTGTGAACTTCAGCTCAGCACTCTGGAAAAACTAGATGGTATTGGAGTTTATAATTTGAGGATCATTTCTACATTGTAAACATAGACTAGCTAAACTGGATACAATTATTTGGTGTTAATATGACCATTTATTAAGTGCTTACAATGTGCCACATAGTGTTAAGTGCCTCATCTTGTACAGGAATTTTTTCCTAAATTCCAGGGCCTTCCCCCTGTTAATTACTTCCTATTTGTCCTGTCTATAGTTTACTTTGTATGTATTTGTTCGCAAATTGTCTTTCCCATTAAATTAGAAACTCCTCCAGAGCAGAGATTGTCTTTTATATCCCTAACACTTAGCACAGTGCTCTGCATGTGGTAGGCACTTAATAAATGTTGATTGACCAATTGATATTAATAAAATCCTAAGTTCATCCCCAGAAAAGCTTAAGTCTGTTTCTGGTGCACAGAACCCAGTGGATTGGTTAAAAAAAAAAAAAAGAGAGATGGATATTTCCATTATACTTATAGTAACCACATGTATGACATTGTTCAGGGCAGTCCTATTTCAGGGAAAAAAAAAATCATCATTTTCACTTCAGAAAATATGGTCACCATAATTATAGCAATATTTTAAAGAAGAGCATCTAGGGGTTGTGAATTAGGGGTCACTGAACCTGTATTTTTAATATTTTGATAACTATTTTAATATAATTGGCTTCTTTTGTAATCCTATGTATTTAAAAACGTTATTCTGAGACGGGGTCCAGAGGCTTTGCTGGACTGCCAAAAGAGCTAAGGACTCCTTATGTAAGCCAATCCTCCCCAACTTCATTTTGCTGATGAGAAAACTGAGGCCCAGAGAGATCTGTCCAAAATTGCTTAAGACTATAACCCAGTCTTTTGACTAATACTCTGGAGTCCTGTCCATTATAGAGTTATCTCTGTGACTTGAGGGGGCTATCAGGCCCCTTCAACCAACCAACCTTTCCAAATCTCCCTCCACTGGGTGGCCGTTCCCAATTACTATTAGAGTCAAAGGACATATCTGGCAGTGGAGGTACAATACCTTCATTTTACAGAGGAGGAAACCTCTGAGGCCTTGAAGTTTTACCACCAGGTTCACAAAGGTGATTAGTAGAAACATCCTGGTGGAGCACATGAAGAACTTGACTTGAGTTTGAATCCTGATTCTGATTCTTACTAGCTCCGTAATCATGCATAACGTTACTTAATCTCAGAAGTTCAGCACTACAAAAAGGTGAATTATCCTTAGGACCCAGGTTTCTTTTTTTTTTTTTTTTTGGAGGGGGGAAGGCAGGCCAATTGGGGTTAAGTGACTTGCCCAAGGTCACATGGCTAGTAAGTGTTAAGTGTCTGAAGCTGGATTTGAACTCAGGTCCTCCTGACTCCAGGGTGGGCACTCTATTTACTGCACCACCTAGCCACTCCCCAACCCAGGTTTCTTGACTGCCAGTTGTAGGCTCTTTGATTTTTACACACTGCCCCTAAGCAACACTTCTTTGGGAAAGATTTTTTCCACAGCTCTTGAAAGAATCTGACAAATGGTCGTGGGCTGTGCTGTTGTTACTTTTCTTCTCCCCAATGAAATAAGTATTTATGTTTTTCTTTTTAAATGAAATCACTGATTACAAATGTCATATGTGTACAGTTATACCCCATCTGTTTTAGTTGCTGCAAATTGCCTCAATACACTTGTTCTAATACCAAGCATATGAAACTTCACAGATTTATTCTTCTGGGTGGTAAAGCACAGCAATGTGTTTAGGTGGCATGGTTGCATTTGGCCCAGAACAATTCTCCAAGGGCCTCATTTTTGAGGCCCTTTGCTCCTTTCCCCCTTCCCCATTTCAGTGAAAAAGATTCGGGCATTTGGGACCAAGCACCAGGAAGCTAGTGTTGTGGGTGCATGTGATCTAGCTGAGGATTGCAAGCTATGCATACAAAGGAATTCTTCTTGGAAACCTTGTAAGCAGCAGATCTCTTTGTTGAGGCTTTGTTTGAAAGCCTAGAGTATGAACGCCCAAACAGTGAGCTAAAACACTTTCATGCTAGCTGTCCACATTCACATCCCAACATTGTCATAAAACCCATCAGAGACAATGTCTTGGCTTGACTGCTAAGACTGAAGAAAGCATAGTTCATCTGAGGAGAAAGAAGCTGCTTATTCATCATTCGATGAATGTTATCAGATACAAAATCATCTAATAAAGAAAAGAGAAAGAAAAAAAAAGAAAGAAAGAAAGCATAGTTTAGGGCTAGAAGGGACCCCGCAGGCCAACTAGTCCAATGCTTTATTTTACAGACGAGGAAACTGAGGCCCACTGTGGACACAGAGTTGGACAGATGTGGAACTGGAATCCAGGTCCAGGTGACTTTCCCACTGTACCATGTTTCCCTTCCAAGGTTTGAAGTTGGTCTTGAACTAGTCAGTTCAGTGGAATGCTCACCCTACCCCAAGTGAACACGTAGTCTAAGTTGTTACTTAATGTCACGTATTTTCCTTCCCCTGAGCCCCCAGACCCTGGATGTTTGACTTAATTTTTCTATTGTTTTTATTCAGACATGGCATTAGCATTAATGGCCAGACCGACAGCTCTTACATTGTAGGGAGGGGTCACATCTCTGACTGGAGATGTCTCTTTGGAGGGGAGGAGGGACTTTGAAACAAGAACCATAATGTATTTCCTAAAAATTCTGTGTGAGAAACTAGATTATAAATTTCCATCACATCTTTCCTTGAAGAAAACATACCAAAATTTTCAGCTTAATTGTAAAGACAATAGTTATGTCATCATAATAGCTAGCATTTATACGGGGTTTTAAGGTTTACAAAGGTTTACATTTTATCTCATTTGATCTTCAAAACAACCTTCTCAGGTTGGTGCTATGATTAAAGCCATTTTGCAGAGAAACATGAGGCTTAGAGAAGTTAAGTCATTAGCAAGTCTCTGAGGCAGGATTAGAACTCAAGTCCTCCTGACTCTGGGTCTACCTCTCCATCCGCTGCACTGACCTGCCTCATAATCAATCATTTGTCTTACAGAATGAAACATAATATGTGTTTAATAAATGCTTATTGACTGACAGAATGGAATCATGGGATGTTGAGGCAGAAGGGGCCTTTTCAAGGGCTTTGGACAGGCTGCTCCAGATGTGCCCACTCCTGTCATTCCTTTTCTGGAATCTTTTAAATCTGGAATCTTCAGTGATAGAAACTTTAATGCCCTATGCTGTATACCAGGGAGGGGAACCTGCAGTCTCAAGGCCACATGTGGCCTTCCAGGTCCTCAAGTGCAGCTCTTTGACAGAATATCTCCTTAACAAGATAAAATCAAATCCCCTTAATAAAAGGATTTGTTCTGTGAAGTTCAGATTCAGTCAAAGGGCTGCATTTGAGGACAGTCCTAGAGGGTCACATGTGGCCTCAAATCAGAATCAGCAGGTTCCCCACCCCTGTTGTAGAGTATTCCTTTTTAGAGGTGGGTTGTACAAAACAATCTCAGACATTGCTTCCAATTTTGTGATTATAAGATTCTTATATTTTTAAGATGTGATATATATGCACACAGGTATGTGCTAATATATTTTAAATACATACTTTTTTGTACTTTCTATAACAGTCTAATTTTGAATCTCTTAATTGAATGAAATTAACCATTGACTATGCTAAAGGAACAATCAGGATTTTCATTTCATAGAAAATTTTCTAAAAATAAGAGGAAATATATTTAATAAGGAAAGCTAAGGAATATTATAAATAGGCTTTTGTATTACCCTCAGACAGTTTCCATGTTCACTTTCTACCAAAATACTAGGGAAGTTTAAAGTGGTATCTTGGGCTAGCAATGAAATTTCTACCCTGCAGACACAACAGTTTGTCTTATGAAATAAGCATTAGTTCACATTTCAGCTGGACTTGTATGAAAAATTTCTTTAGCTGTCACTCTGGGAAGGAGACCACTCTTTCCCCTTCATTCCTGCAGTCACATGTGTGTTTTAGCTTACCGTTACACTCGAACTTTAAATTCTTTGGGCATTACTTTATGCAAACGATGAAATAAAAACAATTTTTGGTGTTGTTTTTAACCTAACAATCATGCCCGCTAAACTTCTTCTGACCAGAAAAACACTGAAGCTTATGGGAAATCTTTAAAGATTGTGAAATAGAAAATTCATATTATATATGTGTGTATATACATAGTGTGTATATCGAGAAATCAAATAATTATTTGCATAGGAAACCATATGACCGCATATATATGAAAAATATGTATCCCATATTTAGCATGTATGCAAAAGAAGTCTTTCAATAATCTATTCCTTCCCTCTTCAAAACACACTCAATTATTTTAAGGGATGGTTAAAGGTATTCCCTCCAATAGATCACAATTCATCTATGCTAGCCTACCCTGTGCAGCTTTTGCCCATAAATCCTTCCTAGGGGAATCCACCCAATGTGTTAAAAGTCTTTGTGCTATATCAACAGGTTCTCAATCTGGGGTATGTTTACCTTTAGAAGATATGAGAAATTAAATTAAATTTAAATTAGGGTTAAATTAAGAGAAATTAAGATGGGTATGGGAAATATTTGTCTCTGTTTTGGGATTTGGTGGGTTTTTTTTTTTTTTTTGCTTTTTGGAGAGGGGAATGCAGGGCAATTGGGGTTAAGCGACTTGCCCAAGGTCACGTGGCTAGTAAGTGTTAAGTGTCTGAGGTCGAATTTGAACTCAGGTCCTCCTGACTCCAGAGCCAGTGCCCTATTCACTGAGCCACCTAGTTGCCCCGAAATATTTGTTTTTGTTTAAAAAAAGTACATTGGGGTAGCGAAGTGGCACGGTGGATACAGCAGGGGCCCTGGAGGCACTCAGGCCACAGGCACTTACTAGCTATGTGACACTGGGTGATTCACTTAACACTGAGTTTCCCACCCCCCCCAAACAAATAAATTATACGTTATCATATCAAAGTAGCCCAGAAACTCCAAACTGATTTCCAATCAATGAAGTTAACAAATTTTGGCGTGTATGCTCAGAGAAAAAATTATTTAATTTCTTGCACAAAAATGAAATATAACTTAATAGTCTATGAAAATAAATTAAGAATGTATTTTCATTTGCACTCATGCAAATGAATACAGGCTCTACACATTTTTCTTGTTTTGAGAAATTTTAGAAGTTAGGATAAATCCTGGAACATATTCCCAGAAGACAGCATGAAGAATGGATATAGTGTTAGGTTTGGAGTCAGGAAGACCTAAATCCAAACTCTCTGCTTTAGATCCTACCTGTATGATCTCTCTGCATCAGTTTTCTTGTCTGTAAAGTAAGAGTTAAATTTGATGGCTTCTAAGGTCTCTTTCAGCTCTAAATCTGTAATCCTCTGATTTCATGTTGAAAAGGAGATAAGGAAAGGCTTACAAAAAAAAAAACAACAAGGGGTACGGAGACCGAAAGAGGTTGGGATCCCCTCTCTAGGGGATGTCTCATATTAAATCTAATTCACTTGGTCTCTTGTGAGGTTCACATTGCAAGCGGTTGTGTCATGCCACAGGGAAGTGTTTGAGGCCCGGGAATTAGTTGGGTCACGTGGAGGTCAGGGCATATTGCACTGTCCCCCGCCAGGGGATACTGCATTGCTCAGGACTCTCTTGTGTGGGGTTACCCTCTGTTCCTGATTGGCGTCTCCACACCTTGGGGCCTTCATACCCTTGTAATTGCACTCCCCCCTCTCACAATTCTGTTCAGCTGGGTTCTATCACGTGTGGTACGTGGATCTGGGGTCTATTTAAGACCAAGGGAGGGGCGGTATCCTTGAAAGCCTGCCTTAGTATAAGGCTTTCCCATAGAGAGACCTTAATAAACTTTTCTGTTTGGACCTCAGAGCCGTGACTCTTCTGTTCCTGAAAGGTACACTAGCGTCAGTGAGTTGTGTATGTAACCGGTTGCCTCTGCTGGTAAGTTAGGGCACGCTAAGAGAGAACCCTGACAGTCTCTGATTCACCATATGAAAAGATATCGGATCTTCTGAATCCTCCAGAACAAAAAGTGGTTTGATTTTCCTGATGCTATCTGCCAACCCTTATTATTTAAGAAGCTCAAACCTCATAAATGGAACAATGGTTTGGCAAAGCAATCTTTTACTAGAGTTCTTTCCTTCATACAATATGGCTCATAAAGAGAAATCTAGAGGAGCTTAAATATTGGGAAGCTCATTTCTGGGTAGTCTTCTCACTGGCAGGAATAAGTAAAGAAAATGGGAGAAACTGAATTTTCCCTCTTTTCTCCTCAATTTAAATTCATTTAAAACTACTCCAACAAAAAGAACAGAAATGTGGAATTTCTCTTCTGAAAGAAGACTTTTTCTTTGTCCTTTTGAAGATTGACTGTTGTCCTCTGAAAACTGTTAAACCCAAAGTATAAGACTCTTTCCACTTAGTGATGTCTCTGTAATTTAAGGTAATTTAATTTACATGCCAAACTGTATTATGCTAATTTTTAAATCTGGAGATTAAAAAATCAACAAGCACTTGTTCTATCACTTACATAATGAACAGTAAAGAGGAATCTACAGTCAAATTTCGATGTCAATTTGGGGTAACAGACTAAACAGAGCAGTATATGATGCAAATTATAGATAAACTGGTCATGGAATCCAGAACTCAGGCCTGCTTAGACTCTTGTCTTTCTGAAGACTGGCTTTTTTTAACCAGGCAATGTGAAGTGACTCAAAGACAATAGCTGGCTGTTTTGGCAGTCACTAAGTGACTTCAGAAATCTTTCCCTTATTCTCCATTGTAAGTATATAGAGAGAGTGGGATAGGAAGTACCATGGGTAGAAAACTTAAAAAAAAAAAAATTAACTAGAACAATCACTCTTTAAAGACAGCAAGAAATGGATGGGGGGGGGCAATAATTCAAGGCAAATCTAAAGGATTTTTGACATTTTAGAAAAAAAATTTCTGAATCACTTCTATATCCAATCATACTTCTCTCTTGACTCCCTTTCTCCTGGAATTTAAGATGACCAGTATTTGTCACTCACAGAAAGATTTCTTTTTTCTTTTTTTTGCCTTTTTGGAGGGGGGAAAGCAGAGCAATTGAGGTTGTGACTTGCCCAAGGTCACACAGTAAGTATTAAGTATCTGAGGACATATTTGAACTCAGGTCCTCCTGACTCCAAGGCCAGTGCTCTATTCACTGAGCCACCCAGCTGTCCCTACAGATATATTTCTAAGTAAAATGAACTGGGGCAGTGTGTCTAAGAAAGGAAAAAAGTGCTGGCTCCATTTGGATACACTCATTCAATATTTCTATGTCATCTCATCAGCCATAAAAAGCCAAGTATGTATATACTGCTACTCAAATGGCAAAGTTAAAAATTAAACCTTGCCTATAGTTTCTTTTTTTGACTACTTGATGCCAGATAACAGGCTATACTTTTTTTTTTCCCATTAATCCCACTGAACTGGCCAATACATTGATCTATGAATTGATCTGGCTAACTAGTCGTCTTCAACAGGTACACAGCATGGCTATAGCCTTAAACATTGGTAACAACACATGTATAATACCACAAGCTAAGCCCACACTGGAGCCCTCACTATCTAAGTCTGGTTCCCATCACTCATGCACCTAATTAAATACTTAGTTTGGAAATAAGCTGACATGAGTGGACATAACCGCAAATAGAGTGCCTGGGATAGTGCTGAACACATTATACTTCCTAAATATGTATGTTTAGTATACACATGAATGATAATCACATCATCTTTATGTTTCTTTACTAATTGTAGTGTTCTGAAAAAGAAATACACTCATCAAAGGCTAAGCTCAATGTAAAAATGATCCACATAATGGTATCCCTCTCCCCCTGGCAGGGTAGGGAGAGAGGGTGAAGATCTGGACTTCATACACTAGACAACAGGTGTTAGCTTGAACACAGAATTTAAGAGCTGGAACCTAAGAGGTAACTGTGCACCAGTAAAAATGGGTTTGACTAGTAATGCCCTACTCCCTTAGCATGCATGTATACCAAGGCTAATAAACCCAGACACTGGGCATTACCTGCTCTCCTCTTACAAATTTAGCACAGTTAGACTAACTGTATATAGATGCAGCTTTATATAGATGCACCTTCTCTACATCTGTAATTCTCATTTTTCATTCATTACTAGGCAACTTGGAAAATATCCTCATTTCTTTAGTTTTGACTACATTCACCTCAAGACAACAGAACAGTTTATTGGTTGGCTCTCTGTCTAAAACTCTGTGTAAGTTTGAGCCCTGAGAGGTTCTGGGTCTTTGATCAACGTGTGAAAGCTGCTGCATGCTCCATGTCCAGAAGCTACGCCACTGTGTGCTGTGCTTGGCTGAGGTCAATGGGAATGATATACCAAGACTATTACTTACCTACTGGTTTCCATCCTCCTCCTCCCCTTGTGAGTGGTAATAAAGTTTTGTTAGCTCTCATCCCTGTGTAGTTCTGCTGATTTTCAGCTGAACTCTCCTGAATGACAACAATCGGGTTTAAAGCCCTCATTTTATTTCTATTTTTTTTTGGTCTTTTTTTTTGGAGGGGGGAAAACAGGGCAATTGAGGTTAAGTGACTTGCCCAAGGTCACATAGCTAGTAAGTGTTAAGTGTCTGAGGCCGAATTTGAACTCAGGTCCTCCTGACTCCAGGGCTGGTGGTCTATTCACTGAGCCAGGTAGTTGCCCCTAAAGCCCTCATTTCATATATAAGAATGACCTTACATATCTCTGGATTCCCAAGTACTGGTAATAAGCATAAAACCAATGAAAGTTTGGTTGAAAACAATAAACCAAACTTTGGAGAATAAGTGCTCTACAAAACTTTTTGGGTAAAGGAAAACCATTAATTCTATGCTTCAGGGAAAATTGACATTTTTTCCTGGATTCCATCTACACATCTGATTCTTAAAATTTTCCATTACACTAAACCACAAGTTTCTGCAGTGTTCAGTGTATTTTATTAATTAAACCTCAATGATGAATAGACTTGTATAATTTCATACTGATTTACACCAATATTCTTTGAATAAAATATAAAGTTGCCAAGGAGGACAGTAAGGAAGAGAAGGGAAAGTCATTTCACAAACTCACTGGGAATCTATATTATACTCAAAGATAAGATGACTGAAAATGGGAATTTGGGTTTTATACCCAATAGGGCTTAGCAAATCATAGGCATCATCTTATGGTACTGACATGTCACAGTTGCCTGATTTGGGCCCATAATGTGAGGCTAAAACTTGGTGATTTAGGCTATGAAAATACTTGGTTTGGCCATCAACATGGATCATCCTCCACATTGGCCCTTGGACTAGACCTGGAGAGATGGGAAAACCAATATTTGACCGCTTCCCCTGGTGGTATCTACAATGATCCCAGCAGCCCTCAGTTGCTGCAAGTAGGAAAGGAAGCCACAAAGGGAAAGCTGAATTTTCAAAGACTATGATTCTATGATTGAGTCCTAAACTAGAAAAAGTTCACGTTTTCTCAGAGAATTATATAATTAAATGAATTCAAATCTGACTTCTTACATATACTGGCTGTTTGGCCCTGGGTAAGCCCCCTAATGTCCCAGGCTCAGTTGCCTCATCTGTAAAAGGATAGGACCTACCTCATAATGTTATGAGGATCAAATGAGATAATGCATGTAAAGAGCTTTATAAACCTTAAAGTGCTATATAAATACTAGCAATAATTATTTTCTAAGACTACAAATTGCAGAAAGGTGCTAACCTGCTTTGGCAGAGAGAATTTACTTACTCAGGAGTTCCCTGTACCAATAAAATCACAGATTGCATCCCTCAATTCAAAGAGTTACTAAGGCATTTAAGGTCAGCCCAAAAAGAAACAAAAAGTAAAAACAAAAACAAATGCAAAGAAATAATAACTACTCACATTTTTTTTGGAGTGTTTATTATTTTATCTGGTTATCACAACAACCCCATGATGCAGGTAGTATAAATATTACCACATGCCCTTTTGAAAATGAGGAAATTAAGGTTCAGAGAGGGTTAGCATCTTACCTGAGCTCACACAGACTGGTGATGGGAAATCAGGACTTGAACCCTAGCTGCCTGACTCTGTCAGTGTTTTTTCTTTTATAACACACAGCCATGAGAAGTTTTTTTATTTTATATGTTTGTCCTTATGCTAACCCCACGGAGGCTATAACATTCACAAATTCAGCTATTCAGAGGTTCTGGTATTCTTGATTCAGAGATAACTAACTGGAGTTAGAGTAGCTGGGTCCAATTCCTGCTCTGGATACTGCCCAAATTACTTTCCTTTTCTGGGACTCAGTGATTCCATCATGCCCATTCCTCCTCAAATAAGAGACCAGAGGTAAAGGATTTTCACACCTTAAAGCATTATATAAATGCTAACTATTATTATTTTACAATAGGCAGGTTGGACCACATCAGCTTTGATGTCACTTCCACCTTAGTCTATAATCCTGTCAAAATTTTCTGGGAGGCAACAACCTTCAGTTTCTCACTCAATCTATACATAATAATATAATGGTAATCTATAATAATAATACAATAGCATTTATATACTCCTTTAAGGTTTGAAAAGTGCTTTACACAGGTTAATACATTTGATCCTCATAATAATCCTCTGAGGTAGCTATAATTATTATTCCCATTTTAGAGATGAAGAAACTGAGAAATTAGGGAACTTAGAGTCATGCAGTTAGTAAGTGTCTGAGGCAGGATCTGAATTCAGGTCTTCCTGACTCCAAGTCTTGCACTCTCTTTGCTGTTTCACATAATTGTACCTTTCTACCTTTCCTTTTGTTAAATACCTACAGCATAAGAGATCTGGTTCCACTTTGGGGAAAAAAAATGAAAAAGGACCAAATAGCAAAATCTGGAAATAATACTCATTGGAACAGCAGTGACAAACATTTTGCTTTGAAAATTACCTGAGAGTGGATTGCACAGTTTATAAAAATGATACAGAACACATGACTAGTATATGGGTAACTCTCAACTGCTACACATACCAAGAGAGGGCCTCCTTCTGGAAAGCTGCATTTCAGGCCTCTCACACATACTAGGCTTTAAATACTTACTGTGAAATGGCTTTTGGACTCTGAGCATAATTATAATGTTTACAGTGGCTGCCAGGTTGTGTAAACATGGAAAAATATAGTTTAAATATTAAACATTACAGTTCTTTGATCATGTAGAAGAACTAAGGTGGAGAAACTCCTTTGTAGTCTGTGCCCAGGTTGCCCATGAATTTTGAACTTCAGTTTTAAGACTGCAAAAGTAATTCATCCTCATCATGCCCAGTCCTGGCTGAAGCGTCCTTTGGGGAAAAGTCTAGCTCTAGCAACAACCCTGGCAGCAGAATGTCTAAGTTCTTCTTTGCATTTTCTTCATCTGGCTTCACATTCTCCGGTCGGTATTTGCCTATGAACTTAGGCTGTGAGCAGAGGAGGCTGGGAGTCAAGCTCCAAGGCTATTGGTTTTTTGGTAGCCTTTTTTCAGTTGTTTTTTGTTTTGTTTCTAAGTCATTCTCTTCCAAGCCTTCATCCCCTAGGGTCTTCTTCATGACTCCTGTTCTGCCATCTGTGGAGAGAGCATTGATTTACTATGGATAAATGTCAAACAGGAGACTATAATCTGAATAGCTCAAGTGGGTATCTTAAACTCTCTTGAGGGAGTTAAAGAGACTGTTGCTTAATTGTGAAACCATCATATAACCTGACACTAATTTAGGATAATTAGTCAGAATCCAAAGCATTCTTTCAGATCAACACCCAGATTTTCTATTAAGTATTTGAGAGAATATGCAACCAACTTTTGGGAAATATTACTTGCTTGCAGCTGTCTGCTCAGAAGAGGTTTAAGAAGGAGGCACAGTGGTGAAATGTTTGCTACCAATAGCCTTAAATTTATGTCTCTACGTAGTCAGTAAGTCAGACTAAAGCATGACTGAAATCTGTGAAAGTCAAGCATTTATTTCTTGTCGATAAATGTCAAACAGGAGACTACAATTTGAAGAATTCAAATATTTATCTTGGACCCATTCAGGTCCTCGAACTAGCATTAATCAGTGATATGGATCAATTTGGGCTATGGCTGCCATACTGGCCAGTATGGGAATTACATTCATTCATTCAACCAGGATTTGTTGAGCACTATTGTGCAACAGAAGGAGCTGCAAGTTAAGTGTAAGACTTGTTCTTGACCCTTCAGAAGCTTACAGGTGATTGGGGGAATTCCATGATTTCATCATCTCCTGGTATGGAAAATTCACCAGTACAGATCTCAGCTGTAATTTACAATCTCAGAAAGTTTCTGCGGACAATACCAGGTTAAATAACTTGCCCTTTAGTCAAATGGTTGGTATGTGTTAAAGGCTCTCTGGCGGTCTCTCTCTTTCTCATCCCTCCCAGCTAAGTAGCAATGCAAAGTAGCAAGTGATTGATTGCCAAAAGTCGAAGGTGGAGACAATGAATATTAAAGAAATTCCAAAAAGGGAAAGATCAATGGAATGATTAGGGAAGAATGCATGGAGGAAATGTAAATTAAGCTGGATCAAAGGATGGGCAGGATTTAGATTAATGACAAAAGTGCCTTGGAAAAGGTTGTCCTTGGACGCGGTGGAAGGTAAAATTGGAGAGGTAAACTGGAGCCAGACTAGCAGCCTTGAATATGGGGTGAAGGTTTGGTCTTTGTCCTGTAGGTAATGGAGAGCCACTGAAGGTTTTGGAGCAAAAAGTAACATGATAAAATTGGTGTTCTAGAAAGATTACTCTGGTGATTGTATATAAGATATCTTGGAGGGAGGCAAGACTGGAAGAAGGGAGACTCACAAAGAGACCGTTAACAGTAGTTCAAGCATTAAGAGATGAGGACCTGGACTTGAATGAGGGCAATGGAAATAGGAAGGAAAGAATAGGTTCAAAAGACAATTCCAAGGGTAAAAAATCAACAGAGCTTAGTAACTATATGTTGAAGATGAATGAGAGAAGGGATAAGAACTGGACTTGTAATTTCGCTGGTGTATGGAACATCCAAAAGAGGAAACGTTCTCCTACCAATACAGGTGAGCAACTTCTCAGAAACTTATTCTCTAAGGGAGTTGCTAAAATACTGAGAGATTAATTCAGTTAATAAACATTTATTAAGTGCCTAGTTTGTGCTAGGTAATGTGTAAAGTGCCATAGATGGAAATATGAAAAAGAAAAACAGCCTTTACCCTCAAGGAGCTTACTATCCAATCAGGGTAGACCATAATACAATTCAGAAAAGGAAGCAGAAAAGAGAGGAAGGGGAAGAGAGGCGTCAGTTACATATTACTGGCGTGAGGGAGTGCATTCAGGTAGGAAATGAAGTGACTGGCCTGGGCATCATCCTTAAACGGAGCTTTTGTGAGGAACTTTCTGCTCCTCCCTTCAATCAGAAGGTCTCCAGGATACTTCAGGGGCAGAGGATACTGATGAGATGTGAGTTTCTAGAGCTCATGTGATCTTGCAGGATGAAGAGGTTCCAGTGGCACACGTGAAAAATCCAAAGAATTGTGTGTATATGTGCATGTTGGGGGTGGGGAGGAAATGGAATGAAGAGGCAACTTACCTAGGAGCAAACAGTATGTACCAGAGGAAAGGCTTGACCTAGGTTTTCCTAATCAATCTTCCACACTTACCTCACAGGAATCAAAGAAAGAAATGAGATCAGAGTGAAACACGTCAAAAATATGCTAGACTTTTGGGAGGATGACATCAATGCCTTTAGAAAAGGAAATCAGGGGAGGGGTCTTGATTTTGTGGGTAGGGTAAATTCAGTTTGAATACATTAAGTCAGAGGTGATGGCATGATATACAGGTAGAAACTTCCAATAGACGGCTGAATATGGGAATGACTATAGTTATAGATCTGGGAATTATTCACTACAGGGTTATACTCAAAGCCATGAGACATAATAATTTTGCCAAGGGAAAGATTGCACAGAAGAGAAAAGCCAAGGACCAATGACTGAGTCATAAAGAATATTTGGTGGGTGGGAAGAAGAGGTGTTGTCCAAAGACAAGTAAAAGAAGAAGCAGAGATTTAAGAGGTGAATCAGGAAAAGGCAGTGTTAGCAGAGCCAAAAGGAGAATTTTAAGAAGGAGCAAAGAAAGGATGCCTGATTTGACAAGACAAAGGTCACTGGAGACCTTGTGGAAGCCAGTTTTAGTAGAAGTGATGGCCTGGAATTATTAACTTGGAGGATTAAATAGGCAATGGCAGGTGAGGAAAAGGATATTATCAAGTTAAATGGATTTAGGTCAAAGTAAGAACCATTTAAAAAGTGGGGAAAATGTGGAAAGTCTAGATTTTCTTACACTTTTGTTTATATGAAGGGTTATAGCTATTTAAGTGTTATCAAGACATGACAAGAGTGAGCTAGAAGTAGGGGCAGAGGGGACTAAGGAATATAGCCTGGGTTCAAAAGTGATTCCATAGAGATCAATACGTGTACATGTCTGAGACAGAAAGTACGTAAGATGCTTCTTATTGCATCAAGTCAGAATGACTAACCTAATTCTTAAATCACTAACTAAGCTGTACTATGATTTTATTGAGACAACATGGCACTGCGTCAAGAGCTGACTTTGGAGTTAGGGGATCTGTGTTCAAAGCCTGCTTTTCACATTTACTGCCTGTGTGACCTTGAACTAGACACTTATCTTCTGTGAATCTAAGTTTCTTCAACTATAAAATGAGGGGTTTGGCTTAGATGGTGTCTTAAGTCTCTTTCAGCTGTATGATACTCTTCTAAAGAGAGGAGGGTAACAAAATCCAATAGCTTCTTTCATCTCCAGTGTCTTACTTACATGTTACATTTTTAAAACGATTCTGAATACAATTAGATTTTGAAAAGAAGCTAACATTCAGGTATCTACCTTGTCAACAAGCATCTGGATGCTGGATGTTATGAGGTCATAACATCCAGATAGACTGACTGCATTCCCGCCTCCCCACCTCTCAATATTTCTTCTGGCTGCTCCAGCCTTCAGGAGACAGAGCCCCAGTTTTTTGACTTTGCCCTGGTGTGAAATTGTTAACTACCAATTTCAGGAGTGTGTGAAAAAGTTTATTGTCACATGTGAAAACTAATTAATGCCTGTAAAGTCCTGTAAGATTTGTAGATGAAAGGAGCTATTTAACTGCACAGTATTATTATCTGCAGAAAAGGGAACAGACATAATGAGCCAGATTTTCCCAGAGCAGAAAAGATGCCTCAGGAATCAGTGGGGCATTTGGAAGCTACATTAACTCCCTCAGGTGAAAATCATTCATTTTCTACATGTTACTTTGGTGGCCTAAAAACAGTGAGGGCAGCTTCCTGTACAATCTTCTTAACTTGCCACCTTAGACACCTGAGAATCTTGTGTGATAGAATGTCAGTACATTTTTTTTCCCCCCAAAGGTATAATGGTTTATAGGCACAGATGAATAAATTGATTCTGTATCAATGCTCAGGGCTGTGTCTCAAATAGAAAACAAAATATTTTTTAAAAAAGATATCACCTTAGGAAATGCAAGTAGCAACATCCTGCATGGTATTCAGACATAAAAATGCTGGTGATAAAAGGATCATAAATTTAGAACAAGATGGAACCTTGGAGGTTATGGCATCCATAACTTCATTTTACAGATGAGGAAATGGAGGCACAGAGAAGTTCATAGATTTGTTGAAGGAGTCACCTAGCTATCAAGTATCTGAAGTGGAAATTAAGCTTAGGTAGGTCTTCCTGACTACAAGTTCAATGTCCCATGTACCTTGCTATGTTGGGCACGGATCCTAGGAGATGTAAGATCACTGAAGACAGACTTGTTCCATTTTTGCCTTTACGTCCCCATGACACAGTCCCTTGACACATATTTATTTATATATTATTTTGTTGCTGTTTAATCATATCTGAGTCTTCATGACCTCACATTTGAGGTTTTCTTGGTAAAGATACTGCAGTGGTCTGCCATTTCCTTCTTCAGCTCATTTTGCAGATGAGGAAACTGAGGCAAACAGAGGTAAGTGACTTGTCCAGAGTAACACAACTAGTAAGCGTCTGAGGCTGGATTTGATTAGTCTTCCTACTGCAAGCCTGATGCTCCATCTACTATACCACCTAGCTGTCCTGCCTGGCACATAGTAGGTCCTTAAAGATGTTTATTCTAAGTGGTGGCTAGGTGGCGCAGTGAATAGAGTTATTGGCCCTGGAGTCAGAAGGACCTGAATTCAAATGTGACCTCAGACACGTGATACTTACTGTGTGACCTTGGGCAAGCCACTTAACCCTAACTTCCTTGTCTTCCTTCCTCCAAAATATATATATTTGTTTATATACACATACACACAAATGTTTATTTTATTTCCAATTTATAATGCCTATATCTTTGCACATAGTTGTTTGCATTTTGTCTCCCCCACTGGATTTCACTCCTTCAGAACAGGGGCTGTTTGTGCCTTTCTTTGTGTATCTCAGTGTTTAGCAATGCCTGGTCCACAGTAGTTGCTCAATAAATGCTTGTTGATTTGACTTGTTGATTTGAATCAGAAGGAAATTAAAGACATTTTTTTCTGATTTAAAAATACTTTGACTTCGTTTTAGGGAGAACCTTCCCTTGGCGTTATTTGATACAGCCACCTGTCTAGGTTTACAGTGTGCACATGATCTATTACAAGCAGTTAGCTTTGTGGGTCAGAACATGGCGCTCAGAAGGCCTTATGTTCCCAAACAGCCAATTAATTCCCTCTGCTCTTTTCCACAGCCCCAGACTTCACACCCTCCTCAGATCCACCTCAGAGAACGCTGGTTTCCTTTGCAGCACAGTGCAGGGGTCGCTTCTTATAGGAAGTCCTGCGTGATTCCTCCAGTTGTCAGTGCTCTTGGCCTTTTTCAATGATTTTAAAAATTTCTTTATATTTACTTCTCTGTGTACATGTCATATTCTCTTAGTATAACAGAAGCTCCCTGAGAGTAGGAACTCTTTCATTTTTGCTTTGCATCCCCAGGGCCTGGCACAGTTTATGGCATGATGTAGGTGCTCAATACAATTTTGTTGGATTATATTGAATCGTTCCCTCATATGTCTGTGAATTGTGGCATACATATACTATTGACTGTTCAGAGCACGGAGCAAGACGTGAGTGGCAGAGCTCATTATCACTTAATAGAGCAGGAAAACAACTTAACAGAGCAGCATCCTTTTCCCATAAGAAATTCAACTGAATTCAAAAATCATACATACAAAGGAAAAAATATATCCCCTGCCCTCAAGAAGCTTATATTCTAGTTGGGGAGGAAACAACACAGTCTATGGCTCATCACAGCCCTGTGAAAGTTAGCCCTCTGTCTACATGCTAAAAAAGAAAATCAATGTCTTCAACCACACCTGGAGAAAAAGACAACGACAAAAAGAAGAAAATAACACGTGAACTGTGACTTCACAGAGACATGTTTTGGCATAATAGGTGCTGGGGCAGTGGGAAACGGATCCTTGTGTAATGCTCTGCTCAAGAGAAAAGTCAGATGCAAGTTTGGAGAGCATGTGAGTCCCAGATTATCTAGGGCATAATTTTTGACACCATCTAGAGAGGCACCCTGAGTTACATATATTGACTATATGATCCTGGACAAGTCCTTTAACCTTCACAGTTTTCTAAGTAATTCTCTAAGACTCTATGAGTTGCAGGGAAGGTGCCTACCTGCATTGATAGAGGGAGTTTCCTTAGCAAGAAGTTCCCTCTTGCAGTGAAATTCTTCTCTCTCCATGCCTACACAAAATGTATGTTAAGGAAAAGTCTATGGCTAATTCACACTGTTAGAAGTGTGTTTGCAGGGGGGCGGAGCCAAGATGGCGGCGTAGCAGCAGCAACATATCGCAGCTCTCACATAGCCACCCCAAAATACCCATAAAATAGGACTCTAAACCAATCCTAGAACTCCAAAACGCACACAAGGATACTTCCCACTAAAGTCAGCTCGGCTACAAGGAACCATATCAGCACTGCTAACCGAAACCAGCCTGGCCTGAAGCCTCAGCTGTGTCCCGGGGGCGGCAGGGCGGGAGACGCCTCTCAGGTGAGCGGATTAGCACCAGCTGCTAGGAGGGGGGATTGTAAAAGGGGGAGATAAGCAGTCCTGCCAAAGGTCTCCAGAGAGGAAAAGCAAAAGGCAGAGGTTTTGCACCCGCCTCCTCCGTGTTGTAACTTCCCACCCGCAGCCTGCAGACAGCAGGGGGACTGAGCGATTGTTTTCAGGCCAGTGCTCTTGGGTTGAGCGGCCTGGATCCGGATCGTCGTCTTGGGCCTTGGTCTTGGAGTCTTCATTATCCAGTCAGCCAGAAGTCTACGGCAGCCAGGAGGACCCCAGCAATTTGGGACAGAGCTTTCCCTTCTGGAAGCAGAGCCCCACAGAGATTTAAAAAAAAAATTCACGGTCTGAACAACCATGAGTAAGAATAAGCATAAGAAGCAAAGTAAGAACAGCTCCCAAACCCTAGATTCCTTCTTTGGGGAAAAGAAAGATCATGGGAGAGACAGGGAGGAGGAGAGCGCAGCCAGAGCGCCCCCACCAGAGGCCTC
>CM053586.1:73416608-73436576 GCA_028646515.1 Pseudochirops corinnae | reverse complement strand
CTATATTGTGATTTTCTGTGATAAGATATAATGTTGTGAATATTGTACTGTACCTTGATATGTTGTGAATATTATATTGTGATATATTGTGAATGTTTGCCTTGATTTGTAATGGAATAAATGGAGTGTTCACTATACTGTGTAATCCAAACTTAAAAACTGTTCACAGTAACATTCTTTCGGGAATCTGCTAGTGTGTGGCATTACAATATGGACATTTTTCATCACAAGTCTTCTGGAATTGTCTTGGATCATTATATTGCTGAGAAGAGATAAGTCAATCATAGTTGATCATTGCACAGTGTTACTGTTTCTGTGTACAGTGTTCTCCTGGTTCTGCTCACTTCCCTCAGCATTAGCTCATGTAAGCCTTTCCAGGTTTTTCTGAAATCTACCTGCTCATCATTTGCTATAGCACAACAGTATTCCTTTACATTCATATACCAACACTTATTCAGCCATTTCTCAACTGATGAACATTCTCTCAATTTCCAATTTTTTGCCACCACAAAAAGAGTCGTTATAAATATTTTGGTACATGTAGAACCTTTTCCCTTTTTTATGATCTCATTGAGATCCAGACCTGGTAGTGATACTGCTGGATCAAAGCATATACACAGTTTGATTGACCTTTGGGCAGAGTTCCAAATTAGTCTCCAGAAAAGTTGGATGACTTCACAACTCTACCAACAATGCATTAGTGTCCCACTTTTCACACATCATCTCCAACATTTATCATTTTCCTTTCTGTAGTATTAGTCAATCTGATAGGTATGAGGTGGTACCTCACAGTTGTTTTAATTTACATTTCTCTAATAAATACTGATTTACAGCATTTTTTCATTTGACTATAGATAGCTTCAATTTTTTCATTTGAAAACTTCCTGTTCATATCCTTTGACCATTTATCAATTGGGGGATGACTTCTATTCTTATAAGTTTGACTCAGTTCTCTATATATTTGAGAACTGAGGCCTTTATCAGAAATACTAGTTGTAAACATCATTTCCCTTCTTTCTGCTTTCCTTCTAATATTTATTACATTAGTTTTGTTTGTGCAAAACCTTTTTCATTTAACATAATCAAAATTATCCATTTTGCATTCCATAATGTTCTTTATCTCTTGTTTGGTCATCAGTTCTTCTGTTCTCCATAGATCTGGCAGGTAAACTATTCCATGCCCTCCTAATTTGCTGATGGTATCATCCTTTATGTCTAAATTATGTACACATTTTGATCTTATCTTGGTATATGGGATGAGATGGTGGTCTATGCCTAGTTTATGCCTTACTATTTTCCAGTTTTTCCAATAGTTTTTGCCAAATAGTGAGTTCTTATACCAGAAGCTGGAGTCTTTGGGTTTATCAAACAGTAGATTACTATCGTCATTGACTACCGTGTCTTGTGTAACTAATCTATTCCACTGATCCACCCCTCTTTTTCTTAGCCAATACCAAATACTTCTGATGACTGCTGCTTTATAATATAGTTTTAGATCTGGTATGGCTAGGCTACCTTCCTTTCCAATTTTTTTTCATTAATTCCCTTGATATTCTTGACCTTTTGTTCTTCCATATGAATTTTGTTACTATTTTTTCTAGCTCTATAAAATAAATTTTTAGTAGTTTGATTGATATGGAACTGAATAAGTAAATTAATTTAGGTAGAACTGTCATTTTTATTATATTAGTTCAGTCTACCCATGAGCAATTTATATTTTTCCAATACTTTAGATCTCACTTTATTTGTGTGAAAAGTGTTTTGTAATTCTGTTCATACAGTTCCTGGTTTTGTCTTGGCAAGCAGCTTCTCAAATATTTTATATTGCCCATGGTTATTTAAGAATTTCTAGATAGAGTTTCTCTATCTCTTGCTTCTGGGCTCTGTTGGTAATATATAGAAATGCTGGTCATTTATGTGGGTTTATTTTACATCCTGTGACTTTGCTAAAGTTGTCAATTATTTAAAGTAGTTTTTTAGTTGATTCTCTAGGATACTCTAAGTTAAAATTGTGTTTTTGCACACAATGTTGCAGACCACCCAAAGAGCAACAGAGAGGTTCATGGTAGCCATGAATAGGCTATAAAACCCATTACCCATGAAGAACTACATGGAGAGAAGGTCATCAGAGATCTAACATTAGAAAAGTAAATGGTCATATAGCCAGAATGATGAATAGTTAATTGATTGACAGCCTATGTGCTCCATCTTATCTATGCAACTTCAAGATGTAGAAAAATTACACACATGAACACACACACAGAGCCAACATGTTATGTACACTGTGAAGGATTCATGGGAAGACAGGGATAAGAATCAGAGAATGAGGAAGAATATATGGATTGCAATCTCCTCTATGGAATGAGTACTCACAATGAGGAAATCACAGATCCAGCAAAGTATCACCATAAATACTCTAATAAAAGGACATCTTTGTTAAGAGTACTAATTGAACAGAAAGTTGTAAATGTTTCTTACATGGGTTGGATGTTTTTTAAGAATTAATAGAATTCCTAATATCCACATCATCAAAGCGGTCTTGATGTTGGTCAGGTTATAAAAGTATTCAATATTAAGCATTAATTTGATCGTGGGATTGATCATCATTAGAACAAGATTAACTTGTTTGGTTCAGATGATTAAAACCAACATCCTTAGTTCAACTGGCTAATAAACTGACAAACTGACCCTGGGGAAGTTGTACTTTATTCAACTGGTAGGTTAATTTTACTTTCCCACCTATTCACTCAAAAGGGGTTTGGTGAAAGTTAATCATGTTCAAAGGCATTTGATCTTCTTCAATGAAAGGTGTTAATAAGTATTTTGTTATGTTTCAGCCATACTTTTTGCCTTCGGGGAGGTTCAGGATTTATTTAGGATTACACATTATAGATAGGAAATGATCTGTTTGAAGTGAAATTTCTGTTGCTTAATCACAGGAAAAGGAGACAGCTTACTACTTAATTAGTGCTTATGAGTTCTAATTCCATCTCCAATGTAGTGGTATGTAAACAAACAACACTGTGCCTCAATTCCTTCATCAGAAAAATGAGGATAGAGGCATAAAATCTATCTGATAAGTTAGTGCTATGATGGAAATTCACAATTTCACATTTAACTTCCTTTTTTGTTCTTTGAAAACTTAAATGTTTATCTTTGCTGACTAGTTTGTTGATAACAAAACCAAAGATTTTAATCTTTTAAATTTTCAAAAATATTAATCTAATATTGAGATGACAAGAAGAAAAAAAAAATCAAGTAGCATGATCTGTCCATTGTTTCAATAAGACAAATTAGGAAATGAGATACTTTCAGGCCCTCCTGAAAAGGGCCAAGATCATAATAGCTATCCAGAACTACAAGGATGACTGTTGTTGTTCAGTAGTTTTTTACTTGGATCCAACTCTTTGTGACCCCTTTTGTGGTTTTCTTGGCAGAGACATTGGAATCGTTTGCCATTTCCTTCTCCAGCTCATTTTACATATGAGGAAACTGAGGCAAATAAGGTGACATGATTTGCCCAGGGTCAAAAAGCTACAAAGTATCCGAGGCTGGATTTGAACTCACAAAGATGAGTTTCTGACTCCAGATTCAGAGCTCTTTCCTCTGTGCCACCTGGCTGCCTAGGAATGATCAGCAGCAGCAGAGCCAGGATTTCAAACCCAGGTGCTCTGACTTCAAATCGGGTACTCTTTTTTCATTTTATCATATTCAACAAATATCCTGCCTTAGCTAACCAACTTTAGGCTCTGCTGAGATACTTATAAATGATATTTTCCTTTAATCTGAAATATTCTTTCACACTTGGAATGGTGGCTCCAACATAGTAGGAGTTTTAAAATTGTCTGTTGACTGATTGCTGAGTGAAATCAGAAGTGGATAATAAACATTCTAACATAGGGTCTTTTCATAAAGACCTGTTCTGGTTTTTAAGGATAGAGATAGGAGTTGAGGTTGTTACCTTATCTACATTTCATAGTCCTATGGGGTTGCCTAGGGCACTGAGCAGTTAATTAACTTATTCAGGGTCACAGCCAGGAAGAGTCCAAGGGGAGTTGGGTCTTCCCAGATCTGAAGCTGGCTCTCCATCCACAATGCCATGAGGCATTTTTTTTAAGCTTTTACATTTTAATCATAAAAAACTCAAGTTGTAAATACAACAGAAACAAGCAGTAAAAGGTATTTTAAGGGAAATTCAACAGTCTTCTCAAAGCAGATACTGACTTTGACTCTATTAACCACATAAAACAACCTGCCCTTGGGTCTAACGTAACCACCTTTGCATGACTTCTCAATATGATTATATTAAAATTTAATAAATCTGCTTTGAAATCTCATTTCCAGGCTGTTTTTATCATACCTAAATGATTATAGCAAAATAATTGCATTGTTATAGTCCAAATGTTTCTCCAATACCCACAAAATACTAAAAGATCCAGTGAGGAAGCTTCCAGCATATTAGCAGTGCTCTACAAGGATTAACAGAATAATAGAGACATAAATCTCAAAGGACAAGAAGACATGCATAGGTCGCAATCTGCATCAGTGATAAAGTATCTATGCCAAGGAGCTCTACCATGGACCTATGAAAGTAACTAAGTTAAAGCTAATTTTGCCCATAGTAGGTGTTCAATAAATATGTATATTATGTTCATTTTTTAAAAATGTGTTGACTCATCATTCTCTAGATCTTTTTCACAAATCTACTTCCCAGACAATAACATGTTCAAACTCACTAGATATAGTGATGCAAACATGAAAAAAAGCAGCATCTTTGTTAGTAAGGTCAGTCACCACTTAGGCCTCTGGGAAGACTCATCTTTACCAAAATTACCCCTTAAAAGACAAATGAAATCAATTAAGCTCACTGCTAAGAAAGGCCTTTGCCCCCACATTATTTATCACTGCCTTTTAAAAATTTATTATAAAGAAATCTGCTTAAAGTCAGAAAGGATATAAGAAAAAATAACAAAACAAATGAACACTGATTTGACAGAAATTAGTTTGCTTAAGCAGCTCTTTCTCTCATAGAGCCAGCTGGAGAAAACCAAAGAACCCAAAGATAAGAAAATAAACTTTCTGTGTTGTTTTTTGTGTGTGTTTTTAGAATAACTCTCAGAGAGCACATTTTTGAACTAGACAATAGTGAGGCTGCAGCTCTAGACTCCATACAGTTAGAGAATAATGATGTTCTTTGTTCATGTTACTAGTTAAGAAAAATGACTTGTTTTTCATTTTCTTTGTAAATTACACAGTAACTTGTGCCTTTCCCTTTCTGAACACATTTGCATTTCTGTTCTTCTAATATGTTTCTCCTACTATACAAAACATTTAATTAGATAATAATATGGACAAGCTTTTGTTGTGACTTAAAAAACTGACTACCTTGCTTTTATTTCTTTCTCATTTTCCTTTGATCTCTTAGTTCAAATAACTATTTACTTTGCATGTGAGTGAACATTAATCCTGCAGTTGTAGCATGTATACTTTTTGACAGAGATTATGTATTGATAACTGCTTTGCCAAGGAAATGAACTCTCTTCCAAAGACTGAGACAGTCAACCTCTGTAAGTCGGAGCCAAATAATGAAAAAATCAAGGACCAATAAGAGCCAATCTGTCTTGGAAGTGTTGTAAGGTACCAAAATAGGTTTTCTTGCCTCTCCATTTTTCCAATGTAGGGGAGTAAATCACTCGTACAGTTTATAATTTATTGGAACATAGTAAAAGTAAAGATTTTCCCTTGGCCACCAAAACTTGAATTGACTCACCCTATAAGACTCATAGCTTTCTTCTCAGCAGCTCTTGCAAGTTTTGAAGACCAAGAAATAAAAGTGGCCCAGAAAATCATAATCCTAGGATCCCAGATCTATTCCAGAAACACTGCTAATTTATAGAGGATATTTCCTGAATAAATAAAAAGCAGAGACATCACTTTACTGACAAAGGTCTATATAGTCAAACCTCTATTTTCCAGTAGTAATGTATGGCTGCGAGAGTTGGACTATAAAGCTGAACACCACAGAATCAACAATTTTAAATTATGGTACCAGAGAAGACTTTTGAGATTTTCGGACAGCAAGGAGATCAAATCAGTCAATACTTAAAGAAATTAATTCAAACTATTCAATGGAGGGACAAACACTAACGCTGAACCTTAAATATTTTGGCCACATAATGAAAAGATGGGACTCATTGCAAAAGACTCTGATGTTAGGAAAGATTGAAGGCAAAAGGATAAGGGGACAGAAGAGGATGAGATGGATGGATAGTGTCAAAGAAGCAAGGAACATGAGTTTGGTCAGACTTTGGGAGATAGTGAAGGATAGAACAGCCTGGCTTGCTATGGTCCATGGGGTCACAAAGAGTCGGTCATGGCTGAATGACTGAAAAACAAAACTTAAAGAATGTGATCAGACAATTAGAGACTCACAGTCCAACCCCTTTCATCTTCCTCATAAGGAAAAAGAGGTCCAAGGAGGGGAACAGCTTTCCCAAAATAGATGTTAAGTAGTAGATACCTGGAGATACTATCCCAAAACTTTTCTCATCCCAAGGTCTCAGTTGGACACCTAAACCTCATATTAGAGCAGATGATTTAGAATCCTACTTTACTAAAAATACCTTTAGCTATCTGGAAATGAGAATTCAATTCCCTTCCTATATTCCTCAAAGCTTCTCAACACATCACCCATTCTCCTAGGTCTCAGGTCTGGTCACAAAAATGCTGTAGTTTCATTCCCCAATAACACTAACTTCTTTCTTCTTACACCCTCGATCTCATTCCTTTCCACCTCCACCAGGCCCTTGCACCTGTAATCATTACTCCTCTCTCTTTTATTTTCAGTCTGTCTCTCTTTAATGCCTTCTTCCCAACTGCCTGAAAATATTCTTTTGTTTTCTCAACCCTAAAAAAGCTTTCCTTTGATCCATATATACCAACTGAACTACCACATCTTCTTTAAATATATAAATGGGTTGGGGGAAGAATGAAACCTAGTTAAGCAGAAAAGGAACAGATCATAAATAGAATACATTCATGTCCATCTTTTGTTTGTCCTTATCCTGAAATTTCATGTGCCTATAGACAGATGAAAAAATTATTTGAATTCCATTAATTACATGTTATACTATATAAACAAAGCTACACAGATATAATTCCTACTCTGTAGGAGTTTCCAAGCTCAAATAAAAAAAAAAGATAGAAACAAACATGGTGGTAGAAGAAATATTAATCTAAACATCATGGGACTTAGTCATTTCCTACAGATCTCTTCAATATTCTGAATTTCCAACAAAGGATTTGTCAGGTGTTATACATCTGTTAATCTATTAATTACAGCTAAATCCACAGATGACAGAACCTCCAAGAAGACAAAATCCTTAAGACAACACAAGAGAACTCTAATATTTAGAGGGCTTCCTTGGCTCCCCTCTGCCACCAGCCTTTACACGCCTACAGCAGCAAGCACAAGCAAATGGAGACAAGCTCGTGCCTGGCACCTGCCTTAGAATCCCCTACTTTTACAATGCAAAAAGTGGTGTATGATTGTGATGGAATACCACTGCACAATAAGAAATGATGAGCTCAATGATTTTAGAATGACATGGAAAGACTTACATGAAATGGTAAAGAGCCAAGTGAGCAGAACCAAGAGAACACTGTATACAGTGACAGCAATATTTTTTTAATAACAACTTTGAGCGACTATATCATTTCAAATGTTATGAATACACAAATTAAAAATAAAGGACATATGAACAAAGATGTTATCTGAAAGGGGAAAAAAAGTCCAGCTTAACATCACCTTCTAACATAAAGCCTTTCTTAATTATCCCAGCCCTAAGCCCTAATGCTTCACCAAAAATAAATAAATAATTTTTTTTAAATATCGATGAATTTTGCATGTGCTTACGTATGTACATATACTATTTCCCCACAGAAAATGTAAATCCTTTAAAGACAGGACCTGCTCTTTCTTTTTTCTTTATATCTCCAATGCTTAGCACTTACTAAAAGTCAGTTGATTCATCGATTCAAGCATGAAAGAAAGTATGATTGCATAATGGGGCTAACATTGAAAGAAAGTTCTACGTCCATTTTGAGTAGGGAGAAAGGAAGTAGTCTGCTCTGATCAGTGAGGGAAGGTTTGCAAAAGTATCTGGGATATAAAGAGCTTAATTACCCACTCTAAAACTGAACTCTAGATTTTCAAATTCTTAAATTGACAAGCTAAGGCAAAGCTCACCATAGATTGCCAATACCTAACAGGGATGTTCTATGATGTTCTCTTATACAAAAACATGACTACTGCTACCACACAATCTTCAGTATGATCAAATAAAGTACAGCAGCTAATTTGGATTGTATGTTCTTTCTTGGCCAAATACTTTTATCAAAAAACACAATGCCAAAATAGTGCCATGCCTCCTTTTGTACTCATATGAAACCATTCTCATTCATTCAAACATAAAAGCTAACCTTAAACTACAGAAAGGAAGTGGTAGTTGGGGGAAAAGCATAATAATTTCCATCAATTTTTGTTTGGGCCATTCTGGTTGTTATTAGGCTACATTCCTGGAATATGAGCACAAACGGAAATCTCAACTGTCTACATCCATCTGACTGGCACCTTTATGAACTGAACTTTGCTCACCCATTGTTTTACTAACTCTCACCAAAAAAAAAAAAAAAGAAGAGAGAGAGAGAGAGAGAGAGAGAGAGGGCTGAAGATAATCTTCAGTATAGAGCTGGGAATAAATCTGCAACTTCAAAGAACAACTTGTTTATTTTTAACACATTTATTCAAGCTTATTAATCAAGTTCACAATCCAGCACAGTATTACACAATTGAATTCTAATGTTAAAACCTCTCAAACTTCCACTGGGAGTTGCTCAAAAGTTTTTTCCCCCTGTGAAAATCTAAAGCAAAGAAACAAAACCTCTTAACTATAGTAGTTAATAAAGAAAAGAAAAAAAAAAGCTGGGGTAAGATGCTTCTCCCCACCCCCACTTGGGCTTGTGTATTGCCAAATCTGTGTACAATTGGCACAGGCCCAAACCAAAAATTTTGAGCAGGTCTGATACTCATGTTCTCGCTCTGAAGGCATTTATAATTCACATCTGAGCTTCAGCTCTTTTGGACACAGTATCTACATAAGGGTTTGTTTTAGGCTTATTCTCTGCTCCCTCTCCTCCACCAGTAATTTTTTTTCTTTTAATATGCATTTCAGCCTCTGACATTTCAACATCCTGGACAAATTTCCAACACCAGAAATTATCCCTCAAAAGTTGCAGATTTGCATTGGTAGAGAGAGTTTCCTTGCTGAGAGTTTGAAAACTTTTTTTTTTTAAAGAGATTTATTAGAAGTTAAAAGATCCCTCTTTTTTTTTTTATATACAATCTTTCTATTTCATTCTGTTCAGTTCAACAAACATGCTCCCATTATATGCAAAGTATTACTGGCTGGGTACTGAGTATGCAAAAATAAAAGTAAATAGAGTTCTTTCTCTCAATGGTAATAATAATGCCTAGCATTTATATGGCACTTTAAGGTTTGGAAAGTGTTCCATATTTCTCACCTCTGTGAAGGAGATGCTATTATTAGGCTCATTTTACAAATAAGGACATTAAGGGAGACAGAGTTTAAGTGACTTGCCCAGAGTCACACAGCTAGTGAGTGTCTGCGGCAGGATTCCAATTCAGATCTTTGTGACTCAAAATCCAATACTCCAGCAACTAGGCTCCTTAGCTGCCACAACATGATGTTGTGGCTTAATTTAAGGTGGCTTAAATACGTAAATAATTATGATAAAAGTCAGAATATAAAAAATGCAAAGGAGAGACAAAGGCAAAATGTTGTGACAAATCTGAAAAGGGAATTGGGAAGCTCGGGGACCAGAGAAAGCTTCATGGAAGTGTTATTCCTTGGGCTAAATTTCTAAGTAAGAGAAAGAATTCAGGAGTTAGAAATGGGTCAGGAATAGTGTAGGAGGTGGGAAGGAGAGAAATATTCACCCAGACAAAATGCAAAAGGACAGTTTAGTGCAATACCCAACCGTGGTTCTAGACAGCTTAAGACGAAGCACACTGACTGAATCTACTGACAGAGAGGCGATGCACTCCAAATTGAAATATGATAACATTTTCTGATGTGGCCAATGAAGGAAATTTGCTTCCCCTGAGTGCCCATATTTGTTACAAGGGTTTTCTTTTTCTTTTTTGTGTTGTTCACTTGGGGATGGAGGAAAGGAATAGAGTAGAGGGATAGAAAAGCAATACTAGTTAATTATAAAAAATAACAAAAATTAAAAATTTTAAAAATGCAGTTTGCACTGATTCTCTTAGCAGCATTAGAAACAATGAAGTGTGACATCTGAATGCCCCGTTCCCTTATATAATAGAATCAAAGCAAGTGGATGGAGCATGCCACTTTGGTGATGACATTACAGCTGTGGGATCAAAACCAAGGCAACAGCTGGACCACCAGGCAATCACATCCATAAAATGATCTTCTAACATATTTACTGAACAACAACAAAAAAAGTATTTAAGTGATTATCTTGGGGTTGATATAGAGATTGCATCCCTGAATTTGACATTTGAAACCACCATTGTCATTATTATCAAATTAATAAAGTTTTGCCATAAACTTTAACCAGTACTTTTCTTTTTCAAAAAGCTTTTACCTCACTCTCATATTTTTGATAGGTTATTTTATTACTATTATTACATAGCCTCTTTCCCACTAAACTGCAAATTCTTTAAGGGCAGGGCATGGGTATCATGACTCCTAGTATCTCCCACAGTGCTTATCGTAGTGTTCTTCTCCTAGAAGGGAGCTGAATAAATACTGGATGGATAAATGTCTGCTGCAAACCTGTGAATGAGTAGGACTCCAAGAAGACATCAAATATGAGAGTATTGTTTACATGAAAAATTAATGTGAAGGTAAAGAAGACATACATACCAAAGACAGCTGCCAGCTCTGTAATTCCACTAGCAGAAAAGATGATAAGTTTAACCACTGGAAGAGGTAAAAAAATCCACCCTGGATGAAAACTCCATTTGCAGTCCCAAAGGCACAAAGCAACAATGTTAGGGAGCATTTGGTGGCAATGTTGCACTCAAGAGTCTGGTAATTTAAAACTAAGTCCCTGCCTATAAAGTTCTTCAATATTACAAGGGAGATAAAACTATCTATATAAATGGCTACTATATAAAGCAGAATGTGATAAGTACATATATGTATGGTAGTTCACTGGAGGGAGAAATCATTTCTGGCTGAGAAAACATGGACAGTTTCATGGAGAAGGTACCATTAAATTAATTAATTAGGCTTGCCGCATCCTCTGCGAACTGAAGAGGATGTTGACTGATAATGTCAGCTCTTTTCCCTGCATATCTACTGGCTCATCAATCCTCCATGTTCCTTTTTAAGATGCATTTAACTTCTTTCTCTTTCTTTACCTTATTCATAGAATTCTAGGATTGGAAGGCTTTCTAGGGGAGTTTCTAGACATCAGATTAGGGCTGAGGACAGAAAGTTGGAGAACACCCACACAGCACAGGAGACAAAGATTGATTAGGTGACTAGTTTCAATAGAATTGGGACAGAAGCCAGTAAGGAAGTAAACCACTGCTAAAGAAAGAATGGCAGAGATAAGACAGTAGCTAGATGGGGTAAAAAGGTCAAAGAAAGGTTTAAAAAAAAGAATAAAAGCAGATAGGAAAAAGCCAGTGCAATAGAAAAGCATGAATATGCGTGAAGGAATAATTTGGTGTAGCAAGAGCCTGGAGAAGATAGCAATGCATGAAATCCAAGGCACCAACAGAGGAACTAGTCTTATCTTAAAACAGGAAGAAAGAAGTGAATGTCATTGCTGAGAAGGGTTTAGGAGTAAAAAAAGAGTTGATAGGGGCTCCAGCAGTCAAATCTTCCCAATCTTCTCTATGTCAAAAAAGGTTAAGTCTTCTGATGCATTTATTTTTTAGTGGGAAAGGGATGGCAGAAGTGTTGTTGGGAGCCTGCTGTGAAAGAAAAGCTTCAAAACACCTCATTTAGGTAATAAAATAGGAAGAAAATAAGAGAATAGAAAAACTACTGCCAGGTGGAAATAAGGGCCATCAACTTACAGTGCGTAAAATCAGTACAATTATGGGGGGGTGGGGTTCTGGTAATTCTGATCAGTCTAAGTTCAGGAAAAATTTGACGGTAGGAATTGTGTAGGGTTGAAATGTACCTGGTCAAGGATAGGGGACGGTGTGTTTGGAAAGGGATTCTCATGTGGCAACTAACTATATGTGAAAGTGGCAGATTACAATTTCAATGTTAGATATGGAAGCAAGTGAAGCCAGAGTGGGTAAGATGAGAAAAGAAAGGGGTCAAGGCACTAGAGGTCATGAGGAAGATAAACAGTCAAGTGCTGAAGTCACTGAAAAAGGCATGATGACCTGGACATCAAGAGATGATGAAAACAAGAACATTTATAGGACATCACACTGTACTAGGTACAATGAGAAACCATGAAATGGGAGACATTATTCCTCATCTCAGAGAGTTCAAGGGGCACAAGATAGTAAGAAAATATTTAACATCTTACAAATTGAATAAGTTCTGGGGAAATTTCCAATTAGGAGCAAAAAGAATTAGGTAGCATTAATCACAGAAAGTTTCTTGAAGGAATTAAGTTTTAAGGATTTCCAGGGGTGAAAACAAGATGGCAGGGTGGAGAAAGTACTCAGCTAAGATCTCCCCACATTCCCCTCAAAACAACTTTAAAATAATGCCTCACAATGAATTCTAGATGGCAGAGCCAACAAAAGGTTATATATTTGTCCAGCCCCAGACAACTTAGGAAGTCAGAAAGAAAGATCTAAGATATTAGGGTAGAAGCTGATTTAAAGCCTACATGGATTAAACACTAGTGGTGGGACCAGATGGTGGCAACAGAAGAAGCAACAGTTTTGGGAGCTCTCAAGCCAAAGATGGTAAGGGGTCCTGGCAACCAGTTATAAAGGGATTACAGGGGACCCTTGTGCTAACACCAGACACAGGACCGGGACCAGATGCTGTTTAGCATCTCCACTGCTTATCTCTACTTCTCAGTCATAGTTCAAGGGCAGAGAGGAACATTTTTTGTCAAGAGAGAGCGGAAGCCCTGAGGGACAGTGTTGATTTGTTCACAAGGGTTCAAGTAGTATCACTTCTGATACTACTGAGAAGTAGTATCACTTCTGGTCCCAAGGGAGCAGGGACTCTGAGGAGTAGTATTGATTGTAAGCCCAAGAGATCAAAGGTATTTCCTGTGTAAAGATCAGAGCACAGACCAAGAGAGCAGTGACCACATCTCTCCCCAAATCACACCACCTTGGAAGAACTGGAAACTAACAAATACCTAACAAATAGTAGTAACAATAGTTAGGAACAAATACTAACAAAAACTAGAAAGCAGAAAAAGATTGAAGCCCAAGACAGACAACTCATTCTAATGCTTGGAACTGAGCCCAACTTTAACATAAATTTCAACATCATGAAATAGGGCAGAAAAATGAGCAAACAACAAAAAAAGGAATCTGACATAAAAAGCTACTGTGGTGATAGGGAAGATCAAGACACAATCTCAAAAGACAATAAACTCACAATGGGATAAGAAAAAGCAGGAGGAGGTAATAATAAAAAGAGGACAGCTAAAAGAAGGCAGTGGTTGGAAACAAAACAGACTTCAGAGAAGAAAGAAGATAAAAAAGAGAGAAGGATAAACAGAAGAAAATAGGATGGAGGGAAATGTATAATTAGTAACCATAACTGTGAATGTGAATGGGATGAATTTACTCCATAAAATGGAAGAGAATAGCAGAATGGACTGGAAACCAGTATCCAACAATATATTGTTTACATGAAACACACCTGATATAGACAGACACACATAGAGTTAAAATAAGTGGTTGGAGGAAAATCTATTATGTCTCATTCAAAGTAAAAAAAGGCAGAGGTAGCATCATGATCTCAGACAAAGCAAAAGCAAAAATGGACCTAATTAAAGGAGATTAAGCAGAGAAACTACATCTTACTAAAAGGTACCATAGACAATGAAGTAATATCAATACTAAACATATATGTATTAAATGGCATAAAATTCAAATTCTTAAAAGGAAAAGTTAAATTAATTACAGGAGGAAATAGAGAGTAAAACTATACTAAGAGGTGACCTCAACTTTGCTCTCAGAACTAGATAAATCTAATGATTTGTCAGGCATGTTGTAGTGAGGATTTTTTTTTTCAGGCATGTTGTAGTGAGGATTTTTTTTTTCAGGTATGGGTTGATGAGACAGCCATTGAGGTTTCTTCCAACTCTATAATTCTGTGATTCTGCCTTTAAAGGCACTACACAAATTCCCATAAGCAGTCTATCCCTTACTAAATGTTTTCCCTATTGGGGCAGCTAGGCGGCACAGTGAGTAGAGTGAGGGCCCTGGAGTCAGAAGGACCTGAGTTCAAATTTGGTCTCAGGCACTTAAGACTTAATAACTGTATGACCTTGTGCAAGTCACTTAACCCCAACTGCCCTGTCTTCCCCCCTCTAAAAAAAGACCAAAAAAAATTTAAAGATAATGCATATTTTCCTTATGGAGCTACATAACATGATACCAAGACTGGGTTGGTCTGGATCTGTGGTGTCACTGGTATAGGAAGGCACAGAAATTCCTTTCAGTCATTCTAAGCAACCTCTCATATGTGACTCAGTCACTGAAGATTTGCCTGTGTCACTAAGCATATGCTCACTGAGCTAGTATGTTTCAGAAGAGGGACTAAAACCAGATTTTTCTAACTCTGAGACTGACCCCTCTGCCCTTCCAAGACTCAATGCCATACTGTAGCCTCAATGTCAAGGACATATTTATGTCATCCTATGCAATCACACTTTCTAGGCAGTGTAGTGGATAAAGCATGAGCCTGAAGTCAGGAAAATCTGAATTCAAATCTGATCTTGGAGACTTAGAAGCTGTGTGACTCTGAGCAAGTCATTTAACCATGTTTATGTCAGTTTCTTCATCTGTAAAATGAGCTGGAGAAGGAAATGGCAAAACTACTCCAGGATCTTTATCAAGAAAACTCCAAATGGAGTTACAAAGAGTAGGGCACGACTGAACAACAATAACACTAAAGCATACTTTCCACAACTGAACATCACAACAGCTATGTAGTGAACTTTCAGAATCCACTTTTCTAGATAATTAATGTCTTTCTTATTTTACTTTGAACAACGGCTGTTATAAAAACACACTGATATTTTCTGACATGTTAAGAGCATTTCCGATTCTTGACGCTTCTGTTGAAAGCATGTAACTGCTTCTTCAGAATTTTCTCCCTTAAGAATAAGCATAATACTTAGTGTACACACATACCAAGAAGACACACCTCTCTCGCATTATAATGTGGTATATCTTGTTACAGTCAGTCTGTGATCCAGACAATCCTTTCCAACAAAAAACACACCCAAACAATGATTCCCCAAGTGGAGGAAATGGTGTGGCCCAGGGATGTCAGCCAACATTCATACTGTGGAGTTTCCTGAAACTGAAAAAGGTTCTAAGCTATTTTTTTTTCCAAATTATTCACTCAGGAGAAACAAAAATCAAATTTAACTATTCCATAACTATTCCATAATTCCATAATTAAAGAAGGACCCACTACTAGATACTAAGTCTAAATTCTTCTACTCATTTCTACTCATTTACACAAACCACCTGAGAGTTGTGCAACTGAGATAAAATACTCTTTGGCATCCTCTGAGGGTAGCCAAAATCTTTCTAGGGAGGCTATGTTACCATGAAATTACTAGATCAAATGAATGCCCAAGCAGCACAATAACCCAGGATGCTTTTTGTCACCTTAATCCAGGTATTGTATAACAACAAAATATTTTGTTCTTGCTTAACTAGAGGGTGAGAACAGGTACCCAGGAATTTCTGATAGCACTCTTCTAAGAAATGGAATCCCTTCCTTTATCTCACTTTACTCTACTGATTCACTTTACAGATGAAGAAATTGAGGCATAGAATTAAACTTTCTCATTGTCACATAGCTAGCAAGTGTTAGAGCAAAGGCTTAAATCTAGATCTCTTGCTTCTAAAGCTAGTATTCTTTCCATCATGCAGATGCAGTAAATGATGGCATCCATGTGCCTAGCACTATGCTCTATATGCAATGATTACTTAAGAGTTACATGCTTATTAATTTTTAGTTGAATAACATATTTCTTTGAGTATTTTTAAAAGTCTTATTGAACTCTATTATGCCACAGCTATTTCCCAATAATACACCCACACACATGCACACACTAAACTTTCCCTTTTCATAAAGAAAAAACAGGTAAGTAAAAACCAGCTGACCTAGCAGCCACATCTGGCAGCATATGCAATATTTTAAAATCATAATCTCCCACCTGTACTGAGATAGCAAGGATAGATATTTTATCATTTGTTCTCTGTAACTACTCTTAGTTACTGTCTTTAACGTGGATTCATTTGCCTTTACTGCTGTTTTCACCTCCATGATTATGTTCACTGTAACATCCTTTCTCCCAAAAAATTTTCAGATGTGATCATATGAATCTTCTCAAGACCCCTTTAATATAAGCAATCACACACAAATTCTTGCTTGATTCATGAATGCATTCAAGAACAAAAACTTTCCCCAAGGTTGTACTCAATGAAGAGCTGTAAATACAGATGGAGAAGCCTTCACTTCAAATCGGGCGATCTCTTAAGGCACTGCCTTCAAAAACTAGTCTCTGATAATTATTACAATTATGGATCTTGGTGAGCTTTCAGTGTCTTCTACGGTATATTATTAGATGCATACTCCAAAATTTCCAAAAATCTGTGATTAGTGATTGGCGTGGGCTCTTTTCTCAATGCATTGGGCAACCCATCCAAGCTTTGGCATATCATCTTCATGAAATGGTATGGGAGTTTCTTTTGTGGGTTGCAAACCTTGCTGGAGTGACATGGACAGCAGCCATGTCCATGGAACTAACTATTAGGAGGCTGTACAAGATGACCACAAAGGCTCCTTCTAATTCCTGATTCAATAATTTTTTTTTATTCTTCCATTTTCTCTACTTTTTTGTCCTTTTCTGGATATCACTTAATTCCACTGCCGTCACCAATGGTTCAATTATTTCTGAGTATCGTTATACTGAATTTCCCCTAATTGAAGTACATTAAAAGCATCCTGATTCCCAAAAGACAGACATGTCGCATTATAGTAAAACTTATATATGCAAATTCAGCTTTGTACAATAATAATTAGATAATCATTCATTCCCCCCTCTCATCCTCTCCATGGTATTCTTTTATAATAGCAAGATTCCTGCTCCATTCAAAATATAGTTTAGTTTGGGGTTTTTTAAAAAATAATTTGTACCTAATTCTTTAGGAATCCATCTATAGCATAAAGCATGATTTGGCATATGAATATGAAAATAAAATCTGTCATCTAAAATATGAAGAATCTATGACAGGTTACTTACTCTCTGTTATGAAATAACTGTTACTTGCCAGCCATACGGGAATATTCAGATGTTATATTAGGAAGTTGGGTAGCTAGCTGGTACAATAGATAGAGGGTAGGAAGACCTGAGTTCAAATCTAGCCTCAGACTCTAACTAAACTGTGTAACCTTAAGCAAATAACATAACCCTGTTTGCCTCAGTTCCCTCATCTGTCAAATGAGCTGGAAAAGGAAACGGCAAACCACTCCAGTATCTCTGTCAAGGAAACCCCAAACGGGGTCACCAAGAGCCAGACATAACTTGAATGACTAAACAACAAAAAATATTAGGAAATAGAATCCTAGAATCTCATGGACAGAAAGTACATTCAAGATCATTTAGTCCTCTCATTTGATGCAGGCCCACAGAGATGGTTTGCCAAGGGTCCCCCATCTAGTAGTGGCTGAGCTTGGTCTGGAGTCAAGCTTTCCTGATTCACAGTTTGTCATTCTTGTCCCAAAAACACAGTTGTAGTTTTATGACTACCAGCAAGACTGCCCAGAAAAGATGAAGACCCCGGTTCTAAAAAATGGTGGAGACAGACAGCTAAGTCATGTTGTAATTTTTTTTTAATTTAATGAGATTACAATGAGGCTATGGTTAACAGTTTATTATTACTCCTTTAATAAGGACAAAAAGACAAAAAGGAAAATCTCAATAAAACAGTATGTTTAGTAAAAGAGAATGTTTTTTAATTTTCTAAATGTTTAGATAAAAGGTAGCTTTTATCTGAACAGCATCATATACTATCCATGATATAAGGTTCTGATTTTCACCTTTAATGTTCATTGTATAATACTGTAAATGTAAACAGTATAGGAAATCATGCTGAATCTATATTGACTCCAAATCTTAGCCTAGAAATTATCTTTTTGCATCAGTGACTAATATCAATCCTTGTCTCATCATTTACTTCTTATTAAAGTAGAACACAGAAAACATGCCAGTCAATACTATTGAGGTAAATAAATTATAGCTTTTATAAGGTTTAGAAATCCTCAACTCCCAGATACTCTAGTGAGTCATGGCCCCTTGAAGAAGGCTGGCTAGCCTCCCTCAGGACCCTAAAGATATCCTTGAGGGATTGGGAGTATCTTTCTCCAAATCTATTAGTCTGGGGCTTCATCTTGAATGTTCTCCCAAATTTTAACTTTCACTGATTAATGGCCAGGTACATTTAGCCAATTAACATCAATTAATTGTAACAAAGAAATGTTTATTGTGAGAACAGAAGTACAATTATTTTCCACCCTTCCCCCAAAACATTTGGGGTCCTACTCTCCGTTATACTATCTTAGTCCCAGGGGAGAGTAGGCTCAAACCTAAAGCAGTTTCTACGTAGCATTTGACTCCTACAAGTTCTTATCCACGGTCAGTGTAACCACTGGAAGAATCAATACCTCAGCTACTGCTAGCCTTGGGTCAAACAGGTCACCATCCTCAAAGCTTTTTTTTTTTTTTTTTTTTTTTACCTCTTCACCACTGCTCAACTGATGGCAATTCCTGACATGAATACTAGATCCTACATTTCTGGAACACATTATTCTGACCTTCCTGAACTCGTAAGACCATGCCCATCTTCAACACTCCTTCACCCAAAATCAGGAAAGAATACACACAACAGAAACAGAAGTAACAAAAGGGCCATGTGTTCATGCAAGACGAAGACTCTTTCCCTTCCAAGGGTTTAAAGCAATCTTTGCTGCCTTGTTTAAGGCAGGAAAAAGAAACCTTTTCAAATACTTTTTCAGTTACACTTTTACACTTATGCAGCCAAACGAATGGCTCCTTTTCCTCTAGCAAAGGGACCAGAAACAGGATGCCTATGCAAGCCTGGAATCAGAGAGAAGAACCCTTCCATTATACCTCATCATGCCTTTCTGGAAGTAGGCCCCTATTTTACACGCAAGGAACTGAAGCAAATAGGGGTTTAAGTGTTGCGCCCAGGATCATGCAAGTAGTGTCTGCAGGCACATTTGAACTCAGATCTTTCTGACTCCAAGCCAAGTGCTCTATCCATTACACCACCTAGCTACCCTACTCTATATCTAGTTTCCTCCTAATTCTCTTTCCCAAATGTAACAGCAAGCACCCTAGCATACCTAGGGCAGCTACTAGCACAGGTTCTTAGATCTGCTTTTCTAAAGGAAAGCAACTCAAAATGGGTTAACAATCTTACTTGAATCAAACATATCATTTACCTAGTTCAGGGGGAAAAGTCAGCCCCCTGAACTTCAGAGAATACAAACAGAAGTTACAAACAAACAGAAAAACAGATCAGCAGACGGCTTCCAGCGTCTGACCATTACATCAGTTACCTAGTCAGTTACCAGAGAGGGAAGCACCAACATCTGAGTTTTTCACAGCCGGGGGGGCTCAACGGCTGCCCAGAGTCTCTTCCGGCCAAAT
>CM053586.1:73343476-73416108 GCA_028646515.1 Pseudochirops corinnae | reverse complement strand
CTTCCCAGTTTTTCTTCCACTTCTCTGATTTGATTTTCAAAGTCCTTCTTCAGCTCATCTTTAGCTTTAAGGCATTCTTCATGTTTATTGGAGGCCCCTGGTGGGGGCGCTCTGGCTGAACTCACCTCCTTCCTCTCTTTGCCATGATCTTTCTTTTCCCCAAAGAAGGAATCTAGGGTTTGGTTGCTGTTCTTACTTTGCTTCTTATGCTTATTCTTACTCATGGTTGTTCAGTCCGTGATTTTTTTTTTTAAATCTCTGTGGGGCTCTGCTTCCAGAAGAGAAAGCTCTGTCCCAAATCTCTGGGATCTTCCCGGCTGCCGTAGCTCTCAGGAAGGTGCTGGGTCTCTTTCCTACTTACTTCTGGATAATGAAGACTCCAGGACCAAAAGCCCAAGACTGTGATCCGGATCCAGGCACACGAGAGCACTGGCCTCTGAATAATCGCTTAGTCCCCCTGCTGTCTGCAGGCTGTGGGCGTGGAAGCTGCAATGCAGAGGCGGGTGTAAAACCTCTGCCTTGCGCTTTCCCACCCTGGAGGCATTTTGGCCAGATGCTTTTCTCCCCCGATTTCGCAAGGTCCACTGACCTAGTTCTGAATGCTGCTCGCAGCTGCCGCTAATCTGAGGCACCTCCGCTCCTCCTGTCCAGCCGCCCCTGGAGCTCAGCCAGGGCTTCAGGCCAGGCTGGTTTCGGTTCACAGTGCTGATATGGTTCCTCGTAGCCGAGCTGACTTTAGTGGAAGGTATATTTGTGTGAGTTTTGGAGTTCTAGGATTAGTTTAGAGTCATATTTTATGGGTATTTTGGGGTGGCTATGTGACAGCTGCGATATGTTGCTGCTGCTACACTGCCATCTTGGCTCTGCCCCCCAAACTTTTCAAAGTTTTATTTTCTTTTGTTCTAGAACAGGTTGGTAGACATTAAACTGTCTACTTGAAAGAACATTTGATCCATGTCACTATTGCTTGTGTATTGAAAATGATCATTTATTCAGCAAATATCAATTATTTCCTCTATGCAGTGCTTTTAGCTAGGTGGTGAAGATGATACTAAAGAAGATTCTATTTTCTCTCCAGAAATTTATAATATAATCTGGTAGACAAGACATGCAGAACTGAAACAGTAAGTAGCAGTACTTGATGTTTAGTCTGGATCATCACCAGTCTTGACTTTTGTCTTGTCACTGAACTCTGTTGACTCTGGAGAAGAGAGTGAGGCTGATGACTTTGTGTAGGTTTGCTTCACTTAATCCAGTTCACAGACAAGTCAAGACATCACCCTCATTACGTCACTGGTCTTCTTTGTGAACTGGAAATAAACAACAACAACTGTAGGAATTCAGTAAGGTACCTATGGTTTCCAGTTACTGCTCTGGGAATGAATAACTTTGTGAGTGTAGGCAAATCATTTAACTTTGATGTGTTTCATTTTCATGATAATAGCAACTCATATGTGCACCTTAAGGTTCTCAAAATACTGTAACACTATGAGAGTATGATGAAGAAAGCATTTTGCAAACCTTTTATTAACATCATCATAGCCTTGGGGTTGAAAGAATCTGAGAGGTAATCTAATTCAACTTCTCAGTTTTACAGATAAGGAATCTGAGGCCCAGAGAGGTCGAGAGATTTGGTCAGGTTCACACAAATTATCAGTGGCAGAACCGAACCTGGAGCACAGGTCATTTGATTCTAAATAGAGTACTCTTCCCACTATGGGATACTGGCCTTATTATGGGATGAGTTAGGTTCTGAATAGGAGAAGGAAAAAGAAAAAGGTATTCCAGATAATAGATTTGGAGCAAGCAGTAGCAGAAACAGAAACTTTCATTGGAAGATTAGTATGTCATGCTCGGGAATATCATTGATATTCTGTCTCTCAGCTTTACACAGGATATCCTGTCTCCTGCCTCCATGCCTTGGGACACATGGTTCCACCATGTATTTCCTCTTCCCTTCTGCCTGGAAGAAACCCTTGTTTTCTTCCAAGTACAATTCAGGTGCTATCACCCATATGAGATTGTTGCTAACCTTCTTCCTCTTCCCTCCACCCCGCCCAGTTAGTGCAATTTCTATTGTATTGTGTATGCATAGTATCTTCCTAATAGAAATATAAGTTTCTAGGGATTAAGAGCTATCTCATTTTGGGCTTTGTGACTGCAGGAACCTCCCCGGGGCATCAACACGTAGTAGATACTTTATAAATGCTTATTGAATGGAATCGAACTTGGAGAAAATGAAAAAGAGAGACCACACTTAGTGGAGAAGTCAAATTATATGTAGCATATGGTTAAATTATTGAGGATTTTTAATTCTAGGATGCTTATACTTCATCCTGTATACAAGAGAACTTAGTGTTTAAATGTCAGATGAGTTGAAGCTGGTAAGAGAGAGGAGTCAGTGAAACCAGTTTTGAGACTTTTACTCTAAATTCAGGAATGATTTTTGGTAATTTTCTAGTTTAGCATGGTAGGAAATAGATATGGAAAGAAGGGAACAGTTGAGGAAGTGACTTATAAATCTTATTCTAGTGTGTTATAGTTCAGAATTGAAATGAATTATTCTTTTAACCTCAAGGAAAGCCAAATCAGCCACATTTTTCATATCTAAAGACTGAGCAAGCTACTCTAAATATTTAAAATCATATGAGTAAGAAATAGGAGTTTTCAACTGCAGCTCTTGATGCTGCTTGAAAGATGTAATTCTGCATTATAACTCTAATTTTTGTACACTAGGTTTATTTTCTATGACTCATAGACTTAATTGGGTATTTTAGAAATGCATATGTTTCTCTCATTTCAGATATAAAGAGAAGATTATAGCATGCCCCGGGCTTATATTAGTAAGCTGATGAAAGAAAAAAAAGAGAGAGAGGGTTGGTTAAGATCTCTTGTTTCTTTTGATAGCCTGTTTCTATTATGCCTCTTTTTAGGGCCTGAAAAGAATTCTAGACAATATTTTCATGTATACTTTTCTTCATTTTCTCTTCTTCCTTCCCCTTCTCTTCCTTTTGCTGTCACACGGACAGTAAATGTAAAGTGTAAGTATATGTATTTATGTACATGTTGCTTTCCCCACTGGAGTGTAAGCTTCTTGAGAGCAGGCCCGTTACTGTTTTTTGTTTCTTCACAGTACTTAATGCATTATTTGGATTATGATAATCACTTAAACATTTGTTGGTTGAATGCTTGATTGAATGTTGGCCATGGTTCTTGTTTTAGAGATGGTGGAAAAGTCTACACTTCTTGTGCACATCAACCTGGCTTCTACTTCTGAAGTATATATATGTATATATATGTATGTATGAGGGCAGCTGGGTGGCATAGTGTAGAGAGTGCCAGACCTAGAGTCAGAAAGACTTGAGTTCAAATTTGGCCTCAGACATTTACTGGCTGTCTGACCTTGGGAAAGTCACTTAACCATGTTTGCCTTAGTTTTCTCATCTGTGAAATGAGCTAGTAAAGGAGATGGCAGACCACTCCAGTATCCTTCCCAAGAAAATTGTAAATGGAGTCACAGAGTCAGACACTAATAAAACAACTGAGAAACAACAACAACAACAATATGTATATGTGCTCACACACGTATGTATATAAATATATGCATCCCTTATCTCACGTAGAAAAAAATGAAGCCTTAAGATGTTAAAATGATTAAACATAATAATGTAAGAATGGAAAGGAAGAATAATCTCCCATCCCACAGCTTTTCCTCTATCATTGATACTGACAGAGAGATCACAGAATCATAGATCTAGAAAAGGACCTAAGAGATGACGTCATTTTGTAGGTAAGGAATTGAAGGCAGAAGCAGTAAATAAATTACTTATGCTTGGTCATGTAGGTATAGTAGATGGAAGAACTTAGATTCAAATTGGATCTTTTGCCTTAAAATCTGGCAGTTGTTCCAACACAACAAATCAAATAAATGTTCAACTGAATTCATTACTGAGGTTGGCATGACCGTTATCAACATCTTCCAGACTAACTTGTTCTGTGGCTCCTGGTGGAGGTGGGTCTATTTCTTTTCTTTTCTTTTTTTGTCTTTTTGGAGGGGGGAAAGCGGGGCAATTGGGGTTAAACGACTTGCCCAAGGTCACACATAGAGTAAGTGTTACATATCTGAGGCTGGATTTGAACTCCAGGGCTGGTGCTCTAAGAGGCCCTGAAAGACCCAGAATGCACTGAATTCTTAGTAAGCCTGGGTGTTGAGTTTGGTTAAGATTTTTTTTTTTTGAAAGTGAAGAGCCAATTTTATTACCCTGCATCCAGGCTTTCATAGCACACTTCTTAATTGCTTTCCCCTGTGGACATTGCGTACTTCTTTGTCCCAGGCCCTGGGTGTAAATGCCATGCTTATCTCACTTGGTTAAGATTTTTTGCACCATTATACATAAGTTGTTCAACTTCCCAAACTTCCAGTAATTGCTTCAGAACTCTTTTTAGCTCTTTTTTTTTTTTTTTTGTGAAACAAAGTACTGACTTTGAAATCAGAGGACCAGGTTTTTCACATTTTGTCTTTGTCACTTACCTGTGTGACTTTGGACCAGCCAATAAGTATTTATTAAGCTCTTACTAGTTAGTGCCAGGCACTTTGCTAAGTGCTGCGGATACAAAAAGAGGCAAAAGACAATCTCTGCCCTCACAGAGCTCACGATCGGGGAGACAAAAAGCAAACATATAATATGTGTAAACAAGCTATATAAGAAATGATTAACAGAGGGGAGACAGTAGGATTCCTGTAGAAGGTGGAATTTTAGTTGGGATTTGAAGGAAATCTGGGAAACCCAGAGGTGGAGCTGAGGAGGGAGAGCCTTCTAGTCATGGAGACAGCCAGAGAAAACGCCCGGAGCGGAGACATGGAGTGTCTTGTTTGTGGAACAGCAAGGAGGCCAGTGTCACTGGATCGAAGAGGACTTGGTAGGGATCAGGATATAAGAAAATACTGAATATGGTGGTGGTGGTGAGGGGTAGCTTATGTAGGGCTCTGAAAGCCAGGAAAGTTTGTAATGGACTTTTTTCTAAGGTTTTTTTGTAAGTTTTGTAAGGCAGGCCCTTTAACTTCTCTTGATCTCAGTTACTCATCTTAATGGTTCTTTACATTCTAAATTTATCATCTTATGAGTCGTCAAGACTAAAATACTACTTTTTGTATGCCCCCTGCCCTGAAATTTCAGTGACTGTCCCAGGGCATTCAGGATAAAGTTCACATCCCTTATCTTAGCATTCAGAACCCTCTTTAGTCTTGCCTCAGCCAGTATTTCTGCCCTTATTTGTATATATACTTGTATGAACCATGCAGTCCAGTCAGACTGGTTTACTTGTTATTTCCCCTCACTACCATATTCTTTGTCACCTTCCCTGTAGTGTAGGCTTTTATTGTTGTTCAGTCATTTCCGTTGTGTCTGACTCTTCATGACCCCATTGGGAAATTTCCTGGCAAAGATACTGGAGTGGTTTACCGTTTCCTTCTCCAACTCATTTGACCAAGGCATATGGTGAAGTGACTTACCCAGGGTCACATAGCTACTGTCTAGGGCCAGATTTGAACTCACAAAGATGAACCTTCCTGACTCCAGGCCCAGCACTCTAATTGCCCTTTTGTTTGTGCTATTCTCTCTGATTAAACTTCCCTTCCCATTATTTATCCATTTGCATATCTTCTCTCCCTCCTTTGAGACTCATCAATCAACTGATAAGCATTTATTCCACATCTCCCAGTTGTCATGCTTTGTTTAGGACCTGGAGAAATAATACCCTCCTGGCAGCTCCAGTGAATGCCGTGGCCTTTGGTGGTGGAGAGACTTCCTCTGAGCCATAGCACCACCCTGCTGACACGCTCAGCTCAGCCTTTCCCCCTTATTGTATATATGTCCTCTCTTACAAACCAGATCCTTATCATGAGTATTTCTGGTGACCACATGTCAAGTCAATAAGTTTATTAAGTACCTACTATGTGCAAGGTATGGTTCTAAGTGTGGGGGATACAAAGATAGGCAAAAATCAGTCTTCCTGGTCCAGTGGGGGAGACAACATGTAAGCTATGTGTACACAAGATACATACAGGAGAGAAGAGTAATCACAGATGGAAGGCTCTGGAATTAAGGGCAATTAGGAGAGGCTTCTTATAGGATGTAGGATTTTAGTTGACACTTTAAGGAAGCCAGAAAGTCCAGGAGACAGAGATGAAGAGAAAATTTCAGACATGTAATGGTAATGGAATTTGGAGATCCCCCTGTGTTTTTTGGTTTTGGGGTTGGGTGTTGAAACCCAGAGCTTGTGGGATGGACTTGTTGACGTTTAGAGAGAGGGCTGAACTGGGAGGAGCCATGGATTTAGAGAGAACGCCGGAGCAGAGAAGGCCAGAGGGACTTTTGGAGAGCAGTGTTGTGGACTGCTGAGGGCCAATTGGAGCTGCCCAGGACTTTTGAGAACTGCCACCTGGAGCTGCCAAGAACCAAGGAGGCATGGCTCTGATGCTGGTATTTTGTCTGTTTTGATGTTGTTTTGCCAGATTCACTTGCTGGTGAAGGACAGTGCTCCTGTTGTAGAGGTCCTGGAACCTTGCTGTTAGTTCAGAAGCCCTGAAGGAGGATTTTCCTGTTGTATGTTAACAGAAATCCTGGAAGAGGGCCTTGCTGATGTTTTCAGGGGTTCTGGGGCTCTTCTACAGGCAGAGAGTGACTTGATGAGGACACTGGCAATGTGAGTTGTGGCTTTGTTAGGCTTTGCCTCCCCAGGAACCGGGATTGCTGAGGATTGCTGAGTACTTGCCTCGGGTCAAGATGAAGACAGGACCTCTCCTTGGGTATCGAATGCTGTTATGATATCTTAACCTTGTTGTAGCTTAAGAGTGGATGGCCTTTTGTGCTCTCCTGCCCCTTTTGATAAAGTGCTTGGCGTTCATGGATGGTATTGTAACTCAGTGGTGATCCAGGGGTGGGAAACCTTTGACTTTTTTGTGCTCTGTGATTGACCAAATGCATGTACTTTGTTTATGATTGGAAACTAATCTCCATTTGAGAAGAGAGATTTTGACTGACTAAATGAATGTACTGTCCAGGGGTGGAGTAGTACCCGGATTGAATTAAGAACTTACTTGCTAAATAAATGAATTACACTATATTTTGATTTTCTCTGTTCTGTGAATGTTTGCCTTAATCTGTCACTGAATAAATGGGGTTTGCTGTGCTGGTAATCCGAACCTTGGAAGTTGCCTTTGCTTGGCATTACAGGGACAGCCAGTGAGAATGCACTAAGTTGGGAACTGGAATGTTTCATGTGTGGAACAGCGAGGCCAGTGTCACTGGCCTCATCATAGGATGTATCTGTTTGTCAGAGGAAGAATTTAGAGCAACAGTAAACCTTCCATTGCCTGCCACTGCAGTGCCAGCCAGACTAATTCCATCCTGAATTCAGACTAGCTGAAAGTATATCAATCTTGGGATTGCAATGAGTTGGACAGTTAGATCACTTTCTGGGATGCAGTTCTCTTTGGTCTTTCCAGCCATTCATTTATCCTTGCTTTCCTTGCTTTATTTTTTTTTTTTGGGGGGGGGGGAGAGTGTACTTCTCACATGTGGTAGATCTTTATAAATGATGAGAACTTTGTTTTATCATATAGAGGAAAAAAGGCTTTTCTCTATATATCCAGAATTCTGACTCTCAGAGTATCCTGCTGTAATTCCCTTTTTCATCATAATTAGTTACCCTTTTGATGTGGATGGAATGTTCCTTTAACTTTTTATGGTCTGCTGAAGGACTATACACCCTGATTTTGTTAGGATTAGCATTTGATGACATTAGTTCTGCAGTGTGCCTGTCAGTCAGCAGTGAAAACTGTTATAGTACATAATGATGTAGTCTGAGTCAATGCCTTTGGTTGAGTTATTCGTTATGTTTCTTAAGCCTTTCACTCTATACTTGAGGCAGGTTGTGATGATAAATGATCTCTGTCTGAACTGAAACCTAGAGATGAAAATGATTCAAGTTCTACTGGTCAGTGACTCACCAGGAGTTAATGATAGGTTGGAGATTGCCCCTGGAAAATGTTCCCCCTCCCACTTACTGGTTTGTTTCATAGCAAACTGTATCTGAATTGATAAGTGACACTCATTGTTAGTGAGGTTAAAGAAAATCCAGGACCTTAAACTGTCCCTCTCCACCCCTACCCTGTCCCCCCAGAGAGAAAGTGGAAACAAGATTTGAAAAACAAATGAATTTCAAAGGAAGGTAGCTAAAGAAACATCCAGGAGATAAGTGGGGGCCAGAGGGGAGTGGGGAAGAGAAAAGATGTGTTTTTTAAGGGCACAGGTTAAGTAGTAACTTCAGCTTGCTTTTCCCCAAAAGACTTGCCTAAGTGAATGGATTGTTGTGATAAGTGTGTTCCAGATCCTTGACAGTCTGCAGCCACTGGGTAGTGAAAGTTTTATAAATACTGAGAGGGAAATCTGTGAGTCTACCAGACCTTGACAATAGCTTTACAAATTGATGGATGTTACAGGATTACGTTAGGTGTGGATTTCCTCTTGGGCCTTCCTTTGTGAAAGATTGAAATTCCAAGACTACAGCTTTGGGTTTAAGATTGAGGGTGAGAGTTGTTGGGGAAGACCTTTCAGCTTTGTTAAAACTAAGAAATCTTCAAAATTGAGGGAGAAAAATAAGATGTATTCCTTTTAAATCATGGTAATATTATAGATGTTTAGAGACATTATCTTTCCTTTCTCTCTTCTCCTCCCCATCCCATTTTTTACAGCTCCTCGTTGCAACTGTTTTAAGATCAGACAGAGCCATCAATGAAACCTTTTTAAAATTCTATGCACATATGAATTTTTAAAAATCACCATTTATGTCTTTACTAGCAAAAAAAATCCAAGTACTTTAAATTTAGATATGTGTAGCTACTGCCAAAGCAGTCCCTGCAAGATTTAGGAATTTAGAGGATAAAGCAGTCTGGTGATACTTACTTACTCATCATACTAATTCAACAAGGTGCACTTGCAGAATTTTAGCTGCAATCCATAAATCTTCTTAAAAATCTTTGAATGCAGTAAAGAGATACTTCATCCAAATCATCTTTGGGCAAAATTTTGAAATAGTAGAAAACATGATCAGAAATAGGTATATTCTCAATTAATTTAATTAAAATTAAATGTATTATTTATTTTACTAATAATTTAATGACATAATTACTTGCATTCACTCACAATGATAAATATTAATTGGGTAGCATTAAAGGTCAATTCTTTACAGTATGGTAGCAGTGGGCAAGTGATTATGTCCTATTGGTTTCTTCTGGGCTAAGTGAAATGTTGGGTTGCTGAAAATCTCAGGGTAGGTGGCTTTTGACTCAAGGAATATTGGATGCCCAGTAACTGAAACTTGCCCAAACTACCCATTTGTTGTAAATGAGTCATCTAACTACTTAAATGTGAATTAGTTAGAGCTACATGAAAGTAGAAAAAGCAACTAGGAGAGCAAAATAGAGGAAGAGTTAGGGAATCAGCTCCTGCCATCTTTTAATGTGGCATAGTGGAAGAACATTGGCATGAGAGTCAAGAAATCTAGATTGTAGTCATAGGTCTGTATCTTCTTAGGTAAGTCACTTGTCCTTCTCTGGGCCTCTGTTTCAATGTTGGTAAAATTGAGGGGTTAGGTTAGATAATGTCTAAACGCTTATTTAGCTTTAAATTTTTATCATTCTAAGTATTCACAGTACAAGTGTTTAAATCCCAAATGATCAGTAATCAAAGAAGCCAAGTTTTACCGTCTGTTGTTCATACATCTCACAGTGGTGTGATACAAATGAAAGCTAGGACTGAATTTATATCATATTGGTGTTAAAAATTCCAATCTGTCAGAATCAGATCTTCTTCACCAACTTTGGCCAGTTTGATGGATATTTATTTCTTTTGCTTTGTTGAAGATGGATTTAATGTGCCTCAGACTGCTTCTATGTGTTAAGGGTCTGAGTTCATCATATGGGACTCTTAATTTAGGCAGGAGCACAGCAATCATTTCTTTAACAAAGCAGGAAAAATGAAAAAAAAAAACCCTCAAACCTCTAGGTCATATAGTGTTCTGTGATGATTATATATGTGTGTGTGTATACATACATATACATATATATATACACATATATATATATATAATTGATTGATTGATTTTTTGGGAGGGGAAAAGGCAGGGCAATTGGAGTTAAGTGACTTGCCCAAGGTCACGTGGCTAGTAAGTGTTAAATGTCTGAGGTGAAATTTGAATTCAGGTCCTTGTGATGGTGCTCTATTCACTGTGCCACCTAGCTGCCCCCAGTTTTTTAATATTTTGATGGAAAATATGAAAAGTTTAGTGTTTGGGGAAGATACTTATTTGGGTAGTCCATTCATATTCTTCCCCTCTTCTCCCTGTTTTTCTTTCCCTTCCTTCTCTTTCTTTCCCTATCTCTAATTAATGCTGCATCTTTTTTTTTGAAAAGGGAAATAAGATTTTTTTTTGTCAGTGGAATGTCAAAACCACCATCATCTACATGTATGAAAATTAGAGCTCTCACATTCTATCTATCTATCTATCTATCTATCTATCTATCTATCTATCTATCTGTCTGTCTATCTATCTGTAATAGGGCCCCCTTAGGGCCACACTTGAGGACCTTGAAGCCGCAGGTTCCCCACCCTTATCTAGAATATATATATATTTGTGTATGTATATATATATATGCATATATACACGCATACATATATATAATATCATATTATATATGTATACATATATATATTATATATCTAAATGGTTTCCATAGCTTTACTCCATTTTCATACTCTTGCTTTTGATTTGAAAGCATTGTTGATTGTCCATGCAACTATATATCAGGATCTGGACAATAGAAAATCTTTATAAAATTAGTGTTTACTCGCCATCTACTGGGAATCCTTCCATTTGGATTCTGTCCTAAACATCCAACATGACAGTAGCCAGTGCCTTTGGCTAGCATTTGTTATTTAGTTATTTAATTTGTGTCCAACTCTTCATGACCCAATTTGGGGTCTTCTTAGCAAAGATACTGGAGTGGTATGCCATGTCCTTCTCCGGCCCATTTTATAGATGAGGAAACTGAATCAAACAGAGTTAAATGACTTGCCTAAGGTCACACAGCTAGTAAGTGTCTGAGGCCAGATTTGAACTTGGGAAGATGAATCTTCCTGACTCCAGGCCCAGCATTCTATCCTCTGCGCCACCTAGTGATCCTTGGCAAGTATACCTCTTCCTTTTTATGCCTACTTGATATTAATAAGGATTGTTGAACAAAATTATCTTACATCTTTCAAGGGGTCTTTAATGATTTCAACGTGTGAGGAAGATGCCTAGGAGAATTGTTAAAGTGGGTATTTTACTGAACCAAATGATTTTTTAATATTCAACAAAGATATTATACGTTGTGGGGATCTTGATGTCTCTATGCCTTTTAGTAACTTAAAAAATTGTAAAGATACAATTTATTGTAAAATATAATTTGTGAAAGCCTGTTTTCTTATCAACATCAGAGATACTTTCATGTGTGTGTAGACCGTTTTCATAAAAGAATCTGGAGAGATAGAAAAAGAAGATATCTAGATCATTAGGGGTATTTTCTCTGTTTTTTTTCAGACAACTTTTTTGGTTCATATTTTCCCTAAAAAAATTTTTGGTATCTTGTCCTTTTTCAAAGATCTTGAGAATTGATGTTTAATACCCCATTCCCCCAGATCATGCCACCTCTAGCACAAACCTACTCATCATCTGCTTGGTCTATTTCAATTTCTCTTCCTATCTTTATTTTCTTCAGTGCTATTTTTATATCCTTTTGTAGCAAATCAGAGACAGTTCAAACATGGAATATCATCAATGTTTAGAGTTTAATAATAGAAATGTGTATGAACCTTTTAAATTTTTTTCATGTAATACTCTTTCCTCACTTAAAGATAAAGTTTATCCTTAAATGAAATAAGTACATTTCAATAATATTCACATTTTTATAAAATTCAAGCAGTTTTTGTATTATAGGGACACTATGAAAAGATTGAACCTTTCTTATGAATATTCATTTGGTAAAAAGTAAAGAGATTACACTTTGACAGTTTGACTTAGAGACCTAGATTTTGACTGGTCCACACAATTAGTCACATAAATTAAGAAGGCTTAATTTTAAACAGAGCATCATCTACAATAATTTCTGGAACCCTTATCCTTTGATCCATGGTTAAACTGTAATTTCGTTGGTTAATGCGAAGAAATATTTGCAGTAATATAATAGCTCTACAAGTAGTCCATTAAGTTGAAAACAAAATCATAATGTAACATTAGACTATTTGAACTGAAAGAAGCTTTAGAGTTCGTGTAGCTGAAGCTCCTTTTACGGATAAGGAAATTGGTCCCCAGACAGGTTAAATGATTTGCCTAAGGTTATACAGCTAGGTTGATGTATAAAGACAACCCTTTAAGATAAGTCAATTGATTTGTTTCTCTAGGTTATATGACTTTAGTTTAAGCATTATTGGTTACAGCCATATAGACTATGGGTGGGTAGATAGCAACTTACAATGAACTTCACATATTCTCATGTGTGTGTTAATGAATATATATACATATCTATCATAAAAGATGCTACCACTGATACATTTTGGACTCATGAGTTTAGCTATAACTGATAAAGTTGATCCAAGATGTTCAGGTGCAATTCCTTTTGTACCAAAGGAAGTCCAAGTGACTATTTTCAAATTATGCCCATTTGTGCCATTTTGTTGTTGGTAGCCTAGTATTATGTTTGTCCAATTAGTGAAGGGCCTGTGATTTAGTAGTTATTGACTCTTAGTTCCTTTAATTACTCTTTTAGAATTTCTTTTCAAAATAGAATTGAAAATTGTTTATTGATTGCTAATGAAATAAATTTAAGTTAGCTTACAACTTTTAAAAAATGTATTCCTTAAATTTTTTAACTTAACCTTTCTTCCTTCCTTCCTTCCTTCCTTCCTTCCTTCCTTTTCCTTCTTTCCTTCCTTCCTTCCTTCCTTTTCCTTCTTTCCTTCCTTCCTTCCTTCCTTCCTTCCTTTTCCTTCTTTCCTTCTTTCCTTCCTTCCTTCCTTCCTTCCTTCCTTCCTTCCTTCCTTCCTTCCTTTTCCTTCTTTCCTTCCTTCCTTCCTTCCTTCCTTCCTTTTCCTTCTTTCCTTCCTTCCTTCCTTCCTTCCTTCCTTCCTTCCTTCCTTCCTTCCTTTTCCTTCTTTCCTTCCTTCCTTCCTTCCTTCCTTCCTTCCTTCCCTTTGTTTTCTTTCTTTCCCAGAGCTGTGTCACTTGATCACCTGCCACGTTTTCAGGAGATTTATTCTGGATGAATGGATGATTACTCAGTATCTTCTGCACTTCCTCTTTGGGTAAGGTTGAGCCAATCCATATGTTCCAAAAGCTTAAAGAGTATATACTATATTAGTCAGTTTTTAGTCCCTTAATCACTTCATCCCCACATAAGCTTTGTTAACTGATGTTTGTGCAAAGGATATGAGTTAAAAAGTCAGACCTGTCTCCTTCCCACCCTCTCTGAGTGCAGATAATTGAAGTTCCTGTAGAGAAAGAGACTTCAAATCCTTCTCCTCTTTTCTAAGTAGCTTTTTAAAAAATTCACTTAAATTTGATGTGTGCCATGTGATCCCATCAAAAGTGGAAAACGTTCTAAGAATTCCCAGTGGGGTCTTAAGTGGAGAGGATCCATCATGGCAAGTTTTAAATTCAATCCTTTCAGTTGCCAAAGATTGACAGTAAACATTTAAACCTTCCAGAACCAAGCTAGAACTCTTTTTCAGAGTAGAGAGAGTTTTATTTCTAATTGTAATTGTAAGAGGAGATAAACTAAGGGGATTTAGGTACATTGAAATATCACTCTCAAAAGTTTGGGAGTCCAACAGTTGAGGCTGTTTTATACACACCAACACACATATACACATGTGTATGTGTATACAGATATATTTTATGTAATTTCTCTTTGTATGTGTTTACACATGTATACATCTATGTCTACATACATCATTTGACTATTTAATAAGGTCCACAGTCTTGCGTACATAATAAAACATATACTTAGAAAAGGGTCTGTGAACTCAATTGTGTATTTTCTTAGCATTGGTTATATGGTTTTGATGAGTTTTTTAAAAAAACAGACCCAATTATTCTTAACCAAACTTGTTTTTTTATATTACACATAGGACAGTTTTTTATTTCTTTTTTTCCCCAGGATTACATACACAAACAACAATAACAATAATAACCATAAATTTACAATGAACTCCAAAAGTATATGTGGCCTAAATATGAAATTTTCACATCACTTTAAAAATAGAGAATGGAAGAAGATACTTTTCATAACTCTGGTTAAGAGTAGCTTTCGTAATCAAATGGGATTCCACAGATCACAAAAGACAAAATAGACCATTTCTGTTACATAAAATTAACAAGGTTTTGCAATAAAAAATCAGTTCAGCAGACTATTAATATAAATTGTCAAGTGAAGGAAACATTTCCTTTGAATATCTTTGAAAAAGTCTGATATCAAGGCTATGTAGGGGATTGATGGTGTTTATAAAACCAAGAGTCACTCTGTAGTGGATAAGTGGTTAAATATTGGGAACCAGCATTTCAAAAGAAAAATTGCAAAGGAGAGTAATTTATGTCTTTAAGAAAATTTAAAATTTAAATAACTTTGAAATTTAACCCTACCCATGTCAAATTGGCAAAGATGATAAATGATTGAAATAATGTTGGAGGCGCTCTGTGGTGACAGGCACATACTGATATGTTGTTGACCAAGCTGTGAATTGCTCCATCCTTTCTGGAAAACAAATTTTGAAATTATGAAGCAAAATTCACTAAACTTCTAGTGCCTTTTGATGCAGTAATCCTTTTACTAGGAATCTATTCTGAGGATGTCAAAGACAGAAAAGTGTCAATGGGGCACTTTTTGTGATAATAAAAGTATTGGAAACAAAGTAGGTCCCCACTGATTGACGAATGGCTGAACAAACTGTTAGATGAGTGGAATGGAATATTACTATACAGAAAGAAATGAAAAATATGGAGAATTGCAAGAAATACAGGAAGCTTTGAATAAACTAGTGTAGAATGTCGTAAGCAAAGACAACAATTTGCACAACTAAAATGATATGTAAATTAAAAAAAAAAACACTAAAGAGAAACCAAACTATGATTGTAGTGACCAATCTTAGTACTGGAGATCAGAAAATGATCTCACTGGAGAAGTGGATCAGTCCTGATTCTCCTTTTGAGGATCCCAAATAACTCCCACTGAATTTCAATCACTTTTCTTGCAATTTTCCTTGTGATGGCAAGAAATAGAAGAAGATTTCCCAGGAAGGTGTTAGCAGCTCTGCCTCTTTTTTTTTAATTTTTGGCTTTTTGTAGGGCAATTAGGGTTAAGTGACTTGCCCAAGGTCACACAGCTAGTGTTAAGTGTCTGAGGGCAGATTTGAACTCAGGTCCTCCTGACTCCAGGGCAGGTGTTCTATCCACTGCACCATGTAGCCACCCCAGTGCCTCTTCTCTTAAGTGCCTAACATTGCTTGCTACTACCTACCTGTGAACAAGCATTAATCTCTATAGTTTAAAGATTGGGAATCTAATAACTGACCCTCAGCTTTACTCTCAAGATATTTGAAAGGATCAGCCTGCTTTTTAAAACTTGTATGTACTTCTGTTTTGCACTGAAGTTTCTGTTAATGATATGCTATGATGTTAACCACCTCTTGTTCTCACTCTGGTCAGGCTTTATAGGTAACAGCATTAATGGCTCACATTTAATATAATGTTTTATGATCACAAATTTTTTTATACATTCTATATTGTCTTATTTTGACCTTATAGCAGTCTAGTGGTAGTAGTAATGCAGATTGTTTTATACTAGTTTTAAATATGAGGAAATTGGGACTTAGATGAAAGTGGCCTATCCAAGGTCACATAGCTACCAAGTAATGCCAGAATTTGAATATGGATCTTCCATCTTCAAATCTGTTACCCTTTCCATTATGCTGTCTCAGCATATGGGCCATATGAGTTAAAATAACCCATAAGAGGTTCTACAGATTACCTGATGGAATAATAAATTACATTTATTATATTAATTATATTTATTTTCCCATAGGTTAGATCTCAACTAATGAAAATTTTTTCAACTAGTGAAAAAAATCCAAAACCAGACATAAAAAGAGACTTTAATCTCAAGTATCAAGTTAGAGAACCCTGAACCCATATGTTCAAGACTAGAGAGATGCTATCATGTGTAAGTTAGACTGCTGAGCTTGGAGTCAGGAAAGCCTCTGTTCAAAACCTGCCTGGAACCCTTGCTCTGTCAACTTAGCCAAGTTATTTTCCCTTACACCTCAGGCAACTCCTCAGGACTTAACCTGAGGTAGAAAGAGATCTCACACTTTGTTCCCCATGTTGGTGAAACCACATGCCCTTCCTTCTGGGTGTGTGTGTGTGTGTGTGTGTGTGTGTGTATGTGATTATATAATAATTTCCAAAACAAGGAATGTGATAATTTTATTGTACTTTCCACTGTGATCAGAACAAATTTTGAGTATTGTTTCAGTGCTGGATGCCAAATTTTACAAGTGATGTTGGCGAATTGGCGTAATAATACTATTAATAACTGACATTATAATGTACTTTGAGGTTTGCAAAATGCTGAAATGTATAATTTCACCTGATCCTCACAATAACCTCATAAGCTGGTGGCTGCAGATTCGAGGGCAAGTGCCTGGTTTGATTTTTTGTCTTTGTGTTACCAGAGTCTAGCACACAGCGTCTTACACAAAGTAGTCACTTAACAGGTATTTGCTGAATTGAATTTTACAGATGAGGAAACTGAGACTTACAGAAATTAAATGACCCATGGTGGCACAACTAATAAGTCTCAGAGGTGGACTTTGAGCCTAGGTCTCTTCTTACTTCTGTTCAGCACTATTTTTATTATTCCGTTAGGACATCCAGACAAATACAAACCAGGATGGTGAGGAACTGAGAAACTAGGTCATGTGAGCAAGTTGAAGGGAGAGAGTACTTAGCCTGGAAAGGAATACTTAGTTTGGGGGGAGGGGAGAGTAGAGGCTGGGTAGATTGGAGATAGCCTGTTAACTGGTTTTAGATATTTAGATGGAGCACATGGGGTCTGTGTTACTCTTGAGTGCAAAACCATGACCAGTGGAAAGTTACAGGTTTTTGATTCAATATAACAACTATCTAATGGAGATGTACAAAAATAAACATATACCAGCTGATGAAGTAAGCTCCCTGTTACCAGTGGTATTAAAGGAGTACATGCCACTTGTTGGATATGTTGTAGTTCTAATTCCTGCACTTGGTGGGAGGTTGGACTCTGAACTGGATCATGGCATGACTGTTCTTATTTTTGTCATCTATTCCATTTTATTTTAATTCTACATGTTTTATGCCAAAAACTAGAGTCCTTTTAGTTATTTTCAGCACATAATAATGGATCTCTAAGTGTAGTGGCAACCACACTGGCATACACAGGATTTCTGCTATTACAGGTCCTTAGATCTGCTTTACTAGGAAAGATTGGTATTTAACGGGTCAACAGTCATTTTTAAATTACATCCACTAGTTCAGAAGAAAAGTCAGCACCCTGAACTTCAGCGAAAATACAAACAGAGAAAATCCAAGCAGAGAAATAAAGACCAACAGAAAGGGCTCTGACTGTCTGAATAAGCTATATAGTTTAAAACACATCCTTGGATTGAGAGAGCCTTTACCTCTGAGCAGTCAGGGAGCTCTGAACATATGGCCACTCAGAATCTAGACCAGGGATTCACAAGATCCTTCTCATAAGAGAGCCCCCAAAGCAAAATACCAACACACAGACACAGACACAGACAGACAGACAGACATACACACACACACACACACTCACACACTGCTCAGAGCCAGAAGGCGTCCCAAACATCATGACTCAGTGCCTAATAAGAAATTAGCAAAAGGTGTGAGAAAGCCTTCCTACAAACAAGTCTCCTCTAAGCAAGCTTCCCTTAATGGGCCTGTTAATGAGTGAGACCTGTTAATGGGTGGGGAAGATCTTCAACTCCATTAACATTACAGTAAGGAATCTGGGAAAATAATTTGATCCATTCTCTCATATTTGGGGAAGTTAAACTAATCATTTAGGACTGGTGTTGTATAGTTTATTCATGAATATTTTTAGGAAACTTTTAACTACCTTGATAGCTTCCTTTGGTATCTTATTTTAGTGTTTTTTCATCTTGACTGTAAAAATATCTTTTCACCTTATTATGCAGTGGAAAGAGTGTTGGATTTAATATCGGAGGAGCTATTATATTCAGATTTTGGCTGTGTGATTTTGGTCTAATAACTTAATCTCTCTTGGTCTCAGTTTCGTCATCCACAAAAATGAAAGAACTAAACTAAAGGACCTCCGACATCACTTCCAACTATAAATCTATGATCCTATGATCTCCTGTTTTATTTTAAGTATATTTACTCTTGTTTAATCCTTCCTATATAGAATATAGAAAATAATTAATTATCCATTCTTCCGAACATTGATTAAGATGTGCTAAATTGACACAGTGATGACAGTTCTATGTTTACATTTAACCTGGGTTTCATTCATCTTGCCTTATTGTCCTCCCCATTTTTTCTGTAGACTTCATGGCACCAGTTAGATCAAAGATTACCTCTGAGTGCCACCAAGGCATGAAGAAATAAGTATGGCAAGCCCAAGACATAGGAGAAATCAGAGAATCTCAGAATTGTAAACAATCTCTGAATTCATGTAATCTAACCTATGCCCAAAGCTGCATAATACAAGTTATGTTAAGATGACATTTTATTTAATTAAGCATTCCTGTCTTTGACATAAAAATCTCATAAATAAGAGCCATATTATCTTGAAGAAAGAGACTTATCCCAAGTCCCACCTTTCCCAATCCATAGAATTGCCAATTATATTCCTAAAGTGCAGATCATTTCTTATTTAGTAAGATCCATTGGCTTCTCATTGACTCTTAAGATCCAATAACCTTCTGTTCAACATCTATCTCTAGCCCATGTGTCCCACCTCATGTTACTCCACTTCACACATTCCAGTCTCACCAAACTGGTCTTCTTGACCCCAAATTACTTTGTATTTCCTGGGTTATTTATTTTGTATTTACTTATATGTGTTCATGCTATTTCTCCCAAGAGATTGTAAGCTCCTTGAGGGCAGGGACTTTTATTTTGCATTTGTATTCTTGATGCTTACCTCATTGCTCAGCATTTAATGAATGCCTATCAAATAAGCCCTAGAAAAGGCTAAAAGAATACAGCAGCAGAAATTGTGTCCAACTCATTGTGTGATGTATAAGATGATAGTTGCAGTTTTCTCAAACATAAACACTAAAGGTCCTCTTCATGCTGCTCAACACAGGAAGCAAGACTTTGTCAACATCTCTCAGAGCCTCGGTTCCTAAAATGGGGCTAATAGTGTCTATAGTCCCTACCCCACAAGGTTGTTTTGAGACTTCAGTATATTTGTGGCACTTTTAATCTGGAAAAGGCACTCTGTAAGTGTTAGCTATCGTCATTGTTGTTAGTACTATTGCTACCCAACAGTACCTAAACCCCAAACTATAACTAACACGTTGACATTAAAGTTATTCTGACCGCAAATCCGTGCTGTTGGATTTTAAATATGAAATGAAAAGTAATGGCAAGCATGGCTCCCAAGGGAATCTTTTTAGACAAGTCATTATGAGTTGATGGTGACAAAAGTGGCAGAGGAAACACCATTGAAGACTGACAAGAATTCTAAACATTTCATCATAGATTCTAATCACTAGCAGATCTTGTTGATATATAGTGATGAAAGATGGATAGCATAGCACCAACAAAGGTATGAAATAGTCCAGGATACAAAGATGTAGAGCAATCTCATAAATAAGATAGGCTGAAGTATTGATTATACCTGCACTCTGTTCAGAACAGATGGTAGCACCAATAGTGTTGGAATTTTAAGTAATACTTATGCACATGGGTAATTAAATCTTCTAGCAGTATCATCTTTGAACATGAAAGGAGGATCTATTGGAAGTATTTGATTTCAAAAAAAGCCTGATTGGCTTTAGACCTTGTGACCAGAATGTTAAAAGTATGGTTTTTTTTTTCCATTGAGAATAAATTTTCTGAGACTATTATCATTTGCTCAGAAGAAATGTCAGTATTCTTAATATCCTTCCAGTATTATCTTGCTTCCATTTGGGGAGTATTCTGAAACATTGTCTCCTGAGTTTTACCTTCCTTCAGCTTAGAGCAGTCCTACTATTTGGATTATTTTTTTAAAATCACTAAGTATGAGATAAGGATTTCGTTTGCATTAATATATTTTTACATTTTGTTGTTTATCATTAAATCTTTCATTTGTGTGAGTGTATCAGAATAGTTTTATTACATTCATGGGATATCATATCTCTTGGAATTTTGCTTCACTGACAATGGTTTATTCTTTTTGTCTTTTTCCTCCTGGAAAGCAATAGATTAGGCTATTGTCGGTTGATTAAAGGGAACATTTGATAAACTGTTTTTTATAGTATTGCCCTTTTTTGAATCCCCAAAGAGACTAACATCAGATTCTAATAATGGTTGGCAGGTGTTTTTGAATGAGGGATTTTTTATGCTAAGTAAAATACATATGAATCATCCTGATTCCTCTCATTTAAACAATAATACATATTGTTTCAAAATTAGCTCATTTCTTAGGCCTTTTCTTGTCCTTTTTAAGACAAGTTCTACCTTGATGGATCTAAGAAAGTAGAGCTCAAAATTTTTTCATTATATATGAGGTATATTCTATTCTTTTCTCACTTTATTTTCCCTGTGCCTCTAGTCCATTCCCACCTCCCACCAAACAAGCCCCCCATCTCTTAAAATAAAAAGAAACAGGATGAGAATTTGGGGTACAGGACATATAAAATGTTAGAAAAAATTAGGATGGTTAAGAGGCATGGATTTATCTGTGGGATGATTTGACTCTTAATATGTGTCTTATAGTAGTGATATTAATACTCAAATATAGTTTTTAAAGAAATGATTAAGCATTGTATGGCTCTCAGATTTAGTAGCTTTAAGTAGTTATTTGAGGCAAAATCAAAGCAGTTCTCTGGAATTTTTTTTTCCTAGGGAGTTCAGAAAGGGGTTATCTCACATGTCCTCTTATAGTATTATCTTGGAATGAACCCAGTTTTATGAATGGGAGAAGTAGCAATCCCTGTCAGTTAAGGAAGAATACTGAGAATGTTCTACTCTAGTTTGCTCTGAGTCTTAAGAACTTGAACAGCTCTACAGAGTGAGAAGCTCCAGTTCACCATATTAACTGATGTTTGATTTGTGTGACTTTGCTGATAAAGAAGAAGCTAAATAATGAAAACAAACCTCAAAGTATCAAGAATGTTGGCAATAGCTCGTAACTATGAGCACTCTTAAATTTTGAAGGCTTAGTAGGATATAGTTTACATATTCAAAGGCCAGAATTATATCAAGAGAATTGCGAAACAAGTGTTAATTTACAGTGGTAGAGGGATTTCTTCTGTGGGAATTTGATTCCAATAAAATTTCAGAAGCAATACAAAAACAACCAAAACAAAAAATCCCTTACTACACTTTTTGTGTAAGGTTGTTGCTGAGTGTGTTTATAGCCCACTTACACCTAACACGTACCTCTCCATTGCCTTTTCACTCATCCATATTTTTGATTCTTCAGAAACTTGGTGTTATAATATTTGCAACCATGTGTCATCAACAGACATGGAGGATTTCCTGTCTGGGGTCCAAAAGGAAGGATTTTCTTTAAATGGTGAAGTCTCTTTAGATCCTGTTTGCAGATAATATTGTGCTGATCATATTAAGACTCAGAAAATTGTTGAGCCTTCAAACTGAATTCCTTACTTATTCAAAGAGAGAGGTCTAGGAAGCTATGTTAGAAAACCTGAATGGATGAAAAACCCATTGTTTAGACATATGGCATGCAGTTGGAAGGCAAATCTACTGATTTGGTATGCCTAGGAATGTGCCTGAGATAAGTATTGTAGATGAACAATTGAGTTGGGCCCAGAGTTGAATAGGATAGAAAAGAGGTAGATTCCTTAAAAAACAAACAAAAACCAGACCCTAAAAATATAGAATAAGAACAAAACCAAAAAATGATATAAAATAGTTTGATATTGTAAAAGCTGCTGTCACATTTTCTTTTCCACATCAGTTGGTAAGCATTAGATATTTTGGTAAACTCATGAATGTTTCACTTCTCTCAATTTGTTTAAACTATACAAAAGGTATGTATCTAAAAAATTCCTGTAAAGCTTTCCCTTCTTGTCTCACTTTCTTCTGTGTGACCTTACTCCACTCTGGCCTATCAATCTTGGCATTGAGCCACTTTGGTTGAAAAATTCTTAATTTTTGGATTTTATTAATTTAAATGATTTTAGGTAGAAAAAAACAAGAAAACCTAAAATAGCTGATTTATATGTTCTTGTAAAACAATTTGTGCTTTAATTTGTTTTCATTAAGTAGGAAATTGTTGTCTAGTTGTAACAAGAGCTTCCAGTGTAGGGCACTGCAGCTCAAGCTAACTTAAAACTGAAATAACTTTGAAATGAACACAGAGTTTGCTTATACATGGTATCATTTTGCGAAATTATAAAATTATTTTTTAAGGGCTGCTCTCGAGAGAGGAGTTTTTGTGACTAACATTCCAGCTGTGGTTTTGGAGAGTATGTTTTCTGAAGCTCCATACAGAGGGCATTAGGTGTGTATGTTAGCTATGAGAATGCTTAAAAAAGAAACTGAGGCTAGTTTTAAGTGAGTAAACCTTTATTCAGCAAACTTTCGAATAGTTTTTCTATGGAACTTTCGTGGTAATTCTGGAATGCAGGGTCAAACAACAGCCCAGTCATAAATTATTCCCTGGTGGCTCTGAGGCATTATGGCACGCTGTCCAGGCTAATCATTTCAAGCGGTCCATGGAAAACCACTTTCTGGTTAAGTCTGCATCATCCTGTTCCACCAATGGAAAAAATTGAACATGATGAGGGTGTGTAGCTTGCAGACAAAAATACATCCAGCATTGCACAGGATCTGTTTTTAGCTCCCAACGGCCGAACATTTTCAAGTGTTAGACACAGTTTCCTGGCTTACCGTGGGCAGAAAAGAAAGGAGCGTGTATATGTGTGGATATACTCTGCCTCTTTGTAGATTGCTCCTGACACACAGAACCATGAGAAAAACTGGTTGAAATAGAAGTTTTGGTGAAGGTAAGGTTGTTCGTGGCTAAAGTCTAGGAGGAAATGGTTTGGAATTACAACTTGTCTCTGTTTATAAAACTATAAATGTCAGCCCAAAATGACTTTATAATAATAAACCATAATGTTCATTATTTTTAAGTTTTATGCTTGTTTTCTTTTTTCTAACTTATGTGGTGTAACTTTCTAACTTATATAGTATAACTTTCTAACATATATAGTATTCTCCATTGTAGACACATAAATTTAGTACCTTCAGATTTGAGTGACGATTGTCAACTTTATCTCTCAGAACTCATATCTATAAATGCCCTGTATTATCACTTGCCTCAATTTTCCAATTACTTCTGGAAAAAGCTGACTCTCCTGATTTGTTGAGTATAACATACTGGTGATGTAGCATTTATTTCACAACCTGGACACTTAAGGTATTCTTTATGTATTCATTAAATTTTTTCTAAATTTTATTTTTCTGGCATATTCAGGATGGTTAGAATGTGAAAGAAAACAAGTGTATTTTAAAAAAATTTGTCAGTTATTAACTTTCCATCATGCCTGTTTTCTCCCGAGTGGTAGTTATTTGACCGTTGAATTTTGAACTTTAATACTTCAAATGTAGTCAGACATCATTTAACATGCTGAAGTTCTTTCCTGAACTCTCTGCATCAGAAGAGAAAGTCCTTCTAATCTAGGAAGTGCCTTGTTTAAACAGAATGATTAATTCTCTTTACAATTCAACAGAGATGGCTGATTCCTTAGGGAGTTTGTGTGAAAAGTAGAAGTAATATATGATGGTCAGTGTGTGTTTCTATTATGAGTGACAGAGTTATGGCTTCTTGTTGGTGTATTTCACTATTGCCTTTATGTTTCTTTGGTCAAGCATGTAATTCATAGAAAATTGGTAGGTGGAAGTACATAAATAGGAGACTACATTAAAATAGCCCCTTAACTTAGGTGATTATTTATAGAAATCCTGGAGAATATGGTGTTGCTGAATCACTGTTATAGGGATTTCCACATTTCCTAGGGTAACAAAACTGAACAGTTTTCTAATACTCTGAAAGTTTTTCTGAATTTAAATTTCTCTTTTTGACACAGTCAGTATTTTAAAACTGGAAGATGTTTTTTATTTATCTTAGCAGTGCTAGGTGCAAAATGTAAATTTCTTTCTAATATTCATAGTGACCTATGTGGGAATGTTTTTGTGGTGCTCACTTTACTCTTAAAGGTAAAGAAAAAAAGTGAGCTTTTCTTTATTTAAGCAACCTCAAACTAAAAACTCTCCACATTCCTTCTCCCCTGAGAATGTAGGTGGGAAGCAGCTGGTCAAAATAGTCAACATCATTTTATTTTTCATTATCTCTTACTGATGATAAAATACCTCACTGACAATTATAAAAACTATTAAGAGCAGGTATGGGATGAACAATGCCTGGTTTCCTTTTTAGTCAGACTAAATCTTGTCAGCTATGTTGATTTTTAACAGACTTATAACCACCAGCTTCTGTCCTCCTTATAACCTTGTAACATGTCTAAACTGACTGTAAATAATAGTGTGTTACAAATAGCAATAGAAAAGCTCTTTTCCTTTTATATTTTGGTTTTTAGGGCTAGAAAGCTGCTCTTAAAACCTGATCAGTCCAATGATGACTATAAAGGACGTGTGGAGATGTTAGGTAAATGTTGGGTAAAGAGATTCTAAGTGTAAGTGATAAATTGAAAGATAAAGAAACTGTCCTTCCACACTGGTCTTTTGCTTTAAGAGAAGTTTTAGAATGCTTTTGAGAAGTAAGGATTTCCATTTTTCAAAGAATTGAACCCCTAATCCTTTTTTTTTTTTTTTTGCTACTGCTTTTACTCCAAGGACATTATTTTGAGTGTGTTTTGCAAGGTTGGGTCAGGAGATATAAAGGGATGAAATTTTCATTTTTAAATATTTGACAGAATGCTCCTATCTTTGTGCATGTTCATGTTTCTATACATTTCTCCCTTCAGATGTCCAGCTACAGACAATTTTTGTATCTTTCCATGTGATCACAGAATCTGGGTTAGGATGGGATCAAGACGAAAGGGAACTTAGAGGTCATCGAGTCCATTTCAAAGATGAGGAAACTGAGGCTGAGAGAGATTCACTGACTTGCCTATAGTCAACAGAAAGTGACAGAGATGGGATTTTAATCCCAAATTAACCATATTATGCCAGGCTGTCTTTTGTTGGACTTCAGAGGGCTGCATAGGCTAACCCTTGTATGAACAAAGATTCCTTTACAGTGACCCTGGCACGTCATTATCTAGTCTTCTCTTGATGTTTGTTTCCTCAACTCACTATTCAGTTTTGTTTTATTTTACAAAGTATACTCTTTGTGTATCCCATCTAGTGCCAGAATATCCAACTATACTTTTTGAGAGATTATCCTGTTTGTTCGTTTGTTTGTTTGTTTTAAAGTATCCTGAAAAAATTCTAGCAAATACTTGTGGAAGGTTGATAATTTGTTTTCTTGTTGACATAATATACATCTTCGATGGGGAGACATGAAAGCCAGGCTTACTAGTAGGACTATAAAATAGGCTTAAATAAAAGTACAACATAGGGGGTAGTGAGGTGGCAAAGGGAATTGAGTCTAGATCCAGGAAGACTCATCTCCTTGAGTTCAAATCTGTCCTCAGATACTCTCTAACTGTGTCACCCAGCTAACCCTGTTTGCCTCAGTTTCCTCATCTGTAAAATGAGCTGGAGAAGGATTTGGGAAACCACTCTGATATTTTTTGCTAAGAAAACCCCAAATGGGGTCACAAAAAGTTGTACATGACTGAAATGCCTGAACAACAATAGACAGTATTGAAAGAAATAATAAGTAATATTAAAAAAAAACATAGATGGTTGTCTCACTCATTTGCATAGCAAAGTATAGACATTTATGTTGTTGGTCATTGGATTATAAGGTTTTTACAATTAACTTGATAGTTAATGGCATATGTCCAGTTATGGTGGCTTGAGTGTCATATTTTCTGTCAAATCCTCCTATTAGGACTATGAGCTTCTTTCAAAGCTCAGCATAAGTACTGTCTTCCACAAAAGGGTACTTGGTTCACCTTAGCTGCTAATGCCTGCACCTCACTCCAATTACTTTTTATTTATGTTGTTTATACTTCCATATATACACTGTTGTTTTATCAAATAAAATATAATTTTTGTTTTTAAAAACATTTTTATTTTTAGTTTTCAACATTGACTTCCATAAGATTTTGAGTTCCACATTTTCTTCCTATCTCTCCACTCTCCACACCCCAAGACAGCATGTAATTTTATATAGGCTCTACATATACATTCTTATTAAATCTATTTTCACATTAGTCATGTTGTGAAGAAGAGTTACAAAAAATGGGAGAAACCATGAGAAAGAAGAAACAAAACAGAGTAAATAATATGCTTCAGTCTACGTTCAGACTCCATAGTTTTTTTTCTGGACGTGGACAGCATTTTCCATCATGAGGCTTTTGGAGTTGTCTTATATCCTTGCATAGTGAAGAAGAGATTAAGTTTATCAAAGTTAGTCATGGTACAAAGTGGCTGTTACTGTGTACAGTGTTCTCCTGGTTCTGCTCACTTTACTCGGCATCAGTTCATTTAGATCTTCACAGGTTTCTTCTGAAGTCTGCCTGCTCATCATTTCTTTTTTTTAAGTGATTTGCCCAAGATCACACGGTTAGTAAGTGTTAAGTGTCTCAGGCCGGATTTGAACTCAGGACCTCCTGACTCCAGGGCCAGTGCTCTTTTCACTGTGCCACCTACCCACCCCTGCTCATCATTTCTTAAAGCATAATAGAATTTCATTACATTCATATACCACAACTTGTTTAGCCTTTCCCCAGCTGATGGGCATCCCTTCAGTTTCTAATTCTTTGCCACCACAAAGAGAGCTGCTATAAATATTTTTATACATATGAGTCCTTTTCCCTTTTGTATGATCTCTTTGAAATATAGACTTAGAAGTGGTATTGCTGGTCAAAGAGTATGCACATGTTTATAGCCCTTTGGCCATAGTTCCAAATTGCTCTTCAGAATGGTTGGATCAGTTTACAACTCCACCAACAATGCATTAGTGTTCCAATTTTCTCACATCTCCTGAAACATTTATCATTTCCCTGTTTTATCATCTGAGCCAATCTGATAGGTCTGATGTGTCATCTCAGAGTTGTTTTGATTTGCAGTTCTCTAATCAATAGTGAGTTGGAGCATTTTTTCATATAATTATAGAGAGCTTCAATTTCTTCATCTGAAAACTGCCTGTTCATATCTTTTGACCATTTGTCAGTTGGGGAAAATAGAATTTTCTTGAGGGCAAGGACTATTTTGTGTGTGTCTTCAGCACATGGAGTATAGTAGGCACTTGATTTTTTTTTTTTTAGGTTGATTGATTTAAATGTCAGGAAGCTTTGAATTTTATTGTTGTAAAACCATATTAAAGATGTATATGCCCTTTTTATAATCAGAGAATACAGAAATCAGATCAGATCTAGAGGCATACTTGGAGAACAACCAGGCTAAATCCTCTCATTTTATAGATAAGGAAAGTGAAGGCCCAATGAAATTAAGTGACTTTCCCAAGTTAGGTTGGAGAAGAGCCTGGACATTAATCCATTTCTTCAAATTCCCAATGTTCTTCTCATTGGCTGACACTGCCTCTTTGATTTTTGTGCAATGTTACTTATTTTGATATCTTACTTTGTAAATCTTCTCCTTGCCATTTGCCCTAAGAATATATGGTCTAGTCTTCTAGATCATTTTTATAGTTGAGGATGAGAATAATCTATTTTCTTTGATTCCTCCAAAGTCATATAAGTGCTATATTAGTTCATTGAGAATGAGCGACAGATTTGCTCATTTGAGATAGGTGTCCTTAATCTAAGATGAGGAAACCCCTATAATTAACTAAGAGTGAGCCAATATTTTGCTTTCTTTTCTTAGATTTTAAATTCTAGATTAAAGCTCTGGTGTCAGTCCTAGAATGAGTGTCTCGTCTCTTCCCAAGTATTCTCAGAAATATTAAGCCCTGTCTCTGCACAGAGATAAAAAGAGACAGACAGAAAATTGGAAGATTACTTTTAGTATAAGCATGAGTTAAGGTAAAAAATATCTTCAGAAAAATAATACAAACTGTTATTGATAAGATGATTGGCTCCAGGTTATCCTAGGACAGAGATTGGAATCACTGTATTATTCCCAAAAGACATCCATGCAGTATGCTCAAAGTTAAATTAAGATGCTACATTTTATCAGGAAGGGTATTTTAGAAAGAAAGTGACAAACATCTTGATCTTGCCCACAATGAAAGTACCTGCTATATTTGGTTCTTAGTAGAATGTAAAAGGCTGGGACTATTTAATTATTGCCTCTCTATTTCTAGCACTTGACATAGTGCCTGGCACATAAAAGGCATTTAATAAAACTTATTGATTAATTCTAGTCCCTGCACCTTAGGAGAAATATGCAACAACTTTACTAAAGTCCAGAGAAGGGTAGCTAAAAAGACTGGGAAATGGTCTTTTGTTCAAGGAAATATTCAAAAGAGTTGAAGTCTTGTCCAAAAAGAAAAAACTGTTTTAAGAACTATGAAACCATAAAATATTAAGATAATAAAAATGGCCTTGTACTTTAAATATTAGTATTCTAGGGAGATTGTAACTCTTGAAGGCAGAGAAAAGTATAAACTGTTAGACAAATGTTATTTATTAAATAAAAAACGTTAAATTCAGTTGTGACCTTGGGCAAGTTACTTCTCTCTGGGTCTCAGTTTCCTCATCTGTAAAATGAGATTTGACTAGTTGATTTCTAGGATTCCATCCAGCTCTAAGTTCTGTGAATCATGGAATAAATAAATCCAGTATCATTTAAAAGGAAAAGAAGCACCAGCATCTAGGGAGAATCAGGAAGGGCTTTGCATAGGAGGTAGTACCTGAATTGTGTCATGAAAGAAACTAGAGTTTTTAGAGGTAGAGTTGAGGAAGGAGTGAATGGGTGACACCTCATAGAAGGGCACAGAGATGGGAGATGGAAGGCTGAGTTCAAGGAAGCAAGCTGTCTGAGCTAGAACAGAGAATTTGGGAAAAGGAGTCATGCTAATAACCCTGGAAAGGAAGGTGGGAAGCAAGATTATGGAAGACTGAATAGTCTATGTTTTATCCTGAAATCAATAAGATGGCACTGAAGGTTTTTGACTAGGAGAGAGAAATCATCAGGGCTATGCATTAGAATAGGAATTATTTTGGAAGCTCTGTGTAGGGAGAATCGAAGAGAATAGAGATTGGAAACAGACCAATTAGAAAGTTAGTGCAATAGGCTAAGGGGAAAGGTGATAAAGGTCTAAATTAGGGTGGTGGCCATGTGGATGGAGAGAAAAGAACAGATGTTAGAGGTGTACTAGGGGTAGAGTTGACAAGACTTGTCAACTGCCTAGATGTTGAGAGTGAAAGCACCATGAGTGGTTCCCAGCTTGTGAACCTCGCTGATTGAAAGGTGTGGGGTACCGTAAATAGATACAGGGAAGTTTGGAGGAGGGGGCATTTTAAAGGTGAGCATGATGTGTTTTGTTTTGAACATGTTTAGTTTGAGATGCCAATGGGACATTCAGGTAGACGTGTGCAGCAGAAAGTCAGAAGAAGAGTTACAAAAAATGGGAGAAACCATGAGAAAGAAGAAACAAAACAAACAGAGTAAATAATATGCTTCAGTCTACGTTCAGACTCCATAGTTTTTTTTCTGGACGTGGACAGCATTTTCCATCATGAGGCTTTTGGAGTTGTCTTATATCCTTGCATAGCGAAGAAGAGATTAAGTTTATCAACTTAATGATTGATTAAGTTTATCAACTTTTTTTTTTAATTTATGGGTCTGAAGTTCAGGAGAGATATTATAATAGGTTGTATAGAATTGTAAGTCATCTGTATAGAGCTGAAAGTTGAACTCATGAGAATTAATAGTATCACTGAGAGAGTATATTGACAGAAGAGCATTGAGGCAGATAAGATAGAGCCTTAAGTTGTATCTACTTTTAGGAGTCTGTATGGAGGAAGATCCAGCAAAGGAAATTGGGGAAATAATTGGAAAGATTGGAGGAGAATCTGGAGAAATCAGCGTTACAGATGCCTAGGGAGAAGAAATCCGGGAGTAAGAGGTTGTTCATTAGTAACGGAAGCTGCAGGGAAGTGAAATAGAGGAATGAGAAAAGGTTGTTGGATGTAGCAGTTGAGAGATTGTTGATAATATTGGAGAGAGCAACTTCAGTCAAGTGTTCTGGTCTGAAGCCAGATTGCAAGTGTTTGAGAAGGGAGTGGGAGGTATGGAAATGTAGCCAACAAGTGTAGCTTACTATTTTAAAGTTGCATTTAAATTTAAATTTGATTGTGAAGGAGAGAAGAAGGGGGAAGAGAAGGCAACAGGCATTGATTTAGTATCTACTATGTGCTGGATACTGTGCTAAGCACTTTTGACAAATATTACCTCATTTGATCCTCACAAGAACTTTGTGAAATAGGTTTTGTTCTTATCTACATTTCACTGTTGGGGAAACAGGCAAACAAAAGTTGAGTGACTTGTCCAGGGTAGCACAGCTAATTATGTCTGAAGCTAGATTAGAGTAAAGGTCTTCCCAACCCTAGGGTCAATATTCTATCCACCATGCCATCTGCTGAAGACATATAGTTTGATAACTCAAGGGAATGGCAAGATCTAGTGAATTTTGTTTAGGAAAAAAGTTTTATTGATACCTTTTTTTTTTTTTTTTTTTTTTTTACTACATAGGAATTTCAAGATGTAAGATCCTTCCTCTCCCCTCCTCCCCCAACCTTTGCCCATTAGGTCTTCATTGTAACAAAGAAAACCGTTAGGCAAAACCAACTGACACAGTGACCTCATCTGACAGTTTTGTAAAATTCTGCATCTGTATCCCCCCACTTCTCTCTTGAAAGAAGGGGATTCTTTCCTCATCTCTTTTGGGGAGCCAAGATTGATCATTACAAATACTTAGCTTTTGGTTTCATTTTAATTCTTTTCATTTACATTATTGTGGTTCATGTGAATATTGTGCACTTCTTCTTTCTTCCAAATGAATCTATTTTTTTAAAGATTGGGTATCTTTTTTTGTCTCTGGGAAAAAGCCAGTCAGGAGAAACAAGATGAGAGATGTTTTTGGTCAGAATGACAAAACAAAAGTTTCTGTGGGGAAAGTGAGGAGACTAAGCTCTTTTTGACAGTCTGATCTGCTGATAACTCGGGTTTGGAGTCTGCTGTCCTATACTACTTTTGTTAGGGAGTTTGTATGGGATTTGTAAGAGGAGAGTAAGGCGCTGACCATGGCCTCCTAGTCACACTCACCCTTCTTTTCAGGACCTGGGCAGCTTCTAGGGTGCTACGTTTCTGCTCTAAGAGTTGGCTCTCAGCTTACAAAAGACCTTCCTTCAAGTAGGAATGAGTGGTATATGTGCTGGAGAGAGTTTCTGTATACCATGTATTAATAATATTTCAGGAATGGATGAGTCAGAACTTTTGTTGTTGTTCAGTGATTTTCCATGTGTCCAATTCTTGATGACCCCATTTGGGGTTTTCTTGTCAAAGATACAGAAGTGGTTTGTTATTTCTTTCTTCTGTCAAAACCTTACCTGTGATCAAGTCATTGAGTAAGATACATCATCAACTTTTGACTGTCAATAAAGAAATGGGGCAACCCTTGCCAACAAAAGGTTGCGCACAAATAAGAGTTAAAGAAGGCAAAGCAGAAAGAATCTTTCCACAGAAGCGAAAGAGTAGGCCTAGTGAGCAGAAGAGCTCCCCAGGACTGGGAAAATAAAAATTGTGAGGTGAATTATGGACAGAGAAGAGATTGATACCAGTTGAAGAGAGCTTCAAGACTGTATCCAGTAGAGGAGAAGCATGTGGGAAGCTTGCTTGGAGCCCAGCAAATTTGGAGTTGCTATCTCCTAAGAGAAGCTGTCCATGAAAAGCAGGCAACTGGCATCTATCCCCTTCTCTCTACCCAAATAACCACAACCTTAGTTCAGGTATTCTCTCTAGGACTATTGCAATAGCCTCCTAATTGATCTCTTTGTCTTCTACATAGTTCCCAAATTAATATTCTTAAGATACAGATTTGACTGTTACTGCTCTACTGAGAGATTTTCAGTGCTTTCCAGTTGCTTCTAGGATAAAAGACAAATTCTTCAGCCTGGCATGTGAAACTCTCTATGATCTTGTTTTCACCTACCATTCCAGTTTTATTTCATATTATTCTTCTGTCTATAGTTCCAGACAAACTGGTTTTCTAGCTGTTTCCTGGACCCAACATATCTTCTTTGATTTCTTCATCTTTAAATAGTCAGTGTCTGGAATGTACTCTCTCCTCACTTATGATCCTATAAATTCTTTTTTCATACAGAAAAACTTTTCGTTGTAGGTGGAGTGGGATAGCTGGACATAGTTTAGATGATTCCAGTTTTGTTGGCAATATCTAAAGTATTATAGTATAGAGCAAGTTGGACATAGGTTTCTTTTCTCTATCTGGACGTATCAATGTGTTTACCTTGGCCACATTGATGTCATACAGCTTCTTTACCACCTGCTTGATCTGATGCTTGTTGGCCTTGACGTCCACAATGAAGATAAGGGTGTTATTGTCCTCACTCTTCTTCATAGTGGACTCAGTGGTCAAGGGAAGCTTAATGATGGTATAGTGATCAAGCTTGTTTCTCCGAGGGGCACTTTTCTGAGGGTATTTGAACTGCCTTCTAAGTCTTAGTGTCTTGGCTTGCTGGATGGTGGGGAACATTCAGATCTTTTTGTGGCTATGGACACCCTTCAGTACTGCTTTCTTGGTCTTCAGGACCTTGGACTTGGCTCTGTCTTAGAGGGACAGCTGTTTCCTTCTATGCCTTTGGCATCATCTTGGAGGAAAGGCCTACAAATTCTTTAAAGTCAGCTAGAATTCCATTTCCTGTAGGAGACTTTCCATGAGCTTCTCTCATACCTTGTACCCATTCTTTCTCTCCTCATTTTAATTTATTTGTGTTGGGTTTTTCTAAATGAAGATAAACTCCTTGGAAGTTATTTTAGTTTTTGTTATATCCCTACCACCTAGCCTAGTATTTTGTGCTTAATAATCACCTATTCAATGTTTGTTGCATTGAATTGGATTGAGATCAGGACTTTTAAGGGCATTCAGCTAAGCATCCTACTTCTCATACTTTGTGATTAGCTGAGTTTTTGTTTGTTTGTTTGTTTTGCAAAGGCAATTAGTCTATACAATGCGAAGATGTCCCTAGCATTCTGAGTCAGAGCATAGAAACATATTCCAAAATGACCTTTCCCTTCGTGCAGTATAAGGCTTCTGCACAAGGTTGATAATAATGAGGATCTCTTACAGCTATAAAAGCATGCTTTTAGGATTTCACAGAGTTTAATAGTTTTTTTAAAAAATAAATTATTCCCAGAGAATTGGTAGAGAGTTGACTTTCTGAAGAAAAATGTTAGACCAGTAAGAGTAGGGACTTCATTAGACACTGATAATCATTTAAAAATGGACCTAAGGGGCAGCTAGGTGATTTAGTTAAGAGTACTGGCCCTGGAGTCAGGAGGACCTGAGTTCAAATACGACCTCAGACACCTGACACACTTATTAGCTGTGTGACCTTGGGCAAGCCACTTAACCCCAATTGCCTTGCCTTCCCCCCTCCAAAAAAAAAGGAACCTAATTTTGTGGTAGCCTTTATGTAGGCAACAACCTATAAGCTATTTATATTTAATCTCTTTGCAAGTTTTTCCATTTTTTCTCTGAATCCATCTCTCTGTGTCTTAGGAATTTTTTTCGAAAACAGAATAGATGCAAAATAATAGGATAAAAGACCTTTTGCTTTGAATAGTCTTGCTATTCATGTAACTCGTCAAACAGCAAACTAGAATCAGAGGAGGACTGGGGAAAGTTACTGGGGATAGTGTCATGGAGAAAAGCTAGATTTGGGGTCAAAGGACCAAGGTCATGAAAAGTTCCTTAACCTTTCTGGGCCTTATTTTCTCTTCTATAAAAGTAGAAATTTGGGTGCTATTGACTCTAAAATCCCTTTCAGCCCTAAATCTGTGATCCTATGGGATCTCTTTATATGAAAGCACATGCTCTTGGGGGTGGGGAGGGCATAAGTTATTTTTGGATTTGGAGTTTCAAGTGAGCCATGCCCACTGCACTAAGGATTTAAGATATGGCTGTGAGTTCACTGTCCATCTTCAAAGGTTCTACAAAGAGGTTCCTTTTACTAGCACTTCGTGGTCACATGGCTGATCCTTGAGAGATGTGGGGCAAATCCTCCTTGGAATTTTTTCTCCCACAGGAAAGAGGTTCTCAGTTTAAGAAAAAGAAAAAAGCTACATGTGAGCTTTTAGTGAGCACATGATACACACACTTGTCTGCACAATCCATACCTAACCAGAAAAATTTTCTTTCTTATAAAAAATGGTGGGTCCTGATCTTATTTAAAAGCAAACTATAGCTGTGAAAGTTACTCTGCTTCAATAGATTTTAGATGGACTGTGTTTTCTTTGGTACTTTTATTTCTATACTTTTATTTTCATTAATGCCACATTTTTTCATTTGTATTGATGTGGAGATTGTTTGAATTGATTGACTTTACAGATAAAATTTATCATTGTTACTTGAAGTAAAGAACCATGCTGCTTTAAAATAGATTTCATCAAACTTATATACAATTTATGCCTTCCACATTGTTGGGGTTAGGGGCACAGTAGCCCTGATAATGTGGAAAATTTGTGTAGAATTTTTTGGCCCTACATACCAGAGAAGTCATCTGAATTATTAAGGTATTAAAAGATAAAATATATTGATATTATGCAATACTATACACACACACACACATATAAAAAATGCATTTTTGAGTTTCTAAATTTTTTCCTGTGTTATCTTCTGCCCTTCCCTTTGTGTGTCATATGTGGCTTCTGTGAAACTCCCCCAAATTTCCATTTAACTTCTAATGCCAACCTGAGATTTATCCAAATTGTGATGGGGAAAGTCATGCTGTGAAAAGCACAACTGTAATAGGATAAGAGAGTCTCATGAGGACCAGACCACTATGGTCTTAGAATTTAAAATATTGCTAAATTATTATTATTATGAATATAATAATAACTTGCATTTACACGGTGCTAGAATACCTACAAAGTACTTTATTCTCATTAATGATGTGAGTTAGATGATGCAGTTAAGATTATCCCCATTTTATAAATGAAGAAAATGAAATTTATAGAAGTTAAATAGCTTGACTATTTCACATAGCCAAGATTCAAACCACAGTTTCCTGATCCTGCATTCAGTACAGTTGACATTATACTAATTTGCTGAACTTTAAAGGAGTTGATTTTTAAAATGATACAAAATATTTTCAAAATGCTCTTTTATATTGCACATGTGAATAGAATCATAGAGACTTTTATCTTCTATATATTCATCTGTTTTGCATATTTAATTTTTTAAAATGCTATTGAGTAGTTTCCTTATAAATGTTCCTACTATTCTATATAGTGTTTTCTAAGACTTTATACCTGGTTATAAACAGCTCAACAGGTTGGTTGAATACCATGGTTTTTAAAAAAAATTATTTATTTTTAGTTTTCAACATTCATTTCCACAAGATTTTGAGTTACAGTTTTTTCTCCTTGTCTTTCCCCTACCCCCCACACCAAAATAGCAAGCCTACTGAATACCCCTTCTCCCAATCTATTCTCTCTTATATCCTCCTCCATCACCCCCCTAATTTTCTAGTAGGGCAAGATGAATTTCTACACCTCAGTGCCTGAATGTCTTATTTCCCAGTTGCATATAAAAAACAAATTTTTTTACACATTTGTTTTTAAAACTTTGAGTTCCAGATTTTCTCCTTCTTCCCTTCTCACCCGCCCCCACTGAGAAAATAAGCAATTCAATATAGGTTGTACATGTGTAGTTACCCAAATCATTTCCATAGTAGTTATATTGTGAAAGACTAACTATATTTCCCTCCATCCTATCCTGCCCTTCACTTGTTCTGTTTTCTCCTTTGACCCTATCCCTTTTCAAAAATGTTTGCTTCTAACTACCCTTTCCCCCAGTCTGCCCTCCCTTCTATCATCCTCCCTCTTATCCTCTTCCCCCCTATTTTCCTGTAGCGTAAGATACCCAATTGAGTGTGTATGTTATTTCCTCCTTGAGCCAAATTCAATGAGAATAAGGTTGTCCCATTCCCTTTCACCTTCCTGCTCTTCCCCTCCATTGGAATACCATGCTTTTTAAAGAAAATGCTTGTTAAAAATAGTTTTTATTTTATTTGCTATTCAATCAACTTTTTTTCTAATATGCTGAAACATAAAAATAATAGCTATAAAAATTAAGGCAGTGGACACATATTTGAGCATTGTAAGGCTTACAGTGAACTTTACATGTATTTTTGTCTTCTAGTCTTTGTGAGATGTTGCTGATACAGATATTAAAATCCCATGTTGAAATTAAGTTGCTTAGGTTTACAAAACTGGTCAGTGGCAGGACTGCGATTCAAATTCATATTTTGTGAATCAAAATCCAGTTTGTTCTCTATTATATGAGAGCTTGAAATGGAGGGGCTATATATTTGTTATGAAAATAGCCCTATTTTTAAAAATGTGATGAGTAAACTGTATTATTTAAACTATGTCGATTGATAGTTATATACTGAAAAAGTCTGTCTGTAATGTCTTTATTACTACTGAATTATGTTTGTGTTACAGAAATATGTGTTTGTGTTACAGAAATATAATTCTATGAGTAAAAAAATCTGCTGACCTGTTGAATCATGTGATTAAAATAAAATTTCAGTGGTCTATTGCTGCCAATGAGAAGCTCGTGGTACTTATAGCATAATTCCAGTGAAAATATTTTGGCTCCTGTAGTTATTTGGTGCAATATTTAGAAAATGTATATCTGCATTCGGAAGCAGCTCAGTGGCACAGCAGATAGAGTACAGAGCCTAACGTCAGAAAGACTCTCCTGAGTTCAAATCTGCTATGTGGGCAAGCCACTTAACCCTGTTTGCCTCAGTTTCCTCATCTGTAAAATGAGCTGGAGAAGGAAATGGCAAACCACTCCAGTATCTTTGCCGAGAAGACCCCAAATGGGTCACGAAGAGTTGGACATCCTGAAAGGACTGAACAAAAACAACATACCTCCTCTCAGTCTTATTGCCAGTTGATTACCTAAGCATTATCCTAGCAGTCTCATAAAAGTGCCAAGGGAAAAGGAGATTTTGAAAAAGAATGCTAACAATCATAACAAATCGTAGGAAAACCAAATCTAATTTTATTGCCAGTGGTGGTAAAATTTAGTCTGATTTCTCAGCAAACTAATAAGCCACCTATGTGTTACATGCTAAAGATACGTGGGCAAAAATTAAATAGACCTGGTCTTTAAAGAGCTTACTTTTTATCAGGGAAGAAAACAGGAACATAGATAAGTGCACAGGCACTATCAACAAGATAATTGTAAGAAGGATGTAACTGGGAGGATCATATAAGGAGGTGGCTCTTGAGCTCAGGGTGGTCCTAGAGTTGAAAGAATCTGTGATTCTTAGAGGCACAGTGCAGGAGGGAGTGCATAAACAAGGGCCAGAGTTCAGCAGATGAAGATGGCATATCATGTGTGATGAAGAACAAGAACAAGCCATTTTGGATGGATTTATAAAGTATTTGAAGACTGGAATGATGAGATTAGGGACAAGTTGTAAAGAGCTTTAAATGTCAAATAGAGAAGTATATATTTAATCCCAGAGCAAATAGGAAGCCACTCAGTTTTATTGAGGAGTTGCAGAAATAATGGAGAAATTGGTTAAAAGGTCCCAAGGTACATAGAAACATTGATTGAGATATTAATAGACTTTGTATCTGGTACAGTAATGGGGTAGGGAGTGGAACTCAAAGTGACTGAAAAGAGGAGAGTAGAATTGAATACTTTTGATATAAAATACTGAAAACTATGGGCCAAAATCTATTTCATTCTGAAGAAGAGGGAAATGTGGATAGAGTATTGAAATAACTCTAGAACTAGAAAAAAATAAAGGGCAAAACTTGATCTCTGTGCTATGTGTCTGAGAGAGATTTTTCTTTTAAAAAGTCACCGAAAGTCCATTTCTGGGAAGCCATATATTGACTTGTCTGGATGACTCAGTTTCCTTCAGGGTCTCTGCTTGATACTCAAAAAACCTCACACCAAACCAAACCAAAACTTGCAGGTATTTTGGAGTCATTTGTCCTGGCTTATGTCTATCTCAGTACTTCATTATCTGTTGTCTTATTTATCTTCTCTTCACGTGTTTAAAGCTTGTTTCTCCAATAATATTTAAATTTCTTTGAGATCAGGGATTATATAATATGTTATAATAGGTGAATAGAGTTGCTTCAAAAAAGATTACTGAATTGTTGAAATGACAGCCGAATTTTCTGTTAATATTTGTTGTCCACATTGTTTAATTGATCCTTTCTTTCTAATGGTGGTATGTCATTCTCATTTTCAGTGGCTTGATACACCTCCCTTGGTGCAAATCAAGACAAGAAGCATTTATTAAGTAGAGACTTTGTGCTAGGCATTGTGCTAAGTGCTGGCATACTGTGCTAATTACAAGTGGTCTTGGTATATTTTGAGTGGGCATCTTATCCTGTAAGAAGTTTTGGGAGAGATGACATTAAAAATGACCTTGTCACATTTCATGAAGGGAGAATCTTCTCTCTTCTGTCACCTTCAGGTGTGGTACAAAGAGTACTGTATCTGCCATCAAGAGACAAGGTGTTTTATTTGGATATTCCTCCCCAACTTCTGGAAATGAGTGCTTGATTCCTTCTCTTTCTGTGCTGTCTGAGCTAACTTCAGGGAAACCAGAGAAGATAGGAAAAAAATTTAAAACTTTTAGGCTTCTGTTTTATTTCAGGATGCCAGATGGGATTTGGTCAAATTGAGTAAATTTCTTCCAAAGTTATTATGGAAGAGTAGGAGTCATAATGGTACAGAGGAATGAGCATTGAGTTTAAGGAGTAGGACCTAAGTCTAAATCCTGGTTTTGACCTGTACTACTTGTGGGGATACTGTCTGTATCTGAATGTATCTTGTATGTTTGTTTTGTATGTGCATGTTGTCTCCCTCATTAAAATGTGAGCTCCTTGAGGGCAGTGACTGTATTTTTGCCTTTCTTTGTATACCTCACACATAGTAGTAGTAACTGGAACATAAGTAGATTCTTAATAAATAATAGATAAATATAGATGAAAAAAATTAAACCTTAACTCCCCATCTATCCCGAAAATTTCACCTTCTATCCATATCTATATTGTAATCAGTGTAGAAGACAACCTAGTTTCTCAGCACCATTCTCTGTGCTGCTGTCACTGTTGCCTTTCCCCAGATACATATTGTTTCTTGTTCTCACAATCTTCTGCCAGATTCCCTTCCCCTACTTCCTTCTCATCCTCCTCCAAAGGTGCTTTGCTCATCTTTTTGATCACACCACATTGCTGTTGTTAAAGTTCTATAATCATGGTAAACAACTCACAGTCATATGGTGCTTCCCTCACAACCCTGTGATGTAGACAGTACAAGTATTGTTCTCTCTGTTTAACAGATAAGGAAACCCAGTGAGTAAGTATGAGAACAGGGACTTGAACTGAAGACTTCCACCTCCTGACCAGATCCCTTTCTACTATTACTGTTGTTCTTCTGAATGGATTGCCATGGTTGTAAATCAGGTCCAGCACTTCATAACCTGTTATATCTCATTCTAGGTCCTTTCACAGATTCACAATCTCAGAGCTGAAAGGGGCCTCAGAGGCCACCTAGTCCAAAGAGTACCTGAACAAAACCGTAGTCTACAATGTGTATGACAAGCCATCATCTACCTTTGCTTAGAGAGTGCCTGACCCATAGTAAACTCTTAATAAATGCTTTTTAAATTGAGTAGAATTAATGTTTGAACTGTATTTGTTTCATGAGACATGTTTAATAGATTTTTTTTCCATTTAAGTAGAAAGTTTTTTTAAATTGTATTTTGGGGGGAAGTCTAACTGCGTTTGATCTTTCATCTTTCTGTTTCTGCTGCTTTAAGTGACTCAGTAAATAGAGCGTTAGGCCTGAAGTCAGAAAGACTTGAGTTCAGACCTGTTCTCAAATACTGTGTGATTTTTGTGCAGGTGACTCAACCTCTTCTGCCTCAGTTTACTCAACTGTAAAATGGAGATAATACCAATTATGTAATAGGGTTGTTATGAGGCTCAAATGAGAGAATATCTGTAAAGTGCTTAGCCCAGTGATAAGTGGCAGCCACTTAATAAATGCTTGTTTACTTCATCAGAAATCGTTCCAGTGTTGCACAGGGATTGAAGCATTGGACTAATGGGAAGGCATCATGGTATGGTAGAAAGGTCACTAAACCAGGAATCAGTGCCTGTGTACTGCTGTCCCATTCCCCACTGTGTGACTCTAGGTAAGTCACTCCATTTTGAATCTGTTTCTACATCTGTCAAATAAAGTAGGTCATTCAGCCCTGAAACTGTCATCACCTTTATTCTTGTTCTCTTTAATTTGTCTTTGTATTCTCTCCCTCAATTTAACTCATTGGCCCTTTCATTTAATAAAGTGCCTTGGGGCCTTTCCTGACAGTCTCCCATCCCTTTCAAAACAACTAATGTCCCTCTTTTCTACCAATTCTGAAATCTCATTCCCCACCCCACTATTTAAACTTCCAAGTTACTCATGGCTCCCTTCTTTGCCAGAGACATTTGTACCATACCTTGGACATACTGCAACCTCTGCTTTAACTTGTGTGTGTTCAGTGTTTGTACAGTTGGCACTTGACCATATATCTTTTTAAAAAAATGTTTTTATAGATTGTAAAATCCTAAAGGGCAGAGACCATGTGTCTACTTTGCCGTGTAGAACACAGCATACAGATGGGTGCTTTCATAAATCCTTTGGATGATGAGGGATATGGTATTTATGTTAAAGACTGAATTTTTATAACTTTCCATAAAACTACATTTCAGCCACTCCAGAAATTCTGACAATATTTCCCTAGAGTGTGGATGCTCTCGGACCGGGTTAGAACTGATCTCCTACTCTTGACTAAATTTACCACATAAGGCTCTATAAGCGCTGTTGCAGATGTCACGATTTCTTATAAAACAGGTGTGAATGCTTAGGCTCTTCTTGTAATAAATTTGCCGAGAAAGGCGATGAATGACCTGAAAACTTGTGCTATTTTCTCTGTGGAATTTATGACTTTTTTCCCCTATCTTTTTGGCTGTTGAATTTCCAGTTGGTTTGCATACTGATTAAGACTCTACTTCACAGATATTTCTTGCTGCAGATCAGTGTATTTATTCACCTTATACGTAGGGCCCAATTCAGTTGGAATGGGTACCAGTGGGGCTTGGACAATTGATGCCTAGCTTTTGAAGGCCTTAGCAGCTTGCGTTTTCCCTACTGTGTTAAAAAGGATTAACCACCCAGGGCATAGTCACTATGGAGACCAGACAGTCCATTTGCCTGCTTCTTTAGACAACGTGGGTTCTAGTCTCCTAATGAATAGAAATAAGCCTTATGACACACAGTTCACGTAGTTTGACCATGGTTCATTGAGTTGAGAAGGCCAAAGCTGGTTTGGGAGAAAATATACAAGTTTTATATTTAAGTTTTGGTACTTGGAAGGAGTTTAGTTTTGGTTTCTTTGAGGATAGTTGTTTTCTTTTGGCTTTTTTTTGGTAATAGATTGACTTCTTGCTACTCAAGAACTTATTATGAAAGTCCTTGAAATCAGATTTTAAGGGGGCAATTATGTAATAAGCATATGAAGTTTTTATGGTGCATGTCGCTGCCATTCTTTAAAATTTATACTCAGCAAATAGAATAAACTTCTTGTAAATAAGTAGTTTTGCATAATGAGATAGTTGAGCAGTTCAGATAAAATTTAAAAAGATAGCCATACAATCTTGCAATTTTTCTGCTCACTGGACTCCAGATCCATTAAAACTCATTTGCATTCTTCTTTTCCTCTCTTTACCCAAAGCCATATATTTATACTATTTATTACATTATTATATATAATCATTATTATATATTATAATATATAATATCATGTATTATATACAAATATTAGTATATACTTCATTCTGCTCCTTGGAAAAGGTTTAAAATAGCAGAGAAGATATAGATTTTAAGTTACTTGAAGGCAGAAACTATTTTTTTTTTTTTTTGGTATCCACATATACCTAGTACACTGCCTTGCATTGATAAAAGTTGAATTCATTTGAGTGTAGGTCTTGGGTCCCATACCACAGTTGTAACTTCATTAATCTTACAATTGGAATATCAGGTTAATATTTCCTATTGTTGTTGTTCGGTTGTTTCAGTTATGTCTCACTTTTAGAGACCCCTTTTGGGGTTTCCTTGGCAAAGTGGCTTGAAGTAGTTTGCTATTTCTTTCTCCAGCTCATTTTATAGATGAGGAAACTGAGGCAGACAGGGTTAAGTAATTTGCCCAGGGTCACATAGCTAAGGTCACACGAGCCTTTCTGACTGCGGACTTGCCATTCTGTCCATTATGTCACCTAGCTGCCCCAATATTCCCTAAGTATAGGGATAAGCATTATTTCTTTTTATTTCAGAAAAATAAACTTATTTGATCTTACCCATCTCTACCTATATCTCTAATTATCACTCTAGTGCCTAGGACTTGGACAGAAAAACTATTTCCATACAAACACCTCAGAATGTTTGCTTAATCTTATGTTATATGTTATAGGGGTATGGGATCCCCATAGAGAATCATATAAAGGCTACAGAGGTATAAGGGACCTCTGAGATCACAGAACCTTCCCTAGCCAGGGATGTTTTGCCCAGATGTGAATCTGCCCTTGTGCAGTTATTCCCAATTGAAACACTAAGGATGTTTATAATTGAACACTCCTCTTCCTTTCTCCCTTTCACCAATCAGCACCTCATCCCTTCTCAGGCCTCAGATCACCATCTGTCCCATCAGAAAACTTCCTCTCATTATCCCCACCCCTCAGCTTCTTTACATAATCCTTCTGGACAGACCGCTCAGGGCTGTAGCCAGGGAACAAAGCAGAGTCCATCCTGGGCTCCTGGTTTACTTTATTCTAGACTCCAGGTCACACAGAAGTGGAAACTGAGAATCTGATGCATCAGGTCAAGGACAGGTTGTAGGTGAACACAGGAAAGATGGCTCTCGCATCTCCTCTCGGGAAGCATTTTCCTCTGGGATTCAGTAAGTCCATGAATTGTGTTGGTGGATTTTTGTGTGTCTTCTGAATTCTTGAACACTGGTGATTTGCTCATTTTCATTGATTTTGGTAGGTTTAATTCTTGATTATGATCTTCACTTTAAAAGCATGTGCAATTTTTATTGAATCTTCATTTGGCTATGAGATCAGTAACATATTGATATCTAAAACTCACGTCAGACTGCACAAAGACGCATTTGAGACTATTTCTTCCACCTTTGGGAGGGGTCGTTGTTTGTTGTTATTCATTGGTTTCAGTTGTGCCTGACTTTTTGTGACCCCATTTGGGGTTTTCTTGGCAAAGATACTGGAGTGGTTTGCTATTTCCTCTAGCTCATTTTACAGATGAGGAAATTAAGGCAAACTGGGGGTAAGTGACTTATCCAGGATCATAGAGTCAGAGGCCAAATTTGAACTCAGGAAGATGATTCTCCACTTTGAAAGGGGAAGAGACATTAAACGAATTGTACTTTAAGGTTTTACCACACCCTTTTAACTTGGCATTTCCACAGTTAGAACCTTAATCACTTAAGGTTTTGGTATAAAAGCAAAGAGCTAGGGGAGATTCTGAGAACCTGACTAGCTCATCTACTCTTGCTTCCAAATGGAATTCCAGTTGAAGCATGACAGTACAGATGAATGTCTGTTGTCTTTTGTCATGATCAGAAGGAAAAGTGATTATACAGATTTCCTTAGGGACTTGTCAGAACTTTCCTTCTTAGTATATATAGTACCAAATCTGGCTTCTACAGTTTAAGACCATTTCCTTCCATTCTGAACTGACTGGAGATATAGAACAGCTGGTCATCATTACCCATATATAATAATGAATATTCTTGTTCACCTTTGGCACCCCTCTTCCTGTTCTTCTCCAGACCACTATCTGAATTCCTCAGGCTGCTAGCTGTGTCCTCTTCCACGTTCCTCAGTGCACTTGGGCTTATGTTTTATTCTTTGGTCACACACAATAGGGACTAAAACCTGGAGTTACTCTGTTGAAACCAGTCTGTTGACTTGTGTAGTGTTCTAGTCCAATACAATGATTATTGTGTCCCTATTATATGCATCAGACTTTTAGGATCTTGAGAGGACTTTTGCTAAGGGTTAAGAAGTACAGGGGCAGGTATTTTTTTTTTTAAGTAATATGCACTAAAATCGAGCTCTTTCATATCAGATATTTTTTTTTCCTGTTATTAAATGCATTTAGGCTTTAACCTACAACAGGGGCAAAGAAGACTCTAGTTCAGATCTATAATGGTGAGATTTTTGAATCACGGTCTTTGTGTGTAGTGTGAACAGCTGACACATTCAGCCTCTCAATAGCAGCTTTTGTCTTGCTACCTTCGGTGAACACCATGCCTGGTGCTGTATTTGTTGCTCTTCAAGCATATTAACTTAGAATCAGAATAGTTCTACAAAGAAGAGCTGCCAGCTGAGTGAATTACTCAGTGGTCTTTCACCTCTGGGGTCATCCTTGGAACTTGGTTCTGACAAGAGTAAACAAACGCACCTAAAAGTTACTCTGCTCAGCTCACTGGGAGAGGTTCAGGAACCAGTGCCTTGATCTGGCCATTTTGAGTTTACTCTATAAGTAAAAAAGTATGGCTATGAAAAGAGCGCCAGTTCACATTTTAAATTGGTTCAAGAATAAATTAGTGGGGATTTAAAGTAAAAAAAAAAAATTGACACCCCAAGGTTTTTATAGCCCAGTACAGATCTTGTCAACCTGTATCACATATGCAAAAGGGACACGAAAACCTACTTTCTACAAAAATGCCTCTGTGTTGCTTGTGAGAGCTGCCAGCTTCTAGCTTCCAGGGAAAAGGGATGAAAACTTTGGCCCACTCCTTTTTAGGGGGCTAGCTTATAACTCAGCTGGGTTAGCCAGAATTCCTATAGATCTCACTTTTGTGGTATGGAATCATAGATTGAGACCTGGAAGGTCCATTACCTTCATTTTACAGATAAGGAATCTGAGGCCAGAGAGATCAAGTGGCGTGCTCAGAGTTATGAGGTTAGTAAGCATCTAATGTGGAATTCCAACTTGGATCATCCTGACTCCAAGTCCATGCCCTCTTCACTCTGTCATGCTGTTTTTCATTCAAAGATATCCCCTAATATCCCAATATAACTTTTGTCTTTCCATGTTCCACCTTTCATATCTGTAGGGGGAAAGAGGTTGGAAATATGTCTTAGGACATTATAAAAAGATGATCTCAAAAGAACTCAGTGCCTCTTCTTTTTTCTCCTTATTATAAAGTACACAGACACACACAAAGACCCACACACACACACGCATACACACACACAACCCACCCACCCCCAAAATGTCAGTATTGAAACCCTGCTGCTGTCTAGCTCAGCCAAGGACATAGAAAGGCTTTGTGTTTGTGCTGAGTACTGCCAGATGGCAGACCCCCATTCTTGTCCCTTGCCCCCATTAGACCCTTAAATTCCTCTAATGACTGCTTACTGGCCCCACTTTTAATGGTGCAAAAGCCAGACTTGTCTTTCACAACATTTTTTTAGAGGTCATGTATGACTAGTCTTAATAACTTAAATATTTTGAACAAGGTATCAGTTTATATGTCTCCAAATTTTGAGTTTGGTGTTATTCCATAATAGGATAATTTTAAAATCTGTCATTCTTTTCTTTATGAAGATAATACCACCACCCTAGTGGAACATGTACTTGTGAGAAGTTATCCTCCCTTCGGTGGTGTTGATAGGTTTTCACTGATCTGTTCATATTCTTGTAGTAGGTTCTCTATGCCACCACCACCTGTTCCTCTCCCCCCACCTTCCCCACTTCCAGCTCCCCTAACTTTGAGTAAAGGTGATGCAGATATTGTATTAGAGAAGCTTTTTGTCTATGTAAAGATAATGACCATTGAAAGGACAGACCTCTTTAGCATCCTGCTTTCCCTATCCAACCAAATTGAATAGCTCCCAAATATTACATAAATTATAGCAATGATAGTGATGTGGAAGTCATTTCTTAGAACTCTTTTGTTTTATATTGCTTGCAAGTATGATGAAAAGTGATGTGATTTCTCCCCATCGATGTTTTTCAGAGTGTTTTCATGGATCCTGTTTTTGTGGTTGTTAAACATAGTGCCCTGCTCTCAAGACCATGTGAACTGCATTGATCATTAATTGCTTGTGCATCAAAAAGTGATTCTTCAGGTAATCTCACTTAAAGTGAATTGTGATTTACATAAACATGGGTAAATGCAGTTAAAAAATTGATGGGTGTTAGAAGAAGAAGAAAATGCTGCTGCTGCTGCTGGTATTGCTTTTTCAGGAAAGATAGGAAGGATGGAATCTGCATCATTGATATCATCAGTGTAGTGAACTTCCTTCACTGAAACAGATTAGTGATTGATTCTTCTATAATTTACAGTCTTTGAGATTTGTTTGGGGTTACTGAGTAATTAATGAATTGCCTCTAGCTATTATAGGTACAGTACTTAAAACTAGGCCTGCCAGACTCCTTTATCCATTGCCTCTGTTGTTCCTACAAGAGAAAAAATTGAATTAATTTCTGTTTTTTTCCTTAGCCTGGCTTCAGAAATGTCTATATAGTTTCTGTTATAGAAACAGAATTATAGTATATTTAGTAGAACACTGGAGATAGGAATTATGGATTTGGTTATTGGTCCTGTCACTATTTGTGTGACCTTTAGCACTCAATCTATCTGAGCCAAAATTTTCTTATCTGTAAATTTGGAGGATTGAATGAGATATTCTCTAATGTTCTTTCTGAGTTCTGTCACACAAGTTGGCTTTTAAAAGGAGTTATCAAATCTCTATGCAGGATATTTTGTAGATTACCACCATCAATTTTTGTTATAATATGAATGTGAGATGTTTTATTACTTTGAAATTTTAAAAAAACATCTCATTGATTACAAGTTTGGCTTTCAAAAGGAATTAAAGGGAACTATACATACTCAACTGGGTCATTCTTACTCACCCCTAATCACTCCCACTCTAAAGCAAGAGGAACTGAGAACTTGAGTGGGAAGAAAATTATACCTTTATTTTCACCAATCTCTAACTGAAATTTAATGTTTCCTTCAATTAATTTTTAAAAAAAAATATTGTCAGAAGGGGTTCATAGCTGTCAAAGGGGTCTGTTACACAAAAAGAACCCCAGCACAAAAGATTTTCTATTTTTTTCATCAGTCTTAAACTTTTAATAATTTGAATATAAACCATAACCTCTTAGAGATACAAGGGACATGTGATTATTTAAACCAATCACTACATGAATGATAAATCTTTTTTACAGTATCCCCAACAAATCTTTGTTTATCCACCTCACACGTTTGTTAGGAAAGTACTTTGTGAAAGCTGTGAAAATTTTTTATCATGATCATTAAATCAACATCCTCTTGAAGGGCTTTATTGTTATGCCCAGAGATGGGCTTTTTCATTTTTAGAGAGCTCACATTTTAAACACATTTTCCCTCATGTTGAACTGAACTTTGCCTCCCTCTATTTTTCACTCTTTGGTCCTTACTTTTCAGTTCCCACTTGCCTGTAGGCCTGCCAGCTCACCATGGCATCCAGATTGGAGCATAGTACTTCAGATGGGGTCTGAAAATCAAAGAGTAAAGTAATAATGCCACCTCACTGTGTCTGAATTCTCTTTTCTACTAACAAAGCCCAAGATTCCATTAGGATTTTTTTTGCCTATTATATCACATATATCACACTGCTGACTCATAATGAGCTTGCCATTCATAAGAACTGAAAGGTCTGTTTTTTATTGCATAAATTGCTTTTTCTTCCCATCCAAAAATCCTGTTCATCAGTGAGTGAACATTTATGATGTATGATGGTAATCTATTACTAAAGCTCTTACATGGATTTTGTACATGTTTCTTCTGTACCAAAAGAGAGCTGTATTTTTTTGACCATGCCTTTCAACCTGCCTTTGAAGGGAACTCTTCAGTTCCTATTCCTCCTTTTGCTTCTTTTCTACTCCCTTTCTGGCAACATTCTTCTCTACCATTTAACCCTCACACTTTGCTAATGTTGGGCCTGGTGCCATGACTCAAATCTGGTATCTAGGGCCTTCCTTTTTATGAGCTGTACCTTTTCCAAAATCAGGCCAGAATCATAGAGTTTCATGCTATGTGAGCTACTAACTTCAACTAGCTTAAGTATAGATGTTACAAGTTTCTTACATGTTTTAAATTTGTGTTTAGCTCCAATAAGCAAATATCAGGAGACCCCATATCATTGTATGAATCACTGTGCATGAACTCAGCCACCCATGGGAAGCTTTCTCCTCTTTTTTTTTTCTTAAAATGGTGACTTAAGAACCCTTATCAACCCTGAAAGATCTAAGAGGTCAGTATAAGGTTCTTTAAATATTTAAATACTTTAAATATTTTAGATTATCATCATCATCAATTCATGTGATTCTGCAATGTTGTCTGTCTACCCAACCTCACTTGTTAAGAGCCAGTGTTATCAAAGAATAACTGCAAAGTACCTTCCATCTCTCCTGTTCCTGTAATTTGTTACAGAAAGAAATAAGTGGCTCATTTCCTTTTTGAAATATAAATGCTATTTTAAGATCTTCCGTAATATTGGTTTGTAACTTAGGTCATTGATGTTACTGATTCAACTATTCTTACTTTAGGTGAAGATGGGGAACTCTGAGAGTCAATACAGTCTTCAGGGATCTAAAAATCATAACAGTTCTGCCACTGGTGCAAAACAGAAGCCTTGTCCACTGAAAATCCGCAGCATCCATGCCAAAGATGAAAAGTCTTGCTCATTGCATGGGTGGGGCCATGGAAGCAGTGGGACAAATTACAAGTCTCGATCCCTGGCCAGGAGCTGCCTTTCCCACTTTAAGAGTAACCAGCCTTATTCATCACGACTCAATGACCCAATGGCCAAAGGCTCCAAAGGCAGTACCCACACGAAGCACAAAATGAATGTGTCAGGAAACTATTTACAAGGAAAGAATTCTGCCTTCTTGTCTGAGAATGGCTTTCATTATATTAGTCATGAACCAGCTGATAACCATATCACCTCCAGAGACTGTAACGGGCACCTTCTGAATTGTTATGGGAAAAATGAGAGTCTTGCATCTACCCCGCCAGTTGAAGATCGGAAGAGCCCCAAGGTTCTTATTAAAACACTAGGGAAATGGGATGGATGTTTAAGGGTTGAGTTCCACAATAGCAGCAACAACAAAGTGCCTACAGAGGACTCCACTGGACCAGTCCAACTTTTGAGATATTCCCCTACATTAGAGTCTGAAACTTCCAACCTAACAGAAGTCCGGAGAAATTCTAGTACTGATTATTCTACCAATCATTGCCTTTCTCCTACTGATTCCCGGCTGAGATCTAGTAAAGGCAGCTCTTTTAGCTCTGAGTCTTCCTGGTATGACTCTCCTTGGGGAAATGTTGGGGACATCAATGAACTGGAGGGATCTTACCTGACCAGAAGCACTCCAGATACCAGCATCCATTCTAGTTTTCCATCAGACGATGCCAAAAAGCCTTTTAACCAAAGTTCATCTCTTTCGTCTCTCCGGGAGCTGTACAAAGATTCCACCTTAGAAAGTATCCCACCCTCGGGCATTAGGCTTTCTGATGAATACATTGGTACACATGCCAATTTAAATAGCAGGGTTTCATTTGTCTCAGACATTGATGTGCCCTCAAGGGCAGAGCAGAGAGGCCCTGTGCAGTACTGTTCTTACACCCTTCCCTGTCGAAAGTCCAAACCCTTCACGGAAGATACTTCTAAAAAGGACACATTAAAAACTAGAATGAGGCGAATCAGCGATTGGACAGGAAGTCTCTCAAGAAAAAAAAGGAAACTCCAGGTATATGATATTTGGTCACAAAGAAAAATTGACTTTGATTTTTTTAGTTCAGATGGATTATTTTTGGATTTTGGTGTGAGGAATGAGAAACATGGAGATATTCTCATTAAATTTTGGGTAAAAAATTTTTAAATAGCACTAACTTTTCAAATATTATATAATAGCATAAATATTTTCGGGTAGCCATATGTTTGTGTACATGATTGAGAGAGGAAATAAAAATGCATCTCTAAATCAATACCTTACACTGTGCTATACCTAGAGAACTCATTCAACAAATACTTTTTGGTTGATTAAGTGAGGTTGAAATGTATAGAAAGCATACTAACAGGAAAATACATTAATAGATCAATAAACATTATTCTCTTCCCCCCCTCAGCCTCCCTCACATAAAGAGGCAACACTGTGATGGAAAGAGCTTTGAGCAGTGAAACAGGAGACTTGCATTTTAGACCCAGCATAGCCATTAGTTAGCAAGGAGAACTTAGACAAGTCCTTTAACTTAACTTCCCTGGGCCTTAGGCCTTATCTTGGAAATGACTGTGTTGATTCCATTTATTTCTGAGTTTCCGTCTGGTGCTCAAATTCCCTGATTGATAACATTTTTTTTTTTCAAGTAGGATTTTCATGTTTTTCCCAGTTCAACAGAAATGCTGAAAAACATAGAAAGTGCTTACCTTGATCTTACTCTTAGGAAGTTATCTTCACCTCGTTCAATTGTAGATTTCTTCTTTAAGTCTTTTTTTCCCTCATCCTTATAGAGCAGTCTGCTCATGGGCAGACCCGCCTGGAGATGGATAGAGGAGCGCAGTGTGGAGCCCGGAAATGTATGTTTTCCAATGGTCATAGACGCCCCTGTGACTTCTGTGAAAGGGTCGTTTGACCCCCTCCAAAGGGGTCGCAACCCACAGGTTGAGGACCACTGATATAAAGGAACATCAGAAAGCTTATCAGTTTCTGTTACCCTCTGGTACATTTGCAAAATCCTAGTTATATTGATGAAGGCAAGGGAAAGGAAATTAAAACGAAAACAGTCACAGTCAGCCCAATATAGTGGCTTCCATTTTCTAAATTCAGTGAGATTTTAAATAACAGAAATAATCTTAAAGGTCAATTTCATTTCTTAAATGAAAGTACAAGAGTAAGGGGATTATTCCCATTCTATGGCAAATTTTCCAGCTCTGTTCTCACCAAAAAAGGTTTGAAGTGAATTTTGGCAAATGTTTTTTTTTTTTTTTTAGGAGAGAAGAGAAGGGACCGTTTTTAATTTTCTTCTTTTTAGCATTTTTAAAAAATCTGGACTTGAACACCAAAGAAAGTGAACATTTTCATATACAAAGTAGAGCAAAAAAAAGAATGTTCACAAAGTTGTAAATCTAAGCCTTAAAAGTAAACAAAAAACTTTTGTATTTACCTTTTGAGTACCTTCTGATTCTACATTTTTTAGGCTCACTCTCCTCCCCCCCCCCCCAAAAAAAAAGTGTTTTGTGTATTTATTTATTTTGGTTCAGATAATGCTTAAGCCTTAACTTTACGCTTACACCCAAACTGAGTGTTTCCCCAATTCCTCATTGCTCCTAGTGCTTTCTTAGCTCTTTAGGCACCATCCAAGTCAAAATTCCTCTTGCCAGGAAAAGAGGTGGAGAGATTTCCTGAGTGAATTGGTTATCTGAGCACTCCTTTAGGCTGTGTACTCTATAATTAGAGTCTGGAGAAAAGGCAAAGAGAACATTGTCAGGATTTGGGGGCAGGTAGGTATCAGTAAGTTGTCCTGCCCACTGTGTGGGTAGGATTCTTGAATATGAGTCACTAGAGTTGCTTGCTGGCACTTTGGGAAAGTCACAATTTAAAGTTGCCACATCAGCAAAATGTCGATAATAATCCATGCTCCCTACTCTAACTGTTGGGAAGAAAATATGAGCTAAATATATGGAAGTCTTAGGACTATGGGAATCTGATATATAGCATGTGGTACTGACTGATAACTATAGCAACAACAATGATGCTAACAGTGGTGTATATGTTGTGAGTGAAGGAAGGAAAGAGCTATGGCACTTGAGATAGAAAGTCATTGTTTTCTTTAAAAGAAAACTTGTAGTAGCTTCTAGTCTTTTAGCATAAAACATACTTTTATTTGAGGATGATAGAGGGAGGAAAAGTTTATTTTTTTCTTCACTCTACAAAGACTCATCTGCTTTTTTAAAAAAAGCAAAATCACATCTAAAACAGCCCTTAAAATTAAGTACCAAACTTCAGGCTAGGACATATCACAATCTCCTGAAGCATCTGTCCCATTCTGGATTTGATCATTTTACTATAGGAAATTCAACAAAATGAGATAACATGTAAAGTGTAAAATAAATGAGATAACATTTGTAAGATTTAGAGAACTATTTAAATGCTAACAGTTATTTTTACACAAGGGAACTAGGTGGCACAATTGATAGAGTTCTGGAACTGGAGTCAGGAAGACCCAAGTTCCAATTCAGCCTCAGATACATAACTAGCTGTGTGACCCTGGGCAAGTCATTTAACCTTTGCCTGCCTCTGTTTCCTCATCTGTAAAATGGAGATAATAGTAACACTTACCTCCCAGCATTGTTATGAGGATAATATTTATAAAGCGCTTTATAGTACCCTATAAGTGCTTCATCATCATCATTATCATCAGGATCCTCCAACACCAATGAATTGATCAGAGACAGGACTCAAAACCAGGTTTTCTAACTCCTGATTGTGTGTTCTTTCTACTTACAAGAGCCTGAAAATAAATAATGCAGTGAAACCATTCAAACATCTAAAAATGTCCTGAGAAACAAATGTAGAAAAGCCATACTATAGAAAGAAAACATGTTGGGGGTGGAGATGTATGTGTATTTAATATGAATCGATTTTCACTATTAAATATAGCTCTAGTGAGAGGAGTGAAGCCCTATTTCTGTTATGTTCATACCAGCTCCTGGTTAAAATATCAGTTACGTAGCGATGGGGAATTCGTTGCAAAGGCAGGATTAGATTGGAACATAAAGCTCTTGAATTTCCAGATGACTTACATTTAACCCATGTAGCTTCATTCCTGTACTGAAGATGCAACAATCTCCCTGAGATGACCCTTCTCAGAGATAATTCTGTTTCGCTTTCGTGTATAAATCAAAGCACTCAAATTGGACTCATGAGTACATCTTATTTTTATATAGAAATGAATGAACCACTCTCTTATTTATACTCTTCATATCCTTGAAGAGTTCCTTATGCAAAACCATGTTAAAATCCATTTCCAAAGCACTGACCTATATTTTGGTCCTACTTTTTTCCCACAGAGGATTACTATAGGACCCCTGACCCACTGTTGAGACAAAATAAGTAGATTTTATCTGGGAAAAAAAAAAAACCCGAAATACCAAACCAGCAAACGTTTCTGGGCATGTCCACAAGACTTTTGGTATTGATCGTATGTTGTATTGGGCCACTGGTTGTAAGTGGGAATTGGAAGACAGAAAAAAGGACAGTTATCACCCCTGTAGAGAGAAGTTGGGTGGGGGGAGAAACAGTAGATACACTGGAGAGAGGTGAAAGATCCTGTAGACTAATTTTTAGTGATTATGTGCTTTGCCCTTAGTGGCATGATATTACGGAAAGAACACTTTATTTGGGACATCTGGGCTTAAAATCCTAATGATTGCTTATCAGCTATGCCAAATTAGGTTCATAAAATGAGAGAGGTAGGGCAAGAGGAGCTCTGAGGGACCCTCATTAATTCATAACTAAGTAAAGAAAAATCATATTAGAAAGAGACAAGGCAGTGAAGTAAGTGGCTTTTTATTGAAAATGGGTGAGTAAGTGATCAATGCCTTTCTGGTGGAAGTAGTGGACACTCTTACTCCTGATGATGATAATAATAGCTCACATTTCTATAGGTCTTATTATGCTATACTTACTGTACCCAGGCCCTGTGCTAAGAGTTTTATAATTATTTTCTCATTTGATCCTGACAACAAGCTTGCTATTATCATTCCTATTTTCTGAGTGAGAAAACTGAGGCAAACAGAAGTTTAAGTGATTTTGCTGGAGTCACTCAGGCCTTCCTAACTTTGGGCCTGGCATGCTACCCACTGTGTCAGAATAAAAATAGTGTTTTATTAAATTCATTTTGCAGATGAAGAAATGGAAGTTTAGAAAAGTTAAATGATTTTTCTGAAGTCATATAGCGAGTGTCAGAGTGAGGACTAGACCCCAGGTCTTCTGATTCCAGGTCTGAAGACTTTTCCACTATACCATGTTGCCTCAACTTACAAGAGTGGTTCTTTCCCGTTAGCCTTAAAAGTTAGTCATGGCGACTAGAACTGGGAAGTGCTGATCATGAGCATTAGAAAATTCTTATAGACCAACATGATCACACAGGTACCAGATGCAGACACTGAAAATGTTGCCATATGTGCTCAAAGGAAGTCTTGGCTTTGCTGAGTTGGGGGTTAAAACTTAGGACCAGAAATGTGTCTTAGGAAAAACAAAGTACAGTGTGTTTGTAGACTGCATTTAACTTTGCCAGTTCAGAAACTCCTTTTGGCATAGAATCTCTCTTATTTTGAAAAGCCTAATTATAGCTGATGCCAGCAACCATAGGTAATCCCATGTTGGTTTTAGGCTGCATATCAGATCTTCCTGCATATAATTGAATAATGTTGATGTTAGCCAAGTGAGAAGCATCTTTTCCCCCTGGATGTTTTTGAAGAGCTAGAAATAGAGAAAGATTTTCTTTTTTAGCTTTAAACATTTTTCAAAGTTTCCGGTGTAAGTCACTCACAGGAGCTCATTTATTTGCCTTATTCTTGCATAAGCATCAGAGAGTAAACAAATATTGTGGTGGGACATAATGTAAAACAAGTAAAAAAATAATATTTTCATTGGTAGTCGCTGTATTTTCGGCCCAGCTGTTTATAAGACCTGAGTATTTGGAAGCAATAATTAGTTGACTGATTATTTTCCTACAAAAGACAGTAGATGGCTACTTTATTTGTATACTAATAAAAGTCCTTCAGATATTATAAATTCAAAACATATCATTGACCAAGATCAACCTTTTGTTTTGATTTTATTTCAATAATTCAATAAAATTGATAGTATAGGAAAAGATACCAGCAGATGTATAAGCTTCAGAAATGATAAATTATTAGACAAAAAGCAAGCACACAGATAGCTTCCTGTGATGGGTAAGGGTACTCTTGGTATAGGCAAGTGTAGGGTAGCATGGAAAGATTTGGGTTCAAATCCATGGGCAAATCAATTCACCTCTCTGTATCTTAATTTGCTCATCTGTAAAATGGGAGAATATAATTAGGGCTATTACTTGCCTTTAAAGAGGTATTTAGAGGCCAGTGCTATGTAACTCTTTCAGAGCTACCTGAGCATAAATTATTGTTATCCTATTCCTAGTGCAGTACTCTGCACTCACACGCTTAAAAAATTTTCATTTAATTAATTAATGTATGATTGAATATCTCAGTTGTCTACACAGCAGATTTATAATACCAGTGCTCCTCTGAATGGAAGGTTCAAATCACTTTTCTTCCTTCCAAATTCAGGGAATTTATTTTCATGCGCTTTACCACAGCATTACTCAGTTGTGCTCTTAAAAGTATTTTTTCCAGTCTCTAGGACTTGAACTTTCAATTGCTTGGTATCTTCAAACAGTGCAACTAATCTTAATTCACAAGAGAGCTGATATTAAATTGTTGATTTTATATATATCTGTCTTTGCTTGCCGTATATCTGCAAGTAGGAATATTTTTAGGGCATAGAGTATATAGGGAGTGAATATTTGTCATGACAAAGGGCTGCAGCTACAGTGATGTCAGGCTACTTGATCAATGCCCTTTGTAGGGATGTGGTTCAAAATCTGAATTTAGGGATTGGAGGTGAGGAAGTCATTGCTGCAGGTTCCAGGCTCCAGATTTGGGTGGGGAGAGGCAAGGCTCCTATCCAGAGTCATGGAGTATGTAATTAGTCCTTTTATTAAACTCTCTTAGTAATTGGTTAAATCCTACTGAAGTGTCTTCCTCTTTACTGAGGATGTATGCCTGGATGATTCCAATTGTTAGGATCAGGTAGAACAGAGAAGATGAATCTACATTTCTCATTCAAGAATGAACTTAGTTTGGGAGAATAATAATGGAACAGTCAGCCAGAATCAAAATTTTTGATAAATTCTGGTATTAACTGTCAGTATTCTAAGACAAAATTATTCTCAAATCATAAATATACTGTGTCAAAGATGGATTTAACTTTTAAATTTTATTTTAAAATGCCACAGAAAAGATGCAAAAACACCGATGACTTTTGTCAGGATTTAATTTATAGCTAGCAAAGATGTTCAATTCTAGACATTTCTTGTGCCACCAAACTATTAGCTATACTAATAAATAGGTAGATATAGTAATACAGGGTCTGTGATTTCATCTGTGCTTAGAAACTAGCTCCTCCTAAAGGTATAATAATTGATGGATAAGTCCTAGGAAATTTCCACATGGAAATTAACTGATATGCCCAAGGTTTCATAGGCTAGATTTGAACCTAGCTCCTCCTGACTCCAAGCTGGCTTACCCGCTGTGACTAGATGGCACACATGGACTATATATACTACCTAGAGTTCTAATCTGTTATTTCCTCAATATTTCATTGATTGATATTAGGCCAGTGAATTAATTTGATGGATTGGATTAAACTAGGTTACTTCTATAATCCTGTTCATCCCTTAAATTATATATTTAGAAGTTTGTTTTTTTCAAAAGGACCTTGCTTTGTGTTAGCATTATTAGCAACAGAAAATTTAAAATTTTTCCCTTCAATACCCTTAGAGAAAATAATTTTGGGTTTATGGAATATTTATAATCTCTGATCAGTGGTTATTTTTATTGTGCACAGGAGCCCAAATCCAAGGATGGATATGACCACTTGGATACCCGAACTGATGGTCTCAGTGCAGAAGTACTGTTGCCTTCACAGCTGTCTGGTTTGCTCTGGTCAGGTGGATCTGGCCAGACTCTGCCTCAGAGGAGTGAGTCCACTAATGCAATTAGCAGTGACCCCTTGCAACAAAACATCTATGAAAATTTCATGCGGGAGTTGGAGATGAGTAGAACTCATGTGGAGAACATAGAAACATCTACAGAAACAGCAGACTCCAGCAGTGACTCACTTAGCTCCTTAGAGCAACTGGACCTTCTCTTTGAGAAGGAGCAAGGAGTTGTCCGGAAAGCAGGGTGGCTCTTTTTCAAGCCTCTTGTCACTCTTCAGAAAGAGAAGAAGCTGGAGCTTGTGGCCAGGAGGAAATGGAAACAGTACTGGGTAACTCTTAAAGGTAGGTCAGAACTCCGCTGCTTACGTAGCATCCTCTCATGGACAATCATTTCCTCACTCTAATCTTCCCAGTTTAATGGCCTGAATGCATCACTCAGTTGATTGAGATTTGGTATAAAGGATTTGCTAAAATATTTTATGGGAAAGATAAAATGATGTTTGCATGAGTATTCTTTCAATATTTGGCTCATCATAGGTAAATGTCGTATCTAGAGGAGGCATCTAAGTGGCATTGTGGATACAGTGCTGGGCCTGGAGTTGGGAAGAACTGAATTGAAATCCAGCCTCAGATACTTTCTAATTGTTTGACTCTAGGCAAATCATTTAACCGCTACCTGACTCAGTTTCCTCAGCTGTAAAAAATGAATACAATAATAGCCCCCCTAACATGGTTGTTGTAAGAAATGAGATCATATTTGTAAAGCACTAAGCGCAGTAACTAACCCATAGGAGGTGCTTAAGAAATGCTTGTTATTCCCCACCCAATTTTTGTGATTGGGTTGGGAAGTTGAGTTCATAGTCTGTATCTACAGTCTGAACATGGAATTTAATAAACTTGCATTTTGGGGGAGAGTAGAATCTATAATGTTATATATTGTTATGATCTCATAAAGTAAGAAAATGAAGTGGTAATCTTGACAAACAAAGGCTCCTTTTCATACAAAACAAATTACATTTTTGTTTTGGAGGCCTCATAAAACTTTCTCCTAAGGGCGTGCCTTTTCTTAATTTATAGTCTTTTCACATGTAGGTATAGCTTTGCTGAAAGTTAAAAATAGCATGATGATGTTGAGAATGACTAAATCAGTGCAGTGCTGATTTATGCAAAGATAAGGGAAAATCACAAAATACCCTTTATCATGTTTGTACAGTGTTTCTGTGAACCATTGTCAAAAAGAACTACATATACTGGTCAAAAGTCAGGCTCATTAAGCTGGTAACCTCTTTCCCCATCACTTTGGGAGAGCCAGAAAAGTGAATTACATTTGCAGCCAGTATGAGGAAAAAGCCAGTAAGACTTCAGCATCTCTCCTTCCTAATTTTATTTTGGCTTCTGTGTATGAATAATGAGTCTGTCATGGACTTGTAGACCAGAAACTTGTCTCAAACATGCACAAAGCCATCCAGCAACTTTCAAAACTGCCATTCGTTTTCTAAAATGAAAAGGGCTCATTAAAGCTCAAAGAAACAAACATTTCCTATATCTTGCACTTATTGGTGGCATTAGTGGTCTCTGTGAAGCTAGATCTTTGTGACTCTATGATTGCAAAGAAAGAGTGAGCTGAAGATTTGAACACAGACCAGGGACTTCTGATTACTGAATATAGTTCTGGGTGATGATACTTCATTGTCTCTGGCAATAGGCAAGACACTTGGTACTGTCATATTTAGAGTTCCCCCATGTTTATTTGTGAAACACAGAGATTCTATGATGAAGGGAATTTTGTAAGCCTAAAATATTATTGAATATTCCTTCTTTCATTTCCTTTTTAGCAAGGGAAAGGCATGTGATAAAAATGTTTACACCAGCAGATTCCTAAAAGAATGCTGCTGTGAACCAGCTTTTAAGGTTTGGATTACACAATATAGTGAACATTCTGTTTATTCCATTACAAATCAAGGCAAACATTTACAATATATCACAATATAATATTCACAACAGCTTAACATTAGAATGGCCACACAGTTTTGACTACAGTGGCCACAATATTTAGAACAAAGCATTCAATCAATTCACAATACAGTAATCAATACTCAAGCATTCAATCAATTCACAATACAATAATCAGTCTTCCACTCATGGGGCAAATCAATACTTAATCATTCAATCAATTCACAATACATTAATCAATCTTCCACTCATGGGGCAAGTCATTAGCTTAATCATTCAATCAATTCATAACACAATAATCAATCTTCCACTCATGGGGCAATCATACATCAACTCAATCAGTCACTAAATACAATCATTAGAAAAACCACACGAACCCTCCACCCCTCGGTGTCCAGCAAACCTCAGTTTCATCCAAGGGGAAGCCTTTTCTTCATCTTGACTCTGGGTGGTCTTTCTGATTCCCTGGATCCCCTTCCATGGTCCCAGCTCCCTCCTGAATCCACCAAACAGTCACCTGGATTCAGAAGCAGACAGCTTCCAGGTCCTCATCCAGTCCTTAGAGGTAGACAGCTCCCAGATCCTTGTCCAGTCCTCAGGGCAGTCCCTGGCACACACTGAAGTTCACAGTGTCTAGCACATCTCAAACCCTTCACCACTTCTCTTGCCTGGAACTCAACAATCAGCCAGGCCACGAACAAAGTCTTATCCCAGTCATGCTTCTTCAGTCCTCCAACAGTTCAGCTGGCCCTAGGACCCAGAAGGAATATTGGCCTTCCAGGCAAGCCCTCTCAGCCTTGCAGAAGGCCTTCCAAGCAAGCCCTCTCAGCCTTCCAGGTGGCCTTCACCAGATTCTGGTCTCAGGAAAACTTCTCAGTCAGCTTCCAGATGCTGGGAGAGAAACTCTCTCTCTCTCACTCCCTCTCTTTCGTTCTCTCACAGCTGGCTTCAGTTTCCATGATTCTTCCTTCACCAGGAGCAACATTCCAACTCTATCTCTCTGTCACTAGAATTCTTGCTTATATACATACACTGGCCTCCTGTCTCAGCCAATCCCCTTCTTCCACGTCAGCAGGGAAGTTCACACCCTCTCAACAGTAGGACAGAGTTCACATCTTCCATACTTAGCCCCAAGTTGCTAAGTGCTAAGTATCTGCTAAATTGATTGCTGTTACACACTTTTCCACCTAATTTTAAACACTGTCTCCTACTTAGAGCGCATTGTATGTTGAGTTCAACATACCTGATTTTTAGCATCAGTTACATTTGGAGCTAACTTTTCAAATTAATTTTGAATAAAATGTATGTATGTATATATTTATGTGTACAGGTAGATAAAACATCTATATATTATATATATAGTCAAGCAGACTTCTCTTTATATGTCTTCTAGGTACCTAAATAAATGAATTGAAAGCATTCTTCTTGAGAGGGACTTATATGCAAGGGTTTTGGTCATCTTGTTACCTCGTTTGAAATTACTCTTCTTTGCTTAAGGATCAATTCTTTTTCCCATCTGTCTTCATTCTAATGAATGGATGTTAACAAGATTAACTACTTCCCTATCTTTTTTTCCCCTCTTGGTGGAGGTAATTGTGTAGTGTGAAATCAAGTTAACAATGAAAAATTCCTGGTATTACTTTTTATAGTGCCATTTCTATTTATACTTCCATCTACAAATAGTTCCATTCCTAAAAAGCTGTAGATAAAGCAATATTAGGATTCAGTATATGAAAGTTTGCTTTATGAAAGTGAAGATGTATTTTATGGAAAACATGTCTGATATTGTGGGCTTGTAAGATTGGGGACATGGTGACAGCTAGTGGTTGTGTCCTTTGTTAGGGCAACAGTAACTGAAGGGAATGTATTTTGGAAGGCAAGCAAGGATGGGAGACTGATATCATCAACACAGGACAGATGTTGGTGCCAAAACTTTCATACCTACCCTTTCTAGTTAATGGAGCTGCTCATATTGCTTTATGGCTGTTTTTCCCCTGTCCAACACTTAAATTAAAGGTTTAATTAGATGAGTTTGTATTATGATGCCCCACCTTATAGAGCCAGGATCTATCAAAGAATACATAGCAATGAAGAAATAAAATACTTTTGTTGATAATTGTCCCCATACTGCTAGGGAAAAAGAAACCCAACAGTATAACCTTTAAAGATTTAAAATTCCGTTAAAATTTAACAACATCTATATAATGTTAACATCATGAAATAAAGAAATTGTTCCATATTGATTCTACATTTTAAACTTAGCAAAAAATGAGATACCTTGTTTTAGCTGAATGATTCTCTAGTGGAATTGGATTTGAAGTAATATCTTTGTAGTTACTTAGAGTACATTGAGTGTCAGTGAACGTACTTGGCATTAAGATATAATGCAGTAAGGCAAAATTCTTTAGGAAAATGGGTTGGGCTTGCGAAAAACTTTCCTTAAGGTGACACATTTACCTCTTGTCTTTAAGTCATTACCATGAATGTAGTCACAGAAGTGAGGAGCACTTCCTTCTTTGATCCTTGTCTCTTCCAGCAAGAATGCAATTTGGTTCTTCTAAATTTAGATTTGATGAAGTTGTTTTTAGATTTGTTTACTTAACAGTTTTGGAAATAATTGTTCATTATGAGGGGTTCATTTGAGAGTTTGTTAATGGTTCATATGATACATTGAAACAAAACATTTTAATCCAGATTTTTTAAAAAATCAGCAACTGGGAGAAGAGACCACATGACTAAGCATGGTTGTTTTTTTTAAAATTAATACAGCTGGCTTCACCTTGGCAATACCTTGTTAACCTACAAGGGTCATTGATAGCCTGCTTGAAAATAAATAACAAAGCAGAATTTCTTTTTAGAAATTTTACTGTAAACAACTTATAAATCAGTAAAGTTGATCCTTTTGTTAATAAACATGAAGACTTTTTCTTGTTATTACATTTTCTTTTATTTTTAAAAAGTATACTTCAATCTGTATTCAGGCACCAACAGTTCTTTCTCTAGGGATGGATAGCATTTTTCATCACAATTCCTTCAGAGTTGTCTTGGATCATTGTATTGTTGAGAATAGCTAAGTCATTCACAGCTGATCATCTTAAAATATTGCTGTTACTTTGTACACAGTACATTTTACTTTGCATCAACCCATGCATATCTTTCCAGATTTCTCTGAGAATATCCTGCTCATTTTTTTTAAAGTTAATTTATTTATTTTTAGTTTTCAACATTTACTTTCATAAGTTGTAAATTTTCTCCCCTTCTTTTCCCTCCTCCCTCCCCAAGATGGCATGCAATCTGATATGGGCTCTACATATATATTCCTATTAAATGTATTTTTGCATTAGTCATATTATAAAAGAATTATAATGAATGGGAGAAACAATGAAAAAGAAAACAAAACAAAACAAAACAAAAAATCGTCGGCTTCACCCTGCATTCAGATACCAGAGTTCTTTCTCTGGATATAGATAGCATTTTCTATCATGAGTCCTTTGGAATTGTTTTAAGTCCTTGCATTGCTGAGAAGGACTACATCTATCAAAATCAGTCATCTCACATTGTGGCTGTTACTGTATACAATGTTCTCCTGGTTCTGCTCACTTTTATTAGCATCAGTTCATATAAGTCTTTCCAGGTTTTTCTGAAGGCCACCTGTTCATGATTTCTTATAGCACAAATAATATTCCATTACATTCATATACCACAACTTGTTCAGCCATTCCCCAGTTGGTGGGTGTACCCTCAACTTCTAATTTTTTACCCCCAGAAAAGAGCTGCTATAACAATTTTTGTACCTAGAAGTCCTTTTCCTTTTTGTTTTTTATCTTTTTTGGGATACAGACCTAGTAGTGATATTGCTAGGTCAGAAAAAGTATGCATGGTTTTATAGCCCTTTGGGTGTAGTTCCAGATTACACTATGGAATGGTTGAATCAGCTCACAATTCCCCTAAGAGTGCATTAATGTCTCATTTTTCCCACATCCCCTCCAACAATTGTCATTTACCTCTTCTGTACTATTAGCCATTCTAATAGGTATGAAGTATAGTACCTCAGAATTGTTTTAATTTGCATTTCTCCAATCAGTAGTTAGAATATTTTTTCATATGGGTATAGATAGCTTTGATTACTTCATCTGAAAACTGAAAATTTCATCAGAAAACTTTTTATCATTTATCAATTGGGGCTCTTATTTTTATAAATTTGACTCAGTTCTCTATATGTTTGGGACATGAGGCCTTTATCAGAGAAACTTACTTCAATTTTTTTTTACAATTATTATTGCTAACTGTATTTCCCTCCATTCTATCTATCCCCATTTATTCTATTCTCTCACCATGTCCATCCTCAAAAGTGTTGTTTCTGACTGCCTCTCCTTCAATCTGCCCCCCCTTCTATCACCCCGCTTTCTTATCCCCTTCCCCTCCTACTTTAGGATAGATTTCTATATCCAATTGAATGTGTATATTATTCCTTCTTTGAGCCAATTCTGATGAGAGAAAAGTTCATTCACTCTCCCTTCCCTCCCCTTTCTGCTTCCCTCCCCCATCCACCTGCTCTGTAAAAGCTTTTTATTGCCTCTTCTATGTGAGATAATGTACCCCATTCTACCTCTTCCTTTCTCTCTTTCTGAGGACATTCCTCTCTCCCCCCTTACTTTTATTTTTTAGATATTGTCTGTTTATATTCAACTCACATCTAGCCCTGTGTCTAGTTATACTTTCGACTACCCTAAAAATGAGAAAGGTCTTATGAATTACAAATATCATCTTCCCATGTAAGTTATTACATTTTTATATCTCAAATTTACCAAAGCATTTCTTTTCTAGTTTCAGTGTGATGATGATCAAAATTCCTTCATGCCTTCTCCATCACCACTCCCACAAAGACCCTCACACTTATCCCTCCACACACATATTTTCATAACCCTTGACTTTTTTCTTTCTTTGTACTCCCCTCTTATCTTATTGTGTTTGAGTTTCCTTTGAGAGAACTTGAAGATATGGGACAGTTAATTCATTTTGTTCCTTTCTTTGACAGGATGTACCCTGCTGTTCTATGAGACATATGGGAGAAATTCCATGGATCAAAGTAGTTCACCTAGATGTGCTCTTTTTGCAGAAGATAGTGTAGTGCAGTCTGTCCCTGAACATCCCAAGAAGGAAAATGTGTTCTGCCTCAGCAACTCTTTTGGAGATGTCTACCTTTTCCAGGTACTGCTGGCTCTTTATATCGTATATAGTTTAAGGGAATGCAGAAATCCTACAAAGGAAAAAAGGATATGAGGTCCTCTGTTATGAAGAACAAGATACCAGAGTACAAGAATTATATATTTTGCTTAGTTAAAATTGAGAAAGAGTGAAATTGAAATGGCATTCACTTGAGGAGGGAATAATGAATGAAATAAAGTAGAATAAGTATGATCAAGAGTGAAATAAGACAAATAAAATTTGTTCTGGGCTTAAATTTTGAAGAGGCCCTAGAGTCCTCAGGAGTGGAAGGTTATGTTAAGACAGAGGGAAATGGGGAAAACTGTGCCTTTCTACCCTGGGGGACACAGGACAACTAAGTTTTTTGTGTCTGTAATCTCCTTTGGAGAATTTAATTAATTAATTATTATTAATTAATTATTAATTTAATTTAACTTGGAGAAAGTTAAAAAAACCCAACAACATCAGGACTTTGACAGCATGGCTGATTTACCAAAAGTTGTGCTTTTGACACATCATTCCAAAGCTCTTCTGATGACCTCACAAGTTAAGGAAGTCAGAAGGCTTGGGATAGTCCATATGGATGATGATGATGATGATGATGATGATGTTGATATCCTAAAAATCAAGGCACGTCATTCATTGACAGTACCTCCTTAGACAGGAAAACACCAACATGCTACTTTGGGAAGTGCTTTTTCCATCACTGATTTTTCTCACTATCTTTTAATTTTTCAGGCCACTAGCCAGACTGACTTGGAAAACTGGGTGACTGCCATACATTCTGCTTGTGCCTCTCTTTTTGCTAAGAAGCATGGGAAAGAAGACACGGTTCGGTTGTTAAAGAATCAGACTAAAAACCTACTCCAGAAGATTGACATGGACAGCAAGATGAAAAAAATGGCTGAGCTGCAGCTCTCTGTGGTTAGTGACCCTAAGAATAGAAAAGCCATAGAAAATCAGGTATGACTGATTAATAAGTTTTGGGATACTTGCTCCCATTCCCTTAAAAAAAATTTTTTTTTTAAATCAACAAGCATTTATTTTTTCTGTTTCTTACCTCTTCCCCAACCAAAAAAAGAAGCAAACATGCATGTTCAAGTAAGATACATTCTCACACTGTCCATGTTCAAAACTATACATCTCATTCGTTACCTTGGGTTCATCACCTTTTTAATTGGGAGGGGGGTAGCATGTTCACTTTTCGATCCTTTGGAATAAATATTGGTCATTATATTGATCAGAAAATTTGCTTTTTGAAGTTATTTATCTTTAAAATGTTGTTGTTATATAAATTGTCATCACAGTTCTGCTCATTTCACTTGACATCAGTTCATACAAATGTTCTTATATCATTATTTGTTCAACCATTCCTCTGTTGCTGACTACTCCATTTTCAGTTCTTTGCCTCAAGAAAAATGTTGCTATGATAATTTTTGTACATATGGATCTTTCTCCTCTTTTTTGATTCTTTTAGGGTAGGACTCAGCAGTATCATTGGGTCAAAGGCCATGATATTTGGGAAACAGTTCCAAATTGTTTTCCAGTATGACTAATTCAATTCACAGACCAATTTGACAGTATATTAGTGTTCCTTTTTTATTTTCCTGCAGTCCCTACAGCAATGATTCTCAACCTTCCTAATGCCCCAACCCTTTAATACTCGTATGTGGGCATATCTGCATGTGGGCAGATCCACCTGGAGACAGCTAGAGGAGTGGTGTCTCGGTTCCTAAGACCATTGGAAATATGTGTTTTCCTATGGTCTTAGGCGACCCCTGTGAAAGGGTCGTTTGACCCCCAAAGGGGTCACAACCCACAATGAGAACCGCTGCCCTACAGGATCCCCCATTTTCCTTTTGTGACATTTTTGTCAATGTGATTGGTGTGAAGCAGAACATCAGAGTTGCTTCAATTCACATTTCCCTAATTATTGGTGATTTGGAGCATTTTTTCATATGAGCATCTATATCTTGGTTTTCTTCCTTTGAAAGTTGCACCAAATGATCAAAGGGGTTTTGCCATTTATCAACTGGGGAATGATTCTTATTCTTATCAGTTCGAATCAGTTCCTTATATATCCTGGAAACTATTCGACATTTAATATCATTTTTGAAACAGTTTCTAAAGAACTTTTCCTACTACCCATGTCCTTTACACTTTTGAGGCTGCTTTACATCTTTGGAACAAATGTCAGTCACCATGGGCTTTTGAAAGGAAAAAAACATCTGGTTGTTACTCTGTGACATTAACTCGGCAATGCTCTGGACCAAAATTTCCCAACTTTTTTGACTATGAAAGACCACTTTTGTGGAGCTTCACATGACAGTAGTACTACTATCATTATCTTTTGTTTGAGAAAAAATGATGATGATGATGACACAAATCCATTATGAATTCAGCAATACTTTTAAATGATTTATATCTTGTTAATTATAGCACCTATTAACCTTTGAAAGATATACATGTTTTCTTATTATATTGAATTATACTTTTTTAGAACTAAATAAAGTGACAATACTTTGTATTCATGTAAATTCAAGAATCTCTTGCAGTAACTCTGTGGATCCTCATGTCCCTGTTAGACTCTTGCCATAGCAAATTGCCAATTTGAGGCCATAAATTTGTTTTATGCTGTTGAAATATATATATATATATATAAACATACTGGAAAAACCTAATAGAAGTCTTTCTAAGTCACCCGTTGTAAGTGTTCTTTCTTTCCTTATTGATCTCCTTTGGTGATAGAAATTACAGCACAAAGTAAAGGGCTTTACAGCTGAAGCAACTTAAGATGTCATCTAGCCCAAGTGATTTGTTCAATCACTTCACTAGTAGTAGCAGTAAGTAGCAATCCAATATTCATGTCCAGCTGCTGGCTTCCAGCGAAGATAAACTTGTATTGAAAGGACGGTTTCTATCTAACAAAGACAGATGGACAGATTAACAGATAAAATGGTAGATTAACAGATAAGCAATTTGAGGGTTGGGAGAGAGGATGATCACCTATTCAAATTTTGAAATTCCAAATAAACTGTAAAAAAAAAAAAGAGGTGGACAGGTGAGAACAATGAGTAGACTAGCTTACCTAGAATTAGAAAGTTTTGTTTTGTTTGTTAAGTAGTGAGAGGATTAAATTCAAAAGATAGTTTGTAGCCAAATTATCTAGGCATTTAAATGCCAGACTGAGAAATTTGGACTATATTCTGTAGGTGATGGGAAACCAATGAAAGATTTTGAACAGAGGAGAGATGTGATAAATATAGCATTTTAAGAAAGTTAATCTGATGGGAGTGTGCACAGTTGAGGAGGAAGAAACGGTGGGAACACTAGCTAAGATTCATGCACAATAATCCAGGCTGTGAAACTTGACCTTTGTTGGGAGGTTGGAGGGTAAAAAAAAAATATCACATGCAAGAGGAAAGGATAGAAAGAACATTATGCACTTAGAGCTAAATAAATTTGAAGCTATTTCTGGAGAGGAGGAAGCTACGTGTTCTGAGGGCAAAATAGCTGCTTGTTCTTCAAAAAAAAAAAAAAGATCAAGTAGACTAATGAAAACTGGAAGGTAAAAAAAAAAAAAATCTTTCCATGTAAGACTTAGAGGACAAAGAGAAAAAGTAGTCTAGATGGTTGTCATTTCCCCTTTCAACAGGGAACAGCAGTTTTGCAACCTGATAACAGCAATAGAAAAGTTCCTTGGAAAATATTTCCAGTACATAACAGAGAACCTCTTAAGACTTGTTAAACTATGCCATAAAGCTAGGAGGGATAGCTGACACATTGGTGACGCAGTCAGGATTCCAAAAGATCTTGATAGACTAGCATATTGGACTGAATCTAGCAAGTTGAAATGTAATAGATATAAATGTAATCTTACATGTGAAAGCAGCCAGCAGGAAGCACAGGATAGAGGAGAGAGAGAGCAGTTTGTCTGAAAAAGATCATTAAATTTGAGTGGGTACCGACTCATTATGACTCAATAGTGTGACATAGTAGCCAAGAAAGCCAATGTAACTTGGCATGACATTAAGAGAGGCGTAGCTTCAGGGCATAAGGAGGTAGGAGCTCTTCTCTGCTCTTCTCCAATCTTCATTTGACCACACATGTTCACATTGTGGGGCTGTAGGTTAGAAAGAGCATTAATAGATTTCCAGCCAATCGTCTGAACCAGAGGAAGCCTGTCCAACTTCTGCCTACTTACTTCTGCAAATCCCTGAAGTTTGATCAAATAATGACAAAGAAATGCAATGAGAAACTACAGTGACTTCTTCTATTCCAGGAGGTAAAGAGAAGCACTGGTATCCAAGGGGAACCCGGGAGTGTGAGATCAAAACCAAGGAGACAAAGTAGGGTTCCACACAAGCATCAAAACATGCACAAATGGTGTATAAATATAACAAATGATAGAGGAAAAGTAGGAATGGGGGAGGAAATGGTTAATAAGGAGGATGATACCTGAGAGGGAATCATCATAGCAAAACAAATTCCCTAATCCTGAAGAGGGGATTAAAATAGATTTTAAAAAAAAAGAATTTTAGATTGCTTCTTGGGCAATTGGGCAATAACTGAACAGATTTTCTATATGAATGTAATAGAATATTATTGCCCAGCAAAAAGTGACAAAAGAGATAATTTCAAAGAATTTTGGGTGGCATGGCCTTTTTTATAAGAATAAAAAAACTGTAAAGAAAATTAACTATGACAGATTTAGGAATAAAAAGGAGAATAAGACCAGAACTCTAATCAAAATGTATGGGGAAAAAGAGGAATCAGAGTTATCTTGTAACATTTTGATGGACTGATCACCAACCACCTGATGGCCTAGTATCAGAAAATCACCTATTGAAGGAGCAATAAAATATAGCAAATTGTGCAAGGACATAGTAAAGCAGATTATCTTATTTATTGTTGTGACAACTACCTGTTTTCCTTAAATAAGAGTTTCTACAGTTTTGCCTAAAAGGACTTCTTTCACAATAGTAAAAGTATTTTGTCATTGCATAGAAAAAAAAGTTCAAAAGAAAGCACACACAGGCAAACAGGATAGTTTTTAAAGCAGCATGGAGGGTTATTATATATATATGTATATATATATATACATATATATGTATATATATATACATATATATGTATATTTTTTAAAGGCAAATATGACATGGAGTCTCATGGTCTTGCATAGGATATTCTTTGTGTTCCTTATATATGGAAATGCTCTTTTTTATTTAGGTTCAGAATAAAAATGAAATTAATATTTTTAAAAAGACGCACATTGATAAACTGGAGAGCATCAGGGGTGGTAACAGGCATGGTAAAGGGAAAATAGTACATAGCTATGTGAGATCATTTGGAGAAATTAGAAATGTTTCACTTGGAGAAAAGAAGATTTTGAGGTCACATAATAGCTATCTTCAAGTACTTGAAGGCTTTTCATGTGAAAGAAGGACTAGCCTTGTTCTGACTGCCTCCAGAAGCTAGACCTGGGAGCAAAGGATGAGAACTGCAAAGATACAGGTTTAGGTTTGATGTTCAGTAAAACCTATTTACAATTCAAGCTGTCTCAAAAGGTAATGAGCTGCCTCAGGAAGTAATGGGATGCCATCTTTGGAGGTGTTGAAGGAGAGGCTGTTTGACCAGTTATCATACATGTGGTAGTACATGTATGATATGGGTTGGACTAAATGGTTGCTCAACCACTATCCAATTATAAAATCATGTGATTCTGTGAAATGTTGAGAGCCAGGACTAGAATTCATAAAACTATTTAGAACTTTATGTTGAAAATTTTTAAATTCAATTTGAAAGAGTATTTATTATGTGCTTGTTATGTGCTGGATATAATCCTACGAATAAAAGATGAGAATTGATACAATCCTTGTCATCAGGAAGGATCTTTGTCATTCAATGAGGGTGGATTTCATCATCATCATCAAAATAACTAGCATTTATATGATACTTTGAGGTTTGCAAAGTACTTTACAAATATTATGTCATTTTGTCTTCACAACCACCTTGGGAGGTAGGTGCTCTTATTATTCTCATTTTAGAGTTCTAGTGTTCATCTGCTCTGCCACCTAGCTGTTATATCAAAAGGTAGAATGTAAGGGAGGGCAGAGGAGAGTGTAAACTGAGTGTAAGAGTTTAAGATGGAAGAGAAAACCTTCAATTGTGAGCTTCAGGAATGAGATGGTACCTGAAAGGAACCTTGAGGAAGAAAATAATTTCACCAGGCAGAAATGAGCAAGCAACTCATTCTAGCCATTTTGTACTACCTATATGAATGCAATAGATATTAAGTTGAGTTTGAAGAGGCTAATAGTCAGGTTTGGGTGGAAATTATTGTGCATTAGGGTGAATATTGTAACATAAGACTGGATGTTTGTAGTCAACCAGACTGTGTAGGATCTTAAGTGATGGCAGACTAAGAAGCATCTTTTATTCTAGAGAGGACAGGAAGCCAATGAATATTTTTGAGCAGGGAAGTGATATGGTCAAATCTGTCTTTATATTCTCCAGTTTGTTTTCACAGCTGTGTGAGAGAAAAACTGGAGAAGAGAGAGACTGAAACCAAAGATAACAGGCCAGAGGGTTGTTACAATAGTCCAGGTGTGAGGTGAGAAGACCCTTAAGTAGAGGGGTGGCCATGCCTGTAGAGAGAAGGGAACAGATGCAAGAGATCTTGCACAGGTAGAATTGATAGAATTTGCTAATTGATTGGAGGGGTAGGAGCTTGCGTGGGGAGGATTGAAGGAGACTTTGTAAGTCAAAGTACTTTGAGCATTGGTGATTGAGAAAGTGGCAATGCCTTCAATCGAAATAGATAAATGGAAAGGAGGGGCAGGTTTTGAGTGGAAGATGAGGAATTCCAAATTGACATGTTTGTGGAACCTGCTGACAGGCCATCCAAATGGAGCTGTATCCACGCTGTTGTTACTGCTCAGCCCTTACAGTCTGTTCCTTCTCATTCTGTCTCTTACAGTTGCAGATGCAAGTCAGTAACTCAGGAGGAAACATGAGGATTGGATATATTGATTTATCAGTATTTATCTGTTTCATTTGTATAGCAGTGAGTTGAATCCCTAGGAACAAGGAAAGAGCAATGAGGAAGTAGGTCTAGGGAGAAGAGAGTAGAGGCCCTGGGAAAGAACCTTGGGAGACATCCATTATAAGGCAGCAAGAGTTACCATTATGCTGTAGAACTTTTAAAAATGCTCTTATAATAAATATTTAATTTTATGCTAAATCAAAGCATCTGTAGAGCAAAATATGGTATTTGTTTTATGAAGGCAAAGTACAGAGGGCTTTTGTAGGGAGTAAAGTAGATACTGATACGTGAAATATGGGAAAGGTGGTGGAATACAATCACCTTTTTTGAAGCTTAGCCAGGGTACCATTACTAACAGCCTGAGAAAAAGTGATGTAAGTTGCATTGTTATATTTGTTTATCTCTCCCACTTAAGTAATGAAAGGAAGCCCGGCCAGCTTACATCTGGAAAGTATTCACATCCTGAGGCAGTATCGTTATACCTCAGTGAATTTCTGTTTGTAGACATATCTCTCTATCTGCCTGGTTATATGGCATATATCTGTGTGTGACCAGGTGATTTGGGAGGATGGACAAACGCAAAGGAAGATAAAAAGGAAAAGCAGAGCCTCTCATTGCTTCTACTGTACTAAGATCGTGGGAATCAATCATCAGATTGAGGAAAATGGATTTTTAAAAATTAATCCATGGGAGGAAACAAGTTTTACCAGGATTTTCAAGTTGCCAATAAACTCCCTTTAAACAGTCCAGTTTAGGACTATCCTCAACAACGCACAGCTAAAGACAACTCTACAAGACTCAGGATGGAAGGAGATACCTAAACTCAGAGAAAGATATAGAAAGACTATAGTTTAAAT